>JAMAFY010000003.1:1200000-1643310 GCA_023625915.1 Talaromyces sp. PB3603 | reverse complement strand
GGTCAAACCCGGCGTCTATTCTAACCCCCCTTAATATCCTCAAATTTTTAAAAACGGGGTTACCCCCCCCCCCCCCCCCCCCCCCCCTTTTTTTTTTTTTCGTTCCTCTTGATATGTAGCAGCTGACAGACGTTGACAAAGGATCTCTTCCGCTGCGGCACATCCCTAATGCAAATCCTTCAACCAACCTCATACTCCGAACAGATCCGCTCTCTGATCGACATCTACCGGCACGACGGCTACATGCCCGACGCCCGCTCCTCAAACTACAACGGTCGAACCCAGGGCGGGTCCAACGCCGACAACGTCCTCGCCGACGCCTACGTCAAGGGGGTCCGGGGCGCTGTGAACTGGACGGACGGGTACGCCGCAATGGTCAAAGATGCAGAAGTCACGCCGCCAAACACCGTGCCGCCAGATGCGATGGCGCCGGATTCATCGACCAAAGAAGGAAGAGGCGCGTTGCCGGATTGGCTGACGTACGGCTTCATCACTCCCACGTATACGCGCGCTGTATCGCGGGCGGTGGAGTACGCATACAACGATTTCGGGCTCTACCAAGTTGCGCTCGGTCTGCAGCGAGACGAGGATGCCGCGAAATATCTCAACCGGTCACGGAACTGGCGCAATCATTGGAATCCAGCGGCGACTTCCCTGGGGTTTGAAGGGTTCGTCGTGCCGAGGGATGCAGACTCCAATTTTCAGAGTATTGATATTTTGGCGTCGGGGTATTGGGGCGATGCATGCTACGAGGCGAGTCCCTGGGCCTACTCGTTTACGGATGTGCATGATGCGGCGTACATGATTGAGCTCATGGGTGGAGAGGACTCATTCGAGAAGAGGCTGAACACTACATTCGAAGAAGGCGCGGATGGGACGAGTGGTTCGTACATTTTCGATCCCACCAACGAACCGTATGTCCTTTTATTCCCTCACTGGGTAGGTAGATACAAGCTAACGAGAGAAGAATGTTCACAATCCCCTATCTGTACAACTACATAAACCGTCCGGACCTCACAGTGCTGCATGCCCGACACATAGCAAAGACGTACTACAACACCGGCGTCTCGGGTCTACCGGGCAACAGCGACGCAGGCGCCATGCAGACGTGGTTGATCTGGAACATGATCGGCCTGTACCCTATAACGGGTCAGACGACATTCTTGATTCATTCGCCTTGGTTTGAGCAGCTGACTATAGATCTGGGTGACGGGAAGAAGTTGAACGTTACGTCCACTGGGGGCGATAACAATGGCGATGCAGATTACTTCGTGCAAGCGGTCAATGTGAACGGGCAAGCCTGGGAAAAGGCGTGGTTGACGTGGGAGGATGTATTCGTCCAGGGAGGCACGATCGAGTTTGAATTGGGCAGTGAGCCCGTGCAGTGGGCAACGGGGGATGTGCCTCCCAGTCCTGCTTCTCAGTAGTCTTCTTTTCTCGTTTCTGTACATAGCTCCTTTCTTGTTCATCGTTTTTGGTATATATTTGCATGGTTGGACGGGTATATACGCGGCGGAGTTTGGTATGATAATCATGAATTCATGACATGGTTGCACGACGTGGATATAAAATTTGATATAAATATGGATATCGATCATCGCTTATGACAAATACAGTAATTTGGGGGACTCTTAATAATCAGCCAACTGCAACTTCTTCCCAACCGGTCTTCTCCTCTCGACCTTTTCGCCTCCAGCCCGTTGCCGATCACCATGCACACCTTTGAGAGCGTGCAACAACATTCCCGCGTCAAAGAAGCCATCTATCATCATTAGTCAGCCTACACAGATCATGACCAGGTGAAGCGAGAACCAAAAAAAGAACAGAAAAAAAAAACTTACATCCACCCATCCCGTCATCCTCTACCTCCCCGCTATCCGTAGTCGGCGTCTCCGTCCCACCGCGTCCGTGACTGGTATCCTGGCGTATCAATCGCCCACGCCTATTCTCCAACCTCTCCGACAAGATTTCCATCTCCCTCGCGCGACTGGTGCGCGGACTCGTCGTCTTTCGACTCGTAGCGCGAATCAACTTGCGAATCTCAAGCAGATACGACTCCAAAGTGTCCATCAACCGGGACGTTTGGCGATGTTTCGACGACGCACATATTGATATCGAGTCGTCTTTGATGATATATCCAATCCCGAAACCGTCACCGGAAGTAGGACCAAATCCGAAATGGCGCAGAGCCGGGTTCCCGCAGTTTGAGGTCGAAAGGATTGTGTTGTTGTTCTTGTCCCAGCCGGCGTCGTTGAAGATGGCGGGGACGGTGGGTGGCGGTGACGGACGAGTGCGCAGACTGCTGGTGCTGTTGCTCCTCCGGCCGCTGCTGAAACTTCCGCTGCTGCCGCTACTGGCGTATCCTCCATTGTCGTCTGATCCCCTGTCGTCTACAGAGACAGAGTCCTCGACCGACGACGCGCCATCGAGCGATCGCTGCCAGACGCAGAACAGGGCGTACAAGTGTCTGTCTTGTCCCTGTGCCTTGGCGCATTCTTTGGTAATTGCAGTATGTTTTTCAGTCGCCTGTTTCAGTGCGGCCACTTTGGCTTCTGGCGGGTTGTCGCCCCAGAACGTCTTGACAAAGTCGATTGACTCGTTAGTCACGGGCCTGATGGCTTCTGTCCGACCGTGCAGAAACATCTTGGTCATAGCCGGCTCATACGTATTCTCAACACGGCCATACAGACCGTAATAAGCAGCTTGGAAAGCCATTTGCACAAAGGCATCCGGCGAGAAGCCCGCCGACGTGATAAAACTCTTTCCATACCCAGAGAAATCCAGCACTTGGAATTCATGTTGATGCAAGAGATCGGCCAGATGCGACTCGGCGAATCGGAGCGCAATGCTTAGTTCAGGAATCATGTCCCATTGAAGCTTGCGGGGTGTTGTGCTTACGTTGCCGAAACTGCGAGGGTCGCGCTTTGCTGGGTCAGGGCTGTTGGATGCCCATAACGAAGGAGCTTGACCATTGATCGTCTTTGCGTATCGCAGGATCGTGTCCGTGTAGACGTCACTGGCGAATCGTAGAACGGTGTGACCGTCGACACCAGTGTGCTCAAAGTTGATACCCGCGCTACCGTTCTGACAGACAATAATCTGCAGTTTGTCGTACCATCGGTTGATGCACGTTCCAATCTGAACGCCGCGGACGATTTCGCTCGTGCCGCAAAGCATATTCCCACACAAATCAGTGGTACTCGTGGGTTCCATGTGATCCAGACAAAGCACAAAGATCGCGCTATCGACGATATGTAGACATTCAGCATTGTTTGAACCAGGGTCCTTGGTAAGCAAATCTCTGAGTCCAGACCACACTTTTCGATTCTCCGTACTCAGGATCCCGAGAGCCTCCTTGGCAGCTTCTTGAATCGGGGTCTGCTGTGCATCGTCAAGAATAACCTGCAGATTAATCGTGATGTCTTTTTCGCTCATGATGAGATCGTTGTGGTCGTCCAGGACGTCAAACCAGTAGAATTGGCCTCGGCAGAGGACTACAATGTGTTTGGCCGTTGCGTTTTGGCCGATGATGCAGCCATTCTCCGTGGGTACGCGTGCCGTGCCAAACAGTCGTGAATATTGATACATGCACAGGGGGGTAGTCTTGACTTTGTCAGGGGGTAGCTCCTCGCGACGAACTGCGCGGACGAACGACAGTGCCGAGGAAACGAGAGAGGCCGCGCGAGTGACCTGGTTGTTTCTGGCGGGCGTCGGGTCATCTTCCAGCAAGAAGAAAGGGTTCAGATTCAGAACCACGGCTAATCAGTCAGCAATTTCCCCCCCTTAAAACGGCTTTCCGGCGATCTTACAATTATCGAAATTCAAGTACGAATCGTACCCTAAACAGTCAGCCCAGCACCAAATAACCCCCAGGAATGAATGAACATACAAAATTGCTCAATATAACTGGTCTTTGAAGAAGCATACTTCTTTAACCTCTCCTGCAACTCGGGTCCATCCGTCTTTAGGAATTCATGCACTGCCGCTCTAGTCTCTTCATGCTCTCTGAGACTCTGCAACGGGGCTAGTGACTCCAGATACTTTCGACATGTACTTTCAAGATCTGGAATAGGCAACTTTGGCAGCGAATCTTGATGCGCAAACGTGACCCCCTTTTTGGTCGGTGTTGGCGTTGACGCCGACGATGGCACGTCGACGTCACGGACTGGATTGGGCACTTCAGGTTGGTCGCCTGATAGTTTCATGGTAGAAGGCAGGATTGCCTCACTTCCAGAGGAAGTCATGTTGAACACTTTGACTGCAAGACGTGAGTAAGCCATTTTGTTTTCTTCTTGCTTGCGGGTGTGCAGCTCAAGCGTATACAGAGGCGAGGAAAGTCGGGACGGATAGAAGACGCAATGCGCTGCGGTAGAAGTAATGGCAATCTTGGAGACAGTAGTACGGCATAGCCTGATGACTGACTGCTACCGATGCTGTAGATAGAACAGGGCAGCTGGGGTGTATAATCACGGGATGTATAGTGGCATGTGATATAGGCACAGTCGCAACGATGAACAAGAAGAAAAGAACTCTTCTATAAACCAACAACAGACAAGAGCGACAAGGAAAGATATACTTACTCGGTTTCAAACCGGCGCGATCAACCGAGAGCAGATAAGAGAACGTCCAGCGCTGTCTACCTCGTGTGCGGGGGGAGTCTGTCTAAGTCGTGAGGGGGACCACCGATATCTCGCAATCCGGGGGAACGGAACGAATCGGTCCAAGATTAAGATCAAGGCCTAAGTCTCAGGTAAGCAATCGGTACAAGATAAACCTTGCACTCGACATTCACTGTAGGCAGTCGTAGGGCGAACGGAGCGAATGGCCAAGGAGATGGAGATGCCGTTACGGTCCAACGGAAGCTTCTGCTGCTAGCTGCGCAGACCGGGTGGGCTGGCTTGTCGCAGGGTAGTTCAGTCTCAGGCGAGTCGGAGTCAGTAATATGACAACTTGCAGTATAGTTCTCCAACTTCCGGGTTCATTCATCAAGTCGTGTAATCGTAAGTTGTCCGTTGATGAACTTCGCGCGGCGCTTACATCAAAGAGAAGAAGAAAGGTATCTCCGCAACGACCGGACTGTCGAAAAGATGAATATATAGGCTAAGTTACCTGACTGGACGCAATCAAATGATCAAAGCGTCTCCGGGGATTCAGCCGCGTACACTACGTACAGTCGTTAGTCAGATCGTGTAGTAATTCCCCAGACTCTTTTCGCACAGAAATAGCAGCAAATGACGTTCTTCGGTCGAATGGAGCGTACAACCACTAACTTAGGTCACTTGCTAAGTTACTTACGTACGTAGTTACATAACATAACGTTAACTAGTAAGACAAGTAACTAATATAATTGGCATGTGTGGGGGGACCCATAACGTTCCGCGCACTACCAAGGCCTACTCCGTACGTACTAAACACACCTACCACATACATAGTAATTAGTACGTGAACGTGGATTCTATCATGTGTTCGGTTCGCGCTGCTGTGAACAGGTAGGGCTTACCTTTTTTTGTCTTTTGTCTTTTCTCATTACTGTTTCGATCTTGCGAAGTAAAGTACGGATTACTCATGCGGCGAGACAAGAGTAAAAACCTTCAATTTGATTGTATGTTACTATTAAAATCGTGTATCGTGCCTGTTTGCTGCAACATTTACTAGTATGGGTATTATGAGTAACGAATGAATGATATCAGAAAATATGATGGGAGAATGCAAACTGATCAGCCGACTAGAGAGTGCTCTCCAAGGCAAAAACCTGCTCGACGTTAGACATTGCGTTGTGCTATCATACTATGGGCAGCGGGCAATTACCAATGCAGTTCTGGCCGGAATATAGACTTGCAAAAAGTTCTTGCGGTTGTTCCAGGGCAGATCAGTAGTAAAGAATCGAGTCTCCTTCTGGTTGCGGCCGTGTCCGCCGAAATCAGCGTCGTCCGAGTCGAGGACGATGCGATAGGTGCCTTCTTGCTCGACGCCGACGCGGTAATCGGTGAAACTGTTCGTAGGGTGGAAGTTGAAGACCCATAGCAGTCCCGCGCGCTCAAAGACAATCACCTTGTCGTTCTCGTTCTTCAAGCTGACGTATGCTTGAGGCGCGTGCAACCAGCCGTATTTCTCCTCGGTCACTTGCATGGCGCGATCAAAGTCGTTCAGGAATCGGTATCGGAGGAGATGGTCGTCGGTCAGGTTCAACAAACGACGGGCGTACCAGAAGGAATTGTTGTTTCCAGCGCGGGGAAAGTCGAGCCATTCAGGGTGGCCAAACTCGTTGCCCTCAAAGTTGAGCCATCCCTCGCCACCCAAGGCGTGTGTAACCAGTCGAATCATCTTGTGAAGCGACATGCCACGGTCAATGACGGGAGTCAATTCGGTCAGGACCGACATGTTGGTGTACATTTCCTTGTCGCACAACCACATCATCAGGGTCTTGTCACCGACGAGACTGTGCCAGTTAGCAGTGACCATACAGCCCCATAGACAGATGCTTACGCTTGATCGTGACTTTCTGCATAGGCAATAGTCTTTTCGCCGTGTCGTCGGTTAGTGAGAGTGAACACGAGGCTCCCCATGTCCCATTCGTCGTCTTGTTTCTCTTTGAGCCATTTGATATACATATCTGGGACGGCCATGGCGAGACGGTAGTCGAAGCCTATTCCACCGAGAGACAACGGTAGACACAGGGCCGGCATGCCCGAGACGTCCTCAGCAACCGTGATAGTCTCTGGGTATAAGTCATGGAGCATCTCGTTGGCGATCTGCAGGTACATCACACTGTCGGAGTCAACACCGGGTCCAAAGTATTCGTGATATCCACCGGAGAATCCCCTAACGAAAGTCAGTATCCGTTCCCGTCGAAGATTAACGCGATACATACGTCCCGATACCATGATGGGTATACAGCATGCTAGTCACACCATCAAATCTGAACCCATCAAACTTGTACTCCTCCATCCAAAAGCGCAGATTGCTAAGCAAAAAACGCAGAACTTCGTGATTACCATAGTTGAATAATCGACTATCCCACAACTCATGCTGACCCTTCGCACCAGAGTGGAAGTAGAGATGGTCGCTGCCGTCAAACATATTCAATCCATCCAGCACATTCTTCGACGCATGGCTGTGCACCACATCGAGCAATACCACAATACCCATGCTGTGCGCAGTGTCAATCAGTTCCTTCAGATCCTCCGGGGGGCCGTAACGGCTACTAGCCGCAAAGAAATTGTTGACTTGGTACCCAAAACTAGCATAGTAGGCATGTTCCATAATTGCCATCAGCTGAATGGCATTATATCCCAGATACTTGATCCGAGGCAACATCTTTGTCGTGAAGTTCTTGTACGTCGCAACCTTTGTCTCTGGTGACGAAATACCGACATGAGCCTCGTAGATACGAAGACTGGCAGGTTTCTTCGGTCGAGCATGTTTGAAGCTATATCTCTCATTTGCAGGTGGATTCCAAAACACGGCATCGTACACCGGCGAAACGTCGAGGTCTTGGGTAACGCGTTTGATCCATGCGGGGATTCTATCGATCACTTCACCGGCGCGGGTGACCATGGTAATCTGGCTGCACAGTCAATGGGGGGGGAAACGATGAGACCGCGGATCTGAGCGTGGGCACCTTGAGTTTGCTTTCATGCGGTATCGCTGGGGCGCCGTCTTTGGCCGGAAGCGTGATCTCCCATACGCCGAAATCGTTCACCTTCAAGGGGTGAGCTTTCCTGTCCCAGTTGTCTATTGTCTTAGCATTGATTCGCGGATAAGGAGACAAGCCGCTTACTGAAGTCGCCGATGAGGTAGGCTTCAATTGCACTAGGTGCCCATTCGCGGTAGACAATATCGCCATTTTCTTTGACGTTAAACCCGAACGTTTCGTATCCCTACAATATTCAGTATGCTCGTCGCCCGTCGTCCAAAAGATATGCACGGACCCTGCTGAACTTCTCGAGACCACCCTCGGTATCATTGATTTTCTTGATCCAGTCCTGGGCATAAGCGAATCGAGTCTTGAGGGCATCTGTGAACGGTTCGAGCCAGGGGTCGAGTTTGAGGACACCTGTAGTAGTAGAAGTAGCACAGCTGTTAGCTGCTGGCTTTAAAGCGTAAAGGAGCTGCGGGGCAACTGACCAGTGCCGTCGGGCTGCTCAGTAGAAGCTGCCATGGCTGATGTGCTGAAGTTCTGATGATGGGCAATTGAATGACAGATGATAAACTAGAAGGACGATTTGGATCAATAAAAAGAAACAGTCGAAAGGAGTCGAATCAATTGATCAAGATTGAATTTGGCGGAAACAGGAGAAAAGCAAGAAGTTTGGCCAGGCCGTCTGGGGTGACAGCCGGCTCAGCTCCACTTATCTAGCATGACATCACTCCTACTCTGTTTACACCGAGCACCACTTGGGCACGCACGTCTCCCTGCACACCTGTGGTTACGGAGTGCAGGGTACAAGGGATACTTGATGATGAAAACAGCTTAAGATTGACAACTAACAATCCCATCTTGACTAACTAACTAATCAATCACGACCATCAGCTTCTTCCACCACGTGTCCCGCACCGGAGAAGGCCGTTCCGCCGCAAGAACCTCGTCCAATCCCGTCTGCAAATCAACTTCTTCCGGCCTCCATGCCCAGGGATCGCTCCAGAATACCACGCGATGGCCGAAATACAAGATCAAAAACGCCGGGATACCGATATAGGCCGTGAAGAAACTGCTCACAGACCACTTGGACGGGAAAAACACTGTGAAGCCATTGATCAAGGTTAGGAACACGCAGCCCACCAGGGCGACGTATGCACCGTATGGTTGCAGGCGGGATTGATACGGACGTTCGATACCTTGAAGCTCGGCGGCTTTGCGGAAGCGGAAATAGACGATGCAGCAGCATATCCAGGAAATGAAGCCAGAGGTATTGGTGAAGTTGATGAACCAGTTGAAGACGATGGAGCTGGATGTGCCGACGGAAAGATATGCAAGTAGCGAGAAAAGTGCGGAACATGAAACTGCAACCCAGGGGACACCCCACCGGTTGCAGGTCTTCATGACGCTGGGCGCATTGCCGGACATGGCCAGCCCGTACAGTGACCGGGACGACATGTACAAGAACGAGTTACCGGAGGACCAGGCAGATGTCAAGACCGCAGCGTTTACGATACTGTCCAGCACCGGGATACCGGCATTCTTGATACCGACAACAAACGGAGACGAGCCAGCACCAGCGCCACCGTTGGTCAATCGACTATCGTTTGACGGACAAATGACTCCAATGGCCAGCACGGCAAGGATGTAGAAGAACACCAAGCGATAAATATACCTTCTCGCAGCACGCGGCACATTGCGTCTGGGCGACTCCATCTCTCCACCAGATATGATGATCAGTTCCGGGGCGAAGATGAAGGCAATCGCACTCGAAACGATGCACTGCAGGAAACCCACAAATCTCCCCGCACCGCCGTCAACAATGTACTCATTAAATGACGCGGGATCCTTCCAATAATGGAAGCCAAGCCGTTGTCGATTCGGGCCTCCTCCCCAGAAGAGTATGAAGCTGAGCATCAACAGTCCCACGAGCGTGAGGATCTTGATACTTGCAAACCAAAACTCAGACTCGCCATAGAACTTGACCGGCAAGAAATTGAGAGCGACAATGACAACCAACATGACTGTGATCCAGACCGCCACATTGACTCCGGGGTTCCAGTAGTTGATAACCAGGGAGGCCGCCGTGATCTCGTACGGCACCAATATTCCGATGGAGTACCAATACAAGTACCCCATGGCAAACCCCAGACTCCTAGATACATATCGAAAACCGTGGTAACTCATCGTGCCACCGTGAACGGGCATATAGGCGCCTATCTCGGCAATGGCGGTGACGAGGCAATACACCAACATCGATATCAAGATGTATCCCAACAACAATGAAGCAGGGCCACCAATTGCGAGTGATTGGCCAGATCCAACAAATAGACCGGTACCAATGGTGCCACCTAACGCCATCATTCTAGAACTGTTAATCACTAGAAGTAAAGTCAGGCAGGTTACCACCACTCACTGGACATGTCGACTACTGAGGCCACGGCTGGTTTGAGCGTAGCGCTCATCGAGGAGATCAGCCTCGACGAGGGCGCGAACGGTCCCATGTCCTTTATCAGGCACGCTGGGAACATTAGAGGCACGGGAGGCCTTGGGTTCCATATTGTTGATTTCAGCGGAAGCCATTTTGTCTAATCCATACAGAATGGATGAGACTTTGTTCTAGAGCGCATTGGAAGGGGGAAGAAGCGCATCTTTATATACTCCAAATCCGGCAACACAAAAAGCACATACCCCAGACTGCACGAGCACACACTGAATACGAGGAAACATGGTCTATCTATCCCAAACAGGAAATAGGAGGGTCCATACCAGCACTACCAAGGGCCGATGAGGTGTCTCCTATCGATTGTTTGAGCAGTTTTTCCTTGTGGATCTAGATAAGGCACACCGGTAGACAGACTCTTATTACTCACCGGTTAGTATACTCTTACTTCATTTACAGTGGATAATATGGGAATGGATCCGTAAGACCCTTGATATACCAGACTGTTCCAGTGTACCCAGTCAGTGTACCTAGGTATCACCATCAATTGTTCCGACTCCCCCATACTATCCCACATACTCCAAACACTCACTTCCTTCCCACTTTCCCAGGCCACATCGAACTGGAGATCAGACACGACCCCAAAAAGAACGAAATCCAATCCGATGCATTGTCCGTACGTAACGAAAAGAGGAAGCTCGCGAGAATCCCCCGCAATTTCTCACTCAAACCAATCACAAAACCACAAACCAACGACCCTAGAGCGGAAAAACGAAAAAAAAAAAAAAGGTTTATCAATCTTTGAATGTAAAAACAGTGGCAATACATAGTACATACCAACTAATAACTCAACTATCCCTAATCGATCCTAGGGAAAAGTAATTGCATTTCCCGGATCGACGTCCATCCAGCTCTGGTTCAACCGAGCCGGTTCCGGAGAATGATATACTACGTAGTACGTACTGCATGGTACAATACGAGGCTGCGAACGACCGAAAATCGAAAAGGCTGAGAGAGAGACCGGGCCGGTTTGACTTTTTCCAACTGTTTCAGAATGATAGCAGCACTGCGTTATGTTGGATGGATACGATGCTTTGTTTTTTTTTTTTTTTTTTTTCTTTTTAAGATTTAACTCAACACGTATGGAGTCGTAGGGGCAGCGAGTACGTACGTATTATGATGATTTTGAATCTGTGATGACTATGAAGCAGATAAGAGAGGTAAAATTACATAAGACATTTTCATCATATTTACAATTTGAATTGTCCAATGGAAAGTAAATATAAGTATAAATATAAATATGATAAAAGGTGGGCGACAGTAGGCCGCACCTGTACCGTGTCATTCGATTCTCTCTCTTTTATTTAACAAAATCGGCGGCATGAATGGATGGATGAGAGACGAAAAGGATGAGGCAGAAGGATCGTCAAGTGTGTGTGTGTGTGTGTGTGTGTGTGGGTGTGGGTGTGGGTGCGTGTTGAAACGGGAGTGAAAATTTTTTCTCGTGCTTTCAGAGCAAAGCGAGCCAGCCATGCCGCGTAACGATACACTATCTATTGAACAATTCCGTCGGATGTGACAGGAGGGAAATAGCACAAAACGAAAATAAGATGAGATGAAAATAAAACAGTAAAAGAGACATGACACGGGGTAAAGTAAACAGGCGACAATAGATAATTCGATAGTTCGAGTCGAGTCGCGGGGGTCATCAAAATCATGATATAACAATGATAATATAACGGGGGAAACGAAATAAACGCCCAGATCATGCAGTCATCATTCGGATACAAGTCACAGTAAGAGGCAATCGTGGTGACAGATGGGATGGTAAGAGAAAAGTGCCGGACATGTGTGTAAGTTTTTACTTCGAAAGGGTTTGGAGGCGATGTCAGAGGAGAGCGAGAGCAGGTCAGGCTAAGTCCGGTCAGGTAGTCGTAGTCAAGTCGGCGAGGTGAGGCAGGCGGGAAAGAGGATCATAAGCATTAAGACTCAGGTCACGGACTGAGGACTTCACATAAATCCTCTGTCGTGTCCATCCCAAACCCAGCCATATCGACAGAATGCAAAGAACCTGGCCCGCGACCTAGAGAGAGTTCAGATGAGGCGTAGTCGTGTTTTAATCGCTCATGAGGTCCAAAGAACGGCCGATTCTCTTCTATAGGCGTCGTCCCATCACCACCTGGACCCCAAGGTCCATGTTGCCAGAAACGAGTGTTGGCTTGCTGATCGCCAAAGAGGTCGTGATGGTCGGACAGATGTCGAGGGACTATAGATGAGTCGTGGTCACCATGACTGTTGAAGTCGTGCGGCGAAGGAAACCCGACCAGATGAGGCCGACTGAAACTCGACGTCGGCGAGTCTGCATGGAGTGGAAAATCTAGACGATCTAATCGATCCAACCGATCCATCCGATCCATCCCACTCATCGGAAGGTCATCAACGGCGGTAATGTCGATAGTCGGGTTGTTGTTGTTGTTGTTGTTATTGTTGTTATTCTGTTGAGCGAGAGCCGTCGACAAGCGGAAATTAGACGTGGAACTTTGGCGACTATGACTTGGAGCTCTTTCGACGATCCGTTCTTGTACCCAGCTACCACAGGCCTTGACGATTTTTTCCTGATCGGCAGCCGACAGCGACGCAAAGTAGTCATTAGCCAGCGAGGGCTTCGAAAAGGGTTCCTCCTCCACAAGATTGTATTCCTTCTTGGCCCATTCAGCGACCCCGAACGGTGACTCGTACGGGGACTTGTAAACAGCGGGTGTTTGGGCAGCTTGTTGTTCCAGGTACGCGAACCGCCCAGCCACCCGACCGTAGTTCGGCCGGTCGAATGGCTCTTGTTTTATATAATCAGGCTCCTTTTTGGGAATTACATCGAGTCGGTCGCGATAAGTCACGACGGAAAATCGCAGCATTCGAAGTAGAGTGGTGACTTCTTCCGATCGCATGTTGAGTGGTTGGAGGGGCAGCAAGGTGCCATCCAAGGCTCTGGGCTGGACACGTTGCTGCGCCATGGCCAATTCCAATTTTTCCATGCCATTCTCGGGCGGCACAGAGCCCAAAGGGCCCAGGAGCGTCTCGACGACCAGCTCAGAGCTGACGATTTTGTAGCCGGCGAGGACATTGGCATGGTCGGTCATTTGCGCCAGGCGGCGACGAGCGATCAACTCCCGCACATTGGCAAAAGTATTCGAGGATGGCGGATCGGGCTGGGGCTTCGGGAAGGCGGCGTAGGGGTTGGGGCGGACAGCATTGGCGGCGTAGAAGTGAGCGGTTGAATTGACATTGGCAGCAGCATTGTTGTTAAAGTGAGAGAGATGGTGATGGGGTGGAAGGTGTCGGTAGGCAGGAGTCATTGCAGTGTTTGGGGAGCGACGCTGCAATGACGAAGAAGAATTGGTGGAAAGCGTTATGTTTGGAGGGGCAGCGAGGTGGTGGGGGTTTGGTCGACCAGCACCAGCGTTACTTCTTCCGCCGACACTACTAGTGCTCGTACTCTGGCGAAATCGGCCCGCGGGCAACGCGCTAACTGGCGACGCCTTCACCATCTCCAAGAAATTCGACCGCGCGTTGTGGACCGTTACACTAGGGTGGTGCGTGAACTGCGCCCTACACTCCGTCGACGTTTCGCCCAGATAATACCAGATCTGCTCCGGCTTGTCGCTGGCGATGTCGACCTGCACACGAATCGCTTCTGCCGGCAACGGCGCCATCTCGAATTCCGCCCACTGGAACGGGGCGTTGGCATCGTGGAAGGGCGTGCCCGGCTGAGGCACCGTCGTGGACAGGTCGCGATGGGTTTCAGCCTTTCGCACGAGGTGAGCAGGCAGCGGCTGCGTTCCAGGTGGCAGTGGTGCGAAGTTCGTCTTGCGGACAACCAGAATCCACCGATACGGCAGCTCGATCACGTCGCCGCGGGGCAACACCTTGAGCTTCAGCATTCGCTCAATGGGCCGGTTTTCCAGGACAACGGCTCCATTGATTTCCTTGTCAGCCTGGAACTGCAGCAAATCGCCCATGGACAGCCGACTGGCGGCCTGGAGCACCCTGCGGTCATCATCAGGCGTCTCCGACGAGCCGAGTCGCTTCTGTCGGTGGTATTTACATTTCAGATCAACGCTAGGTACATAGTACTGCTGGCCACTATCTGCAATCACCAAGATCGATCCAAACTCGACCTGCACTCCAGCCAGAAGAGCGCAAGTGGGGTGGTACGCCCGCGTACACTTCCCGAAATTGCACTGGAAGCAAGCTCCCCGCACTTCGCGGCAGAACAGACATTTCAGGCCCATGCGCGCTTTGGGGATCTTGTCAATGTCGCAGACAACTTCCCGTCCGGAGTCATCGCGAAGGATTGACGTTTCTTCAATGTACGTCGCACAACGCCGGTGTGCATGTGATTTGCCATCCTCCGTTGGTAGCAGATCTTCATAGTCCATGTCGTTCGGACAAAGGACACAAGGGATCTTGCGAATGGCATGGTTCTGCATACGAGCGCGTTTCGAGCGGGGCTCATCGCCCTCGATCTTGCGCTTCCTACCGCGAGTTGATTTCTCAGGCACGCTACGAGGAGGAGTGAGCAGATCAGATGCACCATCCTCATCACTGAGATCGCTATCAAGATCTTCTTCATCGTAGTACTCTGGCGTGGGCTCGCCTCGCAACTTTCGCTCTATATCACCGATATCGATCCAGACGCTGTCGGATTCGCAGTTGCACTTTTTAGCGATGCGACCATAGTCCAGCCATTGCTCAGTGGCAAAGTTAACCGATTCGGCGCAGTTGTATCCCAGGTTGAAACCGGAATGATAGCCATAAGGATACGTGATCATGAATTCGCCTTCGTAGTGGACGACTTTATTCACTGTGATGCCGAACCGCGATTTCAAGATGCTAGGAGACACCAGGTATGTCTTGTGACGGAGAAATTGGTCGCAATTCTTTGCATCGCTTGGCCAGAAGCTTTTCATGGCTGCTTCGAAACGAGGTGCGTCTTCTTGAGAGATGCTGTACCATTGTTTCGGAGCGCCGAAATGAATATAGTTGATACTGTACAAATCCACGTCTTCCAGATGCCAGGCAAAGGTCGCCTTCCACATACCGAGATAGAGATAAGCAGTGTTGACACCGGGAACCTTTTGTCCGATAACATCGAGCAAATTGGGAAGCTTCGCTACGTTCCATGAAGTGGTCGAGTCGTCAAAGAGCGAACCAGGCATATCCGCCCCGTACATGGGGTTGTTGAACATGAGCGATTTCCAGTATGCAGTCTCCAACTCGTCGCATCGTTCGGCAGTGTATTCGTCATTATCGTGGATGCGATAGTCGAAATCTTTGAAGGCTTCTTCATCCACTTGATCAAGTGCTTCGCCTCGATTGTGCTTCCTACGAGATGATACTGATTTTGGCTGACGGCCTCGACGTTTGGCGGCAGGCAAAGCCTCCCCCTCGCTGAGATCTTCTGTCTTTGTCTCGACTGGGTTTGACTGGGGAGAAACTGGAGTCGGCGGCCCCTCCAAGCGTGATTTTTCGGATTGGTCATCAGCGGGCGATTCTTCTTTGATTTTGACTTCCCTCGTTCGTTTCGGCGGACGACCTGGGCCACGTTTCTGCGAGCCGGAACGGACAGTGGCCGTGTGAGCTTTGACAGCCGGAGCACGGGGAACTTTCTCTTGAGCACGACGGCGTTCGCCTCGTCTGGCAGGGGGCTGGTGACTACCATCGTCGCACAGAGCTTTCCATTGTGGTAGATTGTATGATCGCTGCTTTTCAATGTTGGCTTGCGTGTAAGTTCCGTGGGCGCCGTGGAACTCCTGCATAATGGGATTCTTGACTCGAATGCTCTTGACTGCTTCGTCGAGTGGAGGAAGTGAGTCTCTCCTGGGAAGATGTCAGCGTGTGGAATTGGAGCGCAACAACAGCGAACACATACCATCCCTGCGGCGGAATGACTTTGACGATACCGGACTTCATGCCGTATTTGTCAATCTTCTGAATGAAAGCTTGAAAGTCACGGAATTGGACCATGGTCTTGCAGCGATCAGTATCGATTCAATTGTCTTGGAACACTTCACTCACGGGCTTGAAAACAGGTATCCTTCCTCCCTCGTAATAGTGATCGGGCTCGATCTCCTCTTCAACCGCCTCCACCGATGGGGCCTCCGCATGCTGATCCAAGTCGAGATCAGACAATTCCGAGGGTACTCCTTCAGACACATTTTTCTTTCCGTCGGCGCTGTTTGGAGGTGTAATGGAAGCGGCACTCGTCTCGACGGGATGAAACGATGCCAGCGCCGGCGCCGGCGCTTTCTGATCCAGCGCAGTCGTCATACTTTCAAGTTCGATCGATTCTCTTCGTAGATGTAAATGCGCTGCCGTCGGCGTGGTGACCGCTGCTCGACGGCGATGGAGTGTGTAGACCCCCCCAGCGGTTGGGGATTGTAGGTAGGTAGGCTGAAGCCGCGGCGGATAAGGATTTACGCAACAGCGATATCGAATCGGGTGGTCGTAGTAGGCTGAAGTCGACTTCTTGTTGTTGTTCTTGTTGTTGTTGTTGTAAACTTATGAACAATGAATAGGTATCGATAACATGAGCCCCTCTCTGGACAAGCAAAATGATGCAGCGGAAGTAGTCTGCTGCAGGGCAGGCGGCTGATTGGACGTGATAGTGAAAAACGTAATGTATGAGATTTGCGTAGTCGGCCGATGGATCACGTTAGTTGGAAGGGAAGGGCGAGTGGTAATTTGATGAGCATACGTAGTGGATCCGCCGGTAAGATGTTGTCCGTAATACGGCGAGAACGGCGTGTAAAGGAGTCGAGTCGGCTGGAAGTCAGGGTGGAGGATACAGTACAAGAACTGTTCGTTCCCAAGTCGAAGTCCACTGAGCTAAATCGGTGGTTGCTAGCAAGAGTACTTAGTAATTCAATCAATATGGCAGCAGTGCTCGGCACCGAAGCAGAGGTCAGCGAATGGGTTCATCAGATGTAGTTGTGGCGTTGAAGTTGAGCCTGGTCCGTCCTTGGAGGAGGTGAAATCACTTCATGCACGACGGCTGCCTTCCATTGGCCAGATCACGGGACGGGCTCCGTTTAGCCTCAGGCAGCAAGGCAGGATGAGGGCAACGCGCATAGAGACGGCCTTGAGCACGCGCGATGCCGCTTTGGGACGGACGGGAGCAGCCAGCTGATTCGTTGCAGCGGTGGAGGGAGGCGAATCGATAAAATCAATGGCTGACCTGGCCAGAGAGGACAGACGATGATGATGATTTCAATAGTATGCTGTACTACATATATATTGAAGTTAGTATGTAATAAGTAAATTATGCTGAGTAGCTAAGATCTAGATGTACGACATGGTAGGCCAACTGCACAATAGAGCGATTTGTCCTCGTCATAGTCCTCCAGGCTCGCGACTCGGATTAACGTATTTCCAGGGCTGGACCTTCCTCATTTGGCGACCTTCCTGGCAACCGCCAGATGATCTTTTCGTTGAGTCAATTCTGCTCTGATTACGATTGCTTTCTTCAACTATCTGATGTGTGTGTATTCTGTATGCTGTATGCTGTCGTGAGGCTCCAACATGCCAATTGCAGATTCACCACCAGATAAAAGCAGAGGCGCGGACCACTTTGAGTATTCTGACAGTCACCCAGGCAGGTCCCCGTCGGTCTGCGTCCATAGGGTCCGGCTATATGATATCACGATGCATGGAAGAAGCGTAGAATATCAGACTTCTACTACGTACTCTGCCACTCCTCGCGACCGTCGTAGGAGCGCAGCCAGAGGAGAGAGACAAACACTTGAAAGAAAAGAACCTTATCTTCCCCACCCGGCTGGCTGCTTGGCATGAGCAGCAGCACGGAATAACAGTACTGCTTCGAGTCTAGTCCGAGGCCATAAGCTCACGTCCATATTAAGTCGTATGCCACCGACCGGTGGACACTGTACGTAGTGACTGTACAAGCTTGAGTAAGAGGATTTGTCCCTGGTCGGTTCTTATCAAGGTATCAGAGGATCGCTGTGGGTTCAAGGTTTAAACCTTATCAGTGGGCAGACCCTGCTCCAGGTTATAAGAACCTGGGTCTGTCTGTGTCATGTGAGCAACTACATTGTTCTCCCGTCTCCTCTCCTGTCTTCTCTTCGCCTCGGGGCTTGCTCTTTTCTACTTCACTCAATTGCTTGGATCACGTCGTGGATGGACTCGTAAGGAAAGGAAGAGAACAAAATGACCTCCCAGGCAAACAGCGCCGATGCCGCGCTCGAGCGCATGGGGTACAAGAATGAACTGCCACGGAACCTGAGCATGTTGAGTGTGCTAGGCTTGTGAGTGTGATATTCCCGTGCTGTAAACAGACAGCTAATAAACAGGTCCTTCGCGATCATGGCGGCCCCCTTTGGTCTCAGCACCACCCTCTACATCACCCTGGTGGACGGCCAATCCGTTACCATCATCTGGGGCTGGGTCCTCGTAACTCTCATTTCAATCGCAATTGCAGCCTCTCTGGCTGAGATCTGCGCTGTATACCCAACAGCCGGTGGAGTCTACTACTGGAGCGCAATGCTTTCCACCCGGAAATGGGCACCAATCATGTCGTTTATTGACGGATGGCTGACCCTCGTCGGCAATTGGACCGTGACGCTGAGTATCAACTTCTCGGGCGGACAGCTCATTCTCAGTGCGATATCGCTGTGGAACGAGGACTATGTGCCGACGCCGTACCAGACGATTTTGATGTTCTGGGCGGTGATGCTGGTTTGTGCGTTGGTGAACATCTTCGCGGCGCGGTATTTGGATTTGATCAACAAAGTCTGCATCTACTGGACTGCGGCCAGTGTAGTGATTATTCTGATCACGCTTCTGACGATGGCGGACGACCGTCGATCCGGCGAGTTTGTGTTTGGCCATTATGATGCTTCGTCGAGTGGATGGTGCGTCTCTGTTCTTCTCGATCCGGGAGTTTGAGCTAATTTGCGTAGGCCAAGTGGATGGGCATTCTTCGTCGGATTGTTGCAGGCAGCCTACACTTTGACTGGTTATGGCATGGTCGCAGCCATGTGCGAGGAAGTGCAGAATCCTCATCTCGAAGTGCCGCGCGCAATTGTCTTGTCCGTCGTGGCCGCTGGAGTCACCGGCCTGGTGTATTTGATTCCCATTCTGTTCACTCTCCCACCCGTCGACGTCCTCCTCGCAGTCGCCAACGGCCAACCAATCGGATTGCTCTTCAAAACCGTCACGGGCTCTGCTGGAGGTGGTTTTGGTCTCTTGTTTTTGATTCTGGGTATCATGTTCTTTGCAGGAATCGGCGCACTGACCGCAGCCAGCCGCTGCACCTACGCCTTTGCCCGTGACGGCGCAATCCCCGGATTTAGCGCTTGGCAAAAAGTCAACAAATCTCTCGACGTGCCTGTCAATGCAGTCATTCTATCTGCCGTAGTGGACTGTCTGCTCGGATTGATCTATTTCGGCTCCAGCGCAGCATTCAACTCCTTCACCGGAGTCGCGACGATCTGCCTCTCCACCTCCTACGGCGTCCCCATCTTGATCAACGTGCTACGCGGCCGCCGCGCCGTGAAGCACTCGTCCTTTTCTCTCGGACGGTTCGGATACGCCATCAACATCACAACGATAGTCTGGATCGTCCTCGCCGTCGTGTTGTTCTGTATGCCCGTCTCCCTGCCCGTGACGCCCTCGACGATGAATTATGCCTCCGTGGTGTTTGCGGGATTCGCAACGATCAGCGTCATTTGGTACTTTGCTTATGCGCGCAGACATTTTACGGGACCGCCGGTCGTTGCGGATTTGGTGGACGAGGTTGGCTCTGAGAGTCCTGGTTCAGGGGTTGGAGTTGTCGCGGGAAAGGCGGTGGTTGATGCCGAGGGTGGTGAGCACAGCACAGAAAAGGGTTATAAATAGATTCGTAGAGCATGAAGAATACTACATATGATGGGATCTAGTATAGAGTTGTATCAACTACGCGTCTGTAATCTACCGTCTAGCCAAACCACCAGTCCTATCGACACCTTGCCCTGTCTTGTGTTTTTATATCCTATGCAGCCGTTTTGGGAATGATACCCAGCGAGAGTCGACTTCAATCAGGTAAGCACAGCTCAACTGCATGCGGCTCTGGAATATGCCTCCTTTCGATATGTCTTATCGATTTACCAACGCAGCAGTAATCGCCCTTTTAAACGCATATAGGAGCTGGAATGGCTTGCCCTGCTGTCCAATTCGATTTTCGGCCAGTCGGTCAGCAGGCTACCTTGTTCATGGGTATCTTTTCTATACACTAGCAGGATTCAGTCCACGTATATTGGAGGGAGATCCAGCCGCACTTCAAGGACGTGGACTCGACTGTGTACAAAACGTGTATTCTCGTTGACTTGCAGCTCAATTCAGTCCTAGCCTTGATACATTGAGATGCCTGAGCAGACCAAAGACAGTAACGACGTTTCCTAGAGGAAAAAGTCTTGTGCCTCCGCAGTCTACACTTTCCGAGAATGACAGCCATGCCTAAAGGAATCTGCAATGCCCAGGTCCAGCGTCGGCATCCTATTCTATCTGCTCGGGCTCTTAACTCACCTCATCCACATACCCCCCCGTCCGTCACCAAAAATACAGTATCGAAGGATCCCCCCCCCGTCGTTCAATACATACTATGTATACTGAACTGCACAATTCGACCGTATATTCCTTTCAAAGGTAATCTCCACACAACAGCCAAGATAACACACGTCAAGGTAACACAACGCCATCTCCGAGTACCTTCAAGCGCAACAACGACAGTAACTCAGATCGAAGCGAGGGGCAAGATCAGCGCTTCGGCAACTCGGCATCAAGTCAGCTGTCACGCGAGCCCATTGACCTGACAGGAGCATGTTCGACTCATCCCTTACTGGGACTGAATGGAAGAGCGATATACTTGCAACACCATACGATACGGTACGATACAATGATCCCGAGAATTCGGGTTTGGGCCATATAGTTCGAACGACTTGCTTAAGCAGTGAAGCAAGGATGCTGTCGATGCAGATGCAGCTGGTATGTAGACGCCAGCAACGCACGACTCAGGCGCAAGACTGAATGGTTTCGCGGGGTTATCTGACGGCGGTCGAGGGCAGCACGAGGATGTTTACCACCGACGACTACTCCAAAGGTAGCGATTGTGGAAGGATCCGGTTTGTGATCTGTCACCTGTCAAACTTCATGATACGAAGGATGGGAACGACCCGTACCGTATCTGGTCGATCCCGAGTTGGGAATGTCGAACCTCGTTTCTGGGTCTGACACATTGACAGTCAATACGCACCCAGCCCACCGGAACATACATGCATACATACATGCCCTCCCAGTGTCATATTTCAGTTGACGGCATTCCAAATAGTCTTACACCTGCATCGCATTCATACCCATCTCGTCTCTCTCGGGATCGACTCTTCTTTGGCAAGGTCGATGATGCAAGGGGTGACACCGGAGGACGAGGGGTTCGAAGATGACATGCTCCCCATTTCGTTTGATATACGTACGTCGTACGGATTTTACGTGGACCTGGTGGGACGCGCGTGTCGTGTCGATATATCTATACCGAGCTCTCCGTTCCCGGTTCTGATTTTATGGGCATGGCTGACTCGTGATTCCACCAGGTATGTATGTCCATTGTACGTGCATGACAATCCTGAATTAATCTCGCTTAAGCATCACAGTCGGAAAGGATGTTCAGTATGTCGATCTGACGTTCGTCTCATTCTCCATTTCGTCCTTTGGGTTGACGGTACAAAGTCTGAACGTTGATGAAGGAGACAGTATCCCTTTCTCTCCATCGGTATGCATTGGACGTGCATCCTTGATAGATCCAAGTACATGGATGTACATATTTTGACTGACGCTTGACGCGGCTAAGCTGTTATATTGATTGAATCATACTGGGTATGTGTCGGAAATTCATGTATGTACTGACACGGTATAACCGGACAGTTGCATAGTCTCAAATCCTCCTCTCAGGCAATAGCATACTTCTCGCCGTTAGGATACAGAATCTCAGGACGTCTGTTGCTATACGTAGTAATCATGCACGGCTCCAGGCACTAACTACGTAGCTAATAGGTCGTCCGATTTCAAACGAACATCCTCCTCTAGCGTAACGATCGATCCTCCTCACAACTGGGGGTCTCGACCCGTCAGCAAAGCCAGGGACTGCACCAGGCTGTATCCTTCCGTTTTTGACCTTGGACTCTGAAGGGGACCAGCCTGAGTGGCAACGTTCGACAACAAATTATGTGTAGTCACGTCCTACATCGTGTGGGACTAAGATGGGACTAAGAAAGGGAGTACTTTCGGGGATGCATGTGTCAAGTGGTATATAATAATATGATTGTCATTATAATAGCAAGGAAACGAATCCCCTAACCGACTGTCATGATTCATGCGACTTGTGTCGTCCGTGTCGGTCGCTCAAACGGTGCCAATCTCCGCTTCGAAAACGGACACAGTCGAGTCTCGACAGTTGGAGTATACCCTCATGATATAAACGAGTCCACTAGTTTATATATATCTCAAAAGCTGAGAAATGACTCATGTCTATCAACCCAGTCCCCCCCGTCCCATGCAGATTTTCGCCATCTCCCAGCATCTCTTAAAGGACGTCCGCTATAACAGGGATGATGCACCTCTCCGTACTCAAACAGGCAAACCCGTTGTGTCCGCGGGTCCGGACCGTCTCACCCGGAAAGGATTGACGACGGTCTTGCTTAATTGTTCTTCCGTACTTAGTTGAGCTATTATTGCGCTATTTTGAAGAACTTCAGCATCTAGATTTTGTGTTGTCGCTGGTCGCTGGTATGCTGGGTTGGTATTGGTGACGGCGAGTTCGTACTCTGTGGGTGGTGGAGTTGGTGGCAGCCGTCAGTTGTGGCATGGATTGGGGGAGTAGAGATTGGGTACTGACGGGCCTGTAGGAATCCCAAACCCTTGATTTGTTGGTGCTGTATTATGGGCAGGGTTGGCGGATGGGTTTGTTGCCAGTGTGGCGTGTAATCATTGAGTTCATAGGATGCTCGACGGGGAGATAGATGGCATTGTTTTGAGCACTGAGTAATCAAACCCACGCCCTTCATGGGTGTTGACCAGGGTATACCTATCGCACGAATCGACCGTTTTGTAAGTATGACATCGTGGCTTGACGCTGAACATGTCCTCATCTGTAACCAGCTCAGGACGAAGTACTGTGATTGTCACTAAGAGTCAAGAGTGAGGGTTTGCGAGCAAACGCAAATGGAATAGCCGGTCACTGATCGGCCATCGTCCATATCGAGCAAGCAATCAATACATTTACTCAATAAGTAGACTATCAAAGCATGGCACGAAAGCGATGTATCATAGAGCAAAGGGAAAATAAACTCGGAAGCGCAAATCGCGGGACATCGTTCAGTCCGGGATATTTTGTGTTGACTGTACGGCCGATATTCAGTGTGTATGCGCATGTCCAGATACATATCAAATGACTCGACACATCTGTCAAGTCCAGATCGATGCAAGGACTGTTGAATTATCTGCTCAGCACAATGTACGTAGCTGGTATCAGACAGGTGAATGTTTGACGTGCTCAATGCAATACCAAGGTCTATCCAGGAGCTATATCCCAGCAATTCGGGAAATCGACCCAATCAGTCGCGCAGTAAGTACTATGGCTAGGCAAATCACAGACCTACAGCAATACACACGCAATGCGCTGCGCTGTTATGCAAGGCGGTAGTACATGCTGCCGCTGAGAGCGCATGAACTCTTCGCAACTATTGGAATGCTCGAATACGTAGAGCCTGCTGATAGGGCCCCCGGGTACGAAAGACTCGGAGAATTTACGTGTTCGCTGATGTAGGGTGTGCAGATTCGGTATTTGTATCCAGACGAGAGGGTTTAAGCATAATACTAGAGTCATTTCGTCAACTGGTAGTTTAACCAAGATATACCATCATGAATAGTCAGTTTGTCAAGATGGCCCTAGCCACCGTCAGGCACTATCAAGTGATGGTGTATTCACAAGCTCGTGGCTGTCAAAACCCTACCTTCCATAATAGGTAATCAACCTACCAGTTGTAGAGCTGACTATATCCAACTACCGAACATCAAATGTGACCGGTCAACCCTCGATCTCGCCACTAAGGGGGTAACGCTCTGCTCGTGCCAATCCTTATTTCTTATCCAACCTTGTAGACTATGTACTACAAACTACGTATGTAGTATGTACCGACTGCGCTACATCGAATATAGGACCATGTGCCAGAAGGTTCAAATGCCGATATGATACGTTATATACCGGACTGATATATATACATACGTAGTCGAAACCCGGCTACGAGAGTCCAGATGAGCGAGACGGGTCTTTTGTCTAGTGGATACTCCACCCAAGTCTCGGAAATTGGGCCTTGGAAGTGGGCGTTGACTCTCTTAGAGGTGAACCTACAGTGACTCTATGGGCAGGTTTTGCCGCTTTGCGATGGATCAGATTTCTGCGTCGCGTAACCAACTCAGTCATGTACCCATTGTATCGCGTACTCCCACCCAGTCAGAGTAAGATGTTCGAAAGTCAAAAGCCGAGTTATGATTCTTTGAGCGAACAATGCGTTGATTTCTGAAGATAGGACCCTGTCGGGTCGATCCGTCCTTCCCAGAAATGACAATGAAATTAGATGGTTAATTGGTTATCCAAATCCACATTCATTTTGTTTCCGCTACCAGGGTCTGATATATGAGTTGTATCCACCTTTGTCTCCCTCTGACCTAAATAACTTTCAAAGACCAAGAACCCATGTTCGAGTCAATGGGTTCGATTTGTTCGGTTCGTTATGCTGTGCGTGACATGACTAGGAAAACTGGATCATACGATGGGTCGCTACGTGTGTTTGATGGATACTCGATCAACGCTCGCTCGGTATCTAACCGATGCACTGGAATAACGGTCTGCAAGGACATGGAAGCAAACTTCGGGACTTGGCCGACTGGCAGGACAACCGGGATAGCTTGTCAACGTTGATATGTGACCACGGAATACGTTGATATAGCATCATAGATTCAAACACCTTCCTGACTCGTCGTCGGCCGGTCGCTGAGATCATATCGTCTGTAGAAAGTAGGTAACACACCGGCAGTTGAATCGCGCGATCCCATACTGCATGTCTGTATAGTTGGTATACTACCTAGCTACATATATCTTGAGCATTTGCTTCGACGAGCACGCATAATCGTGACCTTCTACGTCCAGTACCCTGGCCAATAGTCGTACCAAAACGTAAACCGATCTCCCTTCACGACTACCTATGGTCTCCAGCATCCAAACATGCAGGAACCTCGTCCGGCACGTCCTACTACGTACGTAGTACAATCTGATAACTTCGTACGTACTACATAGTAGACGTTGTCGTACGTTCTGCTCATTACTTAGTACGTACATACGTAGTAGCATCCATCTATAACGAATAAATTGCTATGAATCCTCCAGACAATTAGAGTGCAAGCTAGACAGAAAACGGACTGTACTCCCAAATGCGGGCGTGGCTGTCCCAGACTCCGTCCATCCTTCGGGCGGTCACTTGTCAACCTGCCATCTGGCCGATCATCCGGTATCAATCTGTGTACCGACAATACGCGCCGTACACACACACCACCGACCGAGTACGTAGTAGGACGCGCGAAATCTACTTCTCTGTATATACACGCGATCTCCCACCGTTCCAAGGTTGACTTGATGTCCAGATCTGTGTAATCTGGCTTGGGTACATGTAGTCCATGTAGTACATGTACCGGATAGATGCAACAGCTCATCCATGGATGAATATTTGTCACGTCACTCTGTACCTCACATTCTTGTTGACAAATACACGGCGTCGTGCATCAATTGAAGGGGAGATAGCATTGCCAGTGCCGATGCTCTTTGATCTCAGAGGCAGGCAATGCTCAACAGGGACTGCTGCTGTATGTACCTTTCGACAGAACATCGCAAATCTCCATCGACATCCACTAGAGCAGTCTCATGTGCGCGTGCGCAGCTGCAATGTAGTGTAGTGTAGTGTTGTGTCGCTGTAGTGGTCGAAGTCGATGAGATGTACCAGATCGAACTCTGCACCAACAAGTGGGGCGATACGTCCATTCCATGGAAACCGACATTCCACAAGCACTTCTGAAGATTTTCTAGAATCTTTGATTCTTTGAGGGGGAATTGTACCTGTACATACATACGTAGTAGGTTAGTGATTAGTATCCATATTCCTAAGCGAGAAAGTGTGGCTCGTTAGGGAATCATACATTTGAGATGTTCTACTCATCCGGCTTATGTGGTTATGTTCTCAATTTTGAACCCGGGTGAAGCTCATAATTGGGCTTGTACGTACGCAGTATTGCTTTTTTTTTTTTTTTTTTTACTTTCGGTTCTTTCCCTTTTCCGGTCGTAATCGTGGTCGGGCCGGCATGGATTGATACTCAACCTTGTACTTCGTATGTACATTCGACTTTGATTGCAGCCGTTAGTAGTCTATGGTTCCTACAAGGAAAGCCGAGAAGAAGCAAGTCGTGAGACGAACGTACATAGTACTATGTATGCCGAATTGCCAACCAGAACCAATCATAGTTCGTTACTACGTACATAGTACATAACTTACCATAGCAGACCATAGAAGAACCTTCAACTGGGGGGTATCGTAACGTTATCGTACCGTATGTATCGTACTGGACATGCGATCAAATAAACTCTCGGGTCCTCCGTACCCCATCGAACCAGCCAATCCCTCCCAGACTAACAGCACTAGTCTCAACACAGCCTAGTTCAGCCCCCCCTTAGCGTTCACTTTGTGATCGATCTCATTTTTGAGACCTCCCTCAAACTCTCCAGTCCAACTCGGTCTTGTCTCTTTTCTTTTTTTTTTTTTTGCTTTTCATTGACGTCGTACTAGTTAGTGCTCCTCCCTAGATGACGGCGCAGCCAGAAGCGACGACAAAAAGCAAAGAGGATTCATCATAATTCGTCTGCTATGTCGGTGCTAAGCTCTACTCTGTACGTTTCTAACTTGCTCTGTACTGGTCGCCGCTGCTGACAAAGTGGTGTCTGGTCGTTTGTTTGAGTGTTGAGAAGTTGAGCGCATTAAGCTTTGCCAGGATGGGTTGAGTTGGTGACTTCACTGAGCGGCAGTTCTGCTGCGTATATGTGCAGCGATAATGTAACGCTACGCTATGTTCTGCTCAGACTCGAATGGCAATGGCAGTGGCAATGGTAAATGGCTGGATTTACATACGTACGTACATGCAACAGCTCGCATCAGTCGGAGAATTTATCGTTTCCATACATAATTCTACTACGTACTATATGTAGTAAACATCTGGCGACCGAGCATACGGCGCTGTCTCTGGTCGGCCGATCTGATTCGGTACCGTGCTCGGCGCCAGCGGTACGGCTTAGCTACCAAGTGTTCGCAGCTACAGACAGAAGCTCAGGACGTCGCTCGTGCTGATCGAACGAACGAGAGCTCAGTATCGACTTGCCACAAGACCGAGTCTATCCTAACAATCAGGTCGGAGATTCGAAGCCTCAAATAGAAATAAACGGTGCGATCGCGACGCTGAAGGAAAAAGAAAAAAAAAAAAACTTTCATACAAACTTCCCCCGTAAGTCAAGTACGTAGTGGCTGACCAGTAACGGGGCGTTGCGTCGATACCGTCGTAGCAAACGAGTCAAGGATTTCATCCCGATTCCAAAGGCCTGGGAATGCCAACGAGTCAGGAGGTTGGCTCGAACACACGTTAGTCCGTACGGGGCCAAGGACGAAGGGGGGGGGGGTCGTACCAGTCTACAAGACAGGCTAAATGACTGGCTTGGAGACGAATGATCAGACAACACCAGCCAAGCTGAGGAGAATTTTCCCGCCGACGATGCTGTATCCAGCTTAGTGGGACGTGTGCCAGAGCATATGACTGGCGGAAAGGGAGACATGGCCCTAGCTACTTGCAAGATAGACTGCAGAACCTGCGCCGCACTAAGTTAGTTAGCATCACCAAAAGACACACCAGCGAGAGCAACGATTGACAAGCGCTTTCCTGTTGCGGAAGTGGCCTGTCGCTGGAAACGAATCAGCGGCCCGCCTCGCCCTTTCTGCGCAAGGGCCAACTGACCCGCGACGACGGGCTGGGAGAATGATCCTCCGTGCCGGCTGGCGATTGGCTGCTGCGACTCGCTTAGCTTGAACGCTTACACAGTACACAGTACACAGTACATAGTACATAACACGCTGCACAGTACAGTACAGTCCTGTTCAAAGCACCTTGACTCGTAGTATTGACAATACAACAATACAAGTACGGATTGCGTACGACCTCCCACATGTCACTCTGTCTGTCGGGTTCTTTGTTCTCTTGTTGCTTTTTTTTATCGATGGAGTACTTGCTGCTTAACTGAAGTTAGCTGCAGATAGTCAATCCAGTCTATTTTGTCGCCTTTGTCACAAGGTTGAATGTACGTGTTCTGAACTAGCACCCACACTCACTGACTGTCTAGTCACAACGGGCTGTCTTCCACTTCTTTCTCAGTTAGCCCAACTTCAAGTCCCAATGGAGTACGTACTACATAACTCTGGTATTTAGTACATGCTAGTACATAGTAGTAGGATGTACGGAGTAGACGGTGGCCGGCTGGGTGGATCTAGCCGCTCGCCGGGTCACTCCATCCCGTTGTCCTGGTGGCCCGTATTGCAATGTTTCCTGACCGTACACCCTCAGCATGACGATCGCTGGGAGTGGTGAGATTAGATACTCCATTGACTACTACATATACCACGCAGTAGTATGAGCTCACTGCTGCTTGACATGCACTCCGTACTTGGCTTCTATCGGCTGGAGCTCTCTATATGTAACTTATTACTGATTTGTATAGAGATCTTTTCAGGGTCAATGGACGACCGATATTCGTCTAACGATCTGGCGCGTACCCTGACACCGAACCTGGTAAGCTTTGCCATCTACATACTACGTAGGAGTACGTACTATGTAAACCCGGACCCTAGGGACTCCCTCTGATCCACCGTCGGGCGGGCTGCTGGAGAGATGCGTACAGATACCCAATCAAGGTTGAGATGGTTGTCTCGATGAGCTGATGCTCCTCATAGCATCTCTTGTCGATTGTATACAGACAATTTTTTGAGATATATGCAATAGATCTGAGGAAATAGAAGAATCGCATAACCGAACAGCAGATCCCTCGACAGTTGCATACATAGTCTCTCTCGCTTATGTAGCAATAACGACTAGCCAGAGTGATACAGCCAGGAAGAGCAATAACTTCCGTGCACTCGACAATAGCATCATCGTATTATGACTTACTATGTAAGTTAGTCATGCGTATCGTTGTACTGTGTACCGTATATACGGCGTAATACGCTATAATGAAGTGCATTAGTGAATCCTCAGACCCGCCGGGCCAGCCCAAAGCAATTTAGCCTGTCCGTGTCCGTGCTCTCGGCTTCGGTCTTGCGTCTGCAGAACCGTCCTAACAGTTCTCCATCTCTTTTCTATCTGTCTATCTCTCTGTCTCTCTCCTGCTTGCTCCTTCTGATCATCGACTGTCCATAATCGACAACGGTGGGCGAACAGAGTGAAAAGAAGAAGAAGAAGAAGAAGAAGAAGGGAGAAAGGAAGGAAGAGAAAGAGATAAGGGAGAAGACTATCATCACAACGGGGAAATCGTCTATGGTTTGTCGGTTCAGAGAATCGAGACAACGGCATACAACAGATCGATAGCAAGTTTACTTGACTCGATCGATTGCAACAAATGTATACGACAATCAGGTAGCAAAGGCCGATTTTGATTCTAACCACGCTGCGACTCGCTCCGCGACGCATTCGCTCACTACACCCGAGAACACGTCCAAGATGGCGGCAGTAAGACCACTGATGGCCCCTGTCAACGAGACAGAACATTCGTACAGTCGGATTAGTCGGGAAGGAAAGCGAATCACCTACAACTTGAAAGTCATCCAACAACCCGAGAGAGCTCGTGCTTGCGGTGCTGGAGCCAAGTGTACGTACGTCGGTTGGAGTGAAACGGAAATCAGACTGACCAATGTAGCATCCGCGGACCGTCGTCCGGTTGACCCTCCACCCGTGGTGGAATTGCGTGTCTACGAATCCGAACTCGACAATGAACTGAACAAGACTGACATTACTTTCGCCTACAATGCCAATTTCTTCTTGTTCGCTACGCTGGAAAACGCTCGCCCGATCGCACAGGTTCGCAATGGGGGTTCACCACCCATCTGCCCTGTCTTGACTGGCGTGCCCGTAGCAGGTATTGCATACCTGGACCGTCCTGCCCAGGCTGGCTATTTCATCTTCCCGGACTTGTCCGTTCGCCACGAAGGCTTCTACCGACTCAATTTCAACCTGTACGAAGAGGTCAAGGACCCCAAGGATGCCGACAAGGACTCTGCCTTGCCCGCTCAACAACCAATGGTCGCCTCAAACAAGCCGGGAGCTCCCAAGGCGTTCTTGAATTTCAGGCTGGAGGTCAAATCCACTCCGTTCCAGGTGTACAGTGCAAAGAAGTTCCCTGGGCTGGCCACCAGTACTTCGCTCAGCCGCGTCGTCGCCGAACAAGGCTGCCGTGTTCGTATCCGTCGTGACGTGCGTATGAGACGCCGAGGTGAAAAGAGCGGCAAGGATTATGGCGACTACGACGAGGATCGATACGGCCGCTCGTCTCGGTACACTACGCCCACGCCTGTGGAACGTCCGCGGTCGGCGAGCAACAGTACCGTTGATGCTCCCTATCCCTACCCGGGTCAGACTCCTCGCCGGGATTCGACTCACGAATACCCTGGATACCAACCACACCACTCGAGAGCACCGCCGCCACCTGCTCCTTCGACTCCATACCAACATTCTCACGCTCCTCCTCCACCGCCACCCCCGCCAGCACCGGTCTCGGCGTCGGCAGCTCCTGGATATCTGTCGTTTGGATCTGCATCGGCATCCTACCCAACTCCTCATCTGCCAGCTGCACCTCCTCCACCACCACCGCACTCCATCTACACCTCTGGTCCCTCCACACCGACATCAGCATATTCCACGCACCCACCGTTGCCTCACTCGCGCCAGCCATCAAATGCATCCGAGCATGAACCCGCTCCTCAATCTTATCCTACGCGTTCTCACCATCTCCCATCAATCCTAAACCCGGCGCCAGTCGACCCGCCAGCATACGGCGGTCCATCTCCATCAGAAGCCTACCCGTCTGCGACATCTAGCACATCTGTACCACCACGCCCCCACACTCCTCACTCATCCATCATGTTACCACCTATCAGCTCTTTGGATCAGTTCGCAGGCTCTGTCCCGCCGCCTCCAGCATCTGACTATGCTCAACAAAGGCGCCCATCATACTATCCGATTGAGACCTCTCTCGCCAAGCGAACCCATGAAGATTCATTTGGCAACTACGACGCTCACACTCACAAGAGCATTCGTTCAGAGAATGAGTACGCGGGAGTCGGTCACCAGCCTATTGGTGCCATCACAGCTCGACGAGACTCGTATATCGAACCAGACACCGCGCACTGGGAACGACCGCAAATGGAGTACAGGCGAGCAGATGGTCGGATGTCCAGCAAAGCACAGCTTGCCGTTTAATTCTCCTATCTACTGATACATGGCGAATCTTGATTACGGTGTTGGCTTATTTGATTATATCCCTGGGTTATATTATCAGGACTACGACGGTGTTTTTTTCTTTTTTTCTTTTTCTTTCTTTCTTTGATCTATTTCAATCTGTAAGATTGTTCCTTGGCCCGCCCTTGAGGCAATTCAATATTCTTGTAAAAAGAAGCATTGGCGACCTCTGTTAAACATTCTTCCTGTACATGATTTGTTTCGATTACCTCTCCATTTCGATACACGCACTGCATTCGTCCTTTTCTATTGCAAGCAGTTACGAATACGCCCTGTCGGCATGGCACATTTCCTTCTCCTATCTACTCTCTTCGCATACACGCTGGTCAAACATATATTTCTTATGTGATATGCTTCTGCTTCTCAAACCATGTTTACATGTTACTTTTTTTTTTCTTATTCTATTCCGTGTTTCGCTTCTGGAAAAGGGTTCAGTTTATTATTCTCAATATCATTTTGCAAATGCTTTCTCCGATAATGCTCCGGTCAGAGATGAGATTGTATTTTCCAATAGTTGCATTTTATGTAGCGGTAGTTAGTCAAAATATGATAGCATATACACTATACACATATATCACATAGCGATGCTATTCTACTACTGTCGAATAGTGAGCAGTACGTGTATATACATAGTATAGGATACTATGGATGTGAAGAGGTGGACCCGTCTTGGCATGGCCAACCCTAATCAGTCCCGTCTCGTGACCACCTCGTCGTTATCAGCTCGGCGTAACCGGGGTAAAGTAAACAAAGCAAAAACAAAAACAATCACTTCTCGCGAGATTCCCCTCCATGCCATCCCTACCTCGAGCATTCATCCAATCTGCCACAAATAGCTGCCTTTGTCCGATATTCAAGGGCAAGAAAATAAAAGCTTCGATTGGGTATTTTACATTGTTTTCTTTTCGTGTGCATATTTTCGAGTGAAAGTTATGTTATGATTACCCTTTTTGGGTGTTGCGGACGTATTTGACACGACGAGACGATTTTCTTTCTTTCTTTGCGAGTCTTGAAGATTTGGGTAAGTCAATCTTTCTACGTTCACTCAGTCTCAGAATAGAGGAAATAAATCTGCGAGATTGCGATATGGAGAAGAAATCAATGGATGATGCGGAGGTTGGTTTGCTTATCTGCATGCATGCATGACATTTTTATTTTTCATCTTTAATTATTTTTTAAATCTGACACATCATGAATTTGCAAGCTCAAGAAACGTTACTGATGAGATTCGTCACAGCATTCGCGCCCATCGTCATATTGTTACACGCCATACATAGACATTGAACTCCAATTCGACCCGCTACAAGCTGACCCGTTACTCCAGAAATCGCTCGTGCTCGACGATAGTCACAGCGACAGCGATTATCAAAGCGAATTTTTGGGAGGGGATGCAACGTTTACAGATACGGAGAAGGATTATCGATACGCGTACGGCCGTCGCCACGGGTACGGATATCAAGGATTCAATATGACGAGCACCACGGCAACGACGACGGCGTCGAATAGCTTGAATAAGCGCAAGTTTGTGGTGACTGCACCCACAACAGCGGCAGCAGATCTGTTGGATAGCACGTCTGATACGTCGGGACGGTTTGACGATGCTGATGAATCTGATATGCAATTAGAGCCTGCCGCCGTTGCTGCTGCAGCGACGGTAGACGGAAAGGTTGAGGATACGAAATCGGTTCACTCGGCCAAGAGAGGACGGTCGAATGGTTGGCCGCTACAGAGTGAGATTGCATACGATGAAAACGGGATGAAGATTGATCTGAACGCGAGACGGTCGACGCCCACACCCACGCCTGGCAAAAGTAGGAATCGCGCTTCGCCGGTGTTGAGGATTCGTCGCTCGAGGTTTATTGAGGGAAGTATGAACGATCGTGTCAGCGAGAAGCCGCCGAGCATATATTTCCAGGAGGATCGAGATCGCGTGCCAGGGAGCGAAGAATACGCAAAGGAGGTTGGCGCATCAGCAGAGGAGAAGAAGTTGGAGAAGCGATCGTCTGGAATCTTTCGATTTGGCAAGGCTATTGCCTCTGCGTTCCACCCATTTGGCGGCTCGAAGGGTGGCAACAAGCCAGAGCAGGACAGCATCGCCAAGCAGAAAGAAATTATGAAGCAGCGGCAGCTCAAAGCAGAGAAGGCCTACGCCGAGTTGAAAAAGTCGGGGTACAAGGGCACTGTCGTCAACCCTAATGTCCATTTCAAGAATCAAGTTGATGCGGGTATTGCTGACGAGACGTGGAAAACGATCCAGGAGAAGATGGGGTACAAATTGCCGGACGAAAACCGCATTTCTCAGGACGATACTCTTGTTGGAGTACCTGGTGATGGGCTAGGTGCTTTGTCTCCTGAGCGCGGGGTGTCAAAGTTGAAGTCGTTTTCAGAGCTGCGAAAGCGGACTTCGAACCTCAGTATTCCGGCGCTACGATTTCGTGATGTCTCCCCTATGAGCATGCGCTCATCGATGGAGCGAGATGTCGAGCAGGACGCTCACCCGCATCAATCCGTGGAACGACGCCAGTCGCGCAAAGAGCTACACAAACAAGCCAAACTGCTGAAACGGGTTAGCAATCTAGAGGACAAGCTGGAGCGAGCTCGACGGGAGTTGAGAGACTACGTCCCGGACGGCAACAGCCAAATGCCTATTCCAACGATCTGCGTTGATGACGAGCATGACCGTCAGCATGGACCGGGTACCTTGCCAACGCTGCTTTCTGAGCGGTTTCTTGAGGCGGGATACGTTCAAGGCGGTATGCAAGGAACGAGCCAGAAGACTGCAAAATGGCCTCCTGCAGATAGTCTGCGTGTACGCAAGTCGCATGTTCCTCTGTCGATTGACGTGGTAAATGATACCGATGACGTCGAAGAAGAAGAAGAAGTCTACGACGCCGACTGCGGAAAGCCTGCGAGTGATGAAGATGACGATGATACTGCTGGCGGTGGCAAACTACGACTGAGCAACAGACTCAAGTCCGCACGCGACAAACGAGCTTCCAGTCTAACCACCAAAGCCAGTCAGCGCCTGAAAGCGAAGCAGTCTTCTCGTAACCTGCGTACGGTAGCAAACGCTACGACGCCCACAAACGGAGATGGGAAATGTCTACGGGAACAAGAAGGAAATACATCTACGACGACTACACCTTCATCTGCGCAGAAGAAGAGCAAAGCATGGACTCAGTACGGCAGCGATTATGAGAATATTCCGCCCGTGCCTCCTGTGCCAAAGGAGTTGTTGGCTGGTAAGTCTCCTTCTAAGGGGAAGAATGTGCTCTCTACAATGAGGGCGCGAATTCCGTCAAAGGAGTTTTCATGGCCGGAAGATATCTTTTGATTCCGTTGATTGCTTTTGTGGTTGATGCAGTACTATTCATGTTTGTGTTCTGATGATCTTTCTCTTGCATTTACATGTCGAGTTGAGCGAGCGAGCGAGCGAGCAATGACCTGTAGTAATGACTCATGATGGCGTTTTGGTTGTTTGTCCGAGTATCACATAGCTATGTCGGTAGACGAATTCATTCTTTCTGTCTAGAAGATAGCCGTTGCATTCGGGTGTGACGACACGCCCCCTAGCCACGTCAGCACATCACCATACCGAAATCAAGGAAGAAAAAGAAGGAAGAGGAAGAAAAAGGGAAAAGAGACAAACCGAAAATCATATCTGGCGCACTCGCCAAAAAGAACGTCCACCTCTTCTGCCTCCTACAAACCTCCGCCACGCCTTCCAGATCCCACATTTCGCCCACCGGCATTCCCCAAAGCGCAAGCATGTATTCATGCAACAACCACCCCCCTTTTCCGTCGTTGTTGGGTCCCGTTTCGAGGCTTGGCCAGCGCTCAAAACCCGGTGCGTCGCCCGCGACGGCGGAGAAGTAACTATCGTGCAGCCATGTGAGCGTCAGCGGGTCCTGGGCTAGACCGGCCCATTCCTGCGATCCCTCGGGTTTGAGGGCGTCGGGGGATGGCTCGAAGACGTGTACGTGCCTCTTTGCGGCGGCTTCGCGCTGGCTGTCCGTTAGGGAGTTGTACCGGTCCACCCAGCCCGAACGCACGAGGAGGATGTCGCCGATTTGGATGTCGCCGCCCTGAGAGGCAGGTAGGATGTTTATACCCTGGAACTTGGCGCAGTCGAGTAGATCCGCAAAGGTGATGGGGTGTCCTGTATAAGGGTCGTAGGCCTTTCCCGGGGTGTGCTGGGCGTAGGTCCAGTAGTCCAGCAGGACGGCGCGGCCGGAAATTCCGCCTGTCGCTGGCTTTTCTTTTGGCGTTGACTGTTCTGTTGATTGCTGGGCGGGAGAGGACCAGTAGTGGATACTACATTTGAGGTTTTCGTTTGGGTGTTTGGTCTGGGTATCCTCGGGGTTGGGCAGGATATCTTTTGCTTTTGTCTGTTCATTATCAGTCAGTACTTCAATTCCATGGATATACTTGAACAAGGAAAGACGAACTCCGTTGTAGAACGAACCGCTTGCAAAATGCGAAAACTATCCACCCTCATCAGCACCACAACCAGCAATATCGAAGTGATACGAAAGAGGATACATGTCGGAACCCATCCCATTGACTGCCGCCCTGCGGATTCATGTTGTCGAGAATATCGTCAAACGCGACGCCGCCGCCTAGATCAATGATGCGATGGATCGCGGGCGTGCGACTGAAGCATGGTGCCACGGGGACGTGTAACGGCAGACTTTTGAATTAGCCTCATCCGACATGAGCAAGAGAGGCAGAAAAAGAGTACTCTAAGCGAACCGTCTCACCCGTCCGGATCTCAGTCTTCGCGGCGTCTAGGACGCGTTGGGGCGTGAGAAGGTTTAGTCTTCCTATCTATATCTCACCATCATCGCATGCATCAGTTGGCCGTACTCTGCGAATGAGGGCTAGGGGAAGGTGTACATAATCGTCTTTTCCCCAGACCCAGGCTGCGTCTTCAGGCGCATCTGAGTGATACGGTATGCTTTTTGGCAGGTCACTCCTCAATGGGAAAACGTCGTTGTTCGGGTCCCAGGGTATGGAGTTCGGATTCTGGACTTTGGCGTCGTTGAAAGTGGTGGTCTGCGCCATTTCGAAAGGTTTTTTGGTCCCACCGCAAAGAAAAGGAATATTCTTGTTGCTCTCACGAGGTTTCTGTCTGTGGGAGAAGGAACAGGATCGGGGAATTATAGAAATCATGCAAATAGAAGAGGAGCTCGGTTATCCCTCTTCTCTATGCCTAGGTACCGAGTGGTTACATGAGCTTATGGCGCCGACTCCGTCGGGAGCGGAGAGTGATGGACCCCCAAGAATGAGCATCATTTCTCTTCTTGTTCAGCGTATCGAGAAGTTGCAGTCCCTAATGGCCTTTGTTGGTTTTGTATTGACCTTAAGTACCTTCCGTTTGTGGAAGTATTGTAGTTGGAGAAGTGCGGGGAAGAATGCATCATCCGGATGTAGATACAAGCACGCAGGTGGGTTGATGGTATCAAGCTGTGCCCTGACTTGACTTGTACTCTTATACGTCCTTTCCCAGATGGTTTCGAATGAACCTGATATTTGTCAAACGAATCTTTGATCCATACATGTCATGCCGGCGACTATATTCATCCGGCGTAAGTTGTCATTTGCGGAACAGGGTATGTCAAGACCTCCGGGAAATCTCCATGAGCTCAGGGCGAGACATGAATTATTACATATGCTTGGCGATTCCAATGTTGAGACTTGTGTCTGATTCACGGAAACAGAGGAAAAGAGGCAGAATGTCTGTTTCTGACACATCGGCGGCTTTTCGGCTGAGAGGGTAGTCAGTATACTTGTTCCTGCGCCCAAGGTCTCGTTGTAGCCTTTGGAAGTACCTATGTACATGACGTAGCGGATTAGCTGAGCCCTCGCTCTGTATAACTAAGAGTTCCATTTGTGTCCCAATCATCGGAGCGTGTACAAATGGGGTATACAGAGTTGCATATATTCCATTGTAGTAGTCAAGTAAGAGCTTGATTGAAAGTATTGAAGCTAGGAATTGATAATGTAGGCGCGGCGGTCACGAAGATAGAGCAGGCGCTGTCAAAATGACGATCGTTATGTTGAGGACGCGATGGGTTGAGGTGAGTGGTGCAATTCACATCTGATATTCGAATGGGACTTCAGATGAAAATATTTCCTGCTTACCTCTCGAAAGCCAACCCTTTGTGACAGAAATGACTGGACAGATCCACGAATAATGCGCTATCAACCCCATCACCACCTTCAACATCGCATCGGCTGGGAATCTCCTTTGAAGCCTCCAACTTACTCAACGTCATCAACGCACCACCCACCCTGCGACCGGCCCTCGCAGCACACTTCGGCGCCAAAGTCAGCAGCCACAGATTCGCGCTCCCACGCGAAAAGCGCGAGTTCTACGAGATCAAGTTCCACGGGTATCCCTAGCGCCCGACGGTGACCGAGGCGGCAGAGTCAAGAATGCTCGTATTGGGGCTGTTGCAGGTGTTGGGGCAGCACGGGTTTAGGCTTTATACGGCGTTTGGTCAGGGGGACTGGGAGGGAAGTGGGAGTGATACGTGGTATCATTGTTAGGAAAAAGATGTGGATTGAAGATGGCACTGTGTCTTGACGACATTGCATAAGTGAGCTTATAACATAATGAAAGCCTCAACTTCTATCCTCAATACAGTGATTTCTGGGAGTAGAAAAACATACTGCCTCAGGCAACAATCAATCTGATAAGAACCGGCCGGGCGATAACGGAGGGGCAAGAAAAAGAGAAAAAAAATCTAGCGTACGAGAAATCAAATTTAGTACGTAAATTACGCAGCAGCGACAAAACTATTTCCACGACCTGGAAGCTAAAACCCTCGGTACTCAACAAAACGGGCGGTGGCTTCCCCAACGAAACCACGAGTAGTTTTTACTATGGAGTATCGACCATACTAATCTGTGGCACATACCTTTTTAGGTTCTATCTTCTTCCGGGTGGTTTGATCACGCTGCAATCAGCGGATCGATGGACAATGAATAACGTGATTTGTTTGTAGAGTGACAGGGTGGTAAAGTGTTTCGCATGTGATGGTCGTTCTTCTGACTCAAGGCCTTCGTATGCATGACTAATTGCGGTGAGGGCCAGTCCTACTTGACATACTGAGAGCCGCTGGCGAGTGATTGGGGTGTCGTGATACACTTAGGCGTGCCGTTCCATATCATCAACAAATTCAGCACTTCCGAATACTACTCGGCGACACGTGGAAATCTAGCAACCCGGAAATCCACGCATCATCTTATCACTGTCCTCAATACTTACGATGTCAAGAGTAGCATGTGAATTGTTGATGCTAACTAAGGGTTAGTTACTATGTATACAGATCTGAGTCGTGATCATCCAATCAACGTGCTCGTATTTGATCAAGCCGATCGGTGGGTCGTGCAAAGACCGGTGGTTGGTCCTGGTTGGTGGAGGCGGCCATCGGTCCCTGGTAACGCGGGCGTATGGAAGCTTCGACACCGCCAGAACATACATAGTACAAGCATACAGTCATTGCCTCAGAGACTACAGTTCGTGTATTCATTGCAGCCAAGGAGCCATGGTGTGCTCATTCTTTATCTTCAGGTTAATACTTGGCTGTCTTGCAAGCAATCGTACTTCGCAACTGGTAGTCAGTCGATCAGAGATGAAAAGTTCATTGCGATGGACCTCTATGCGCTAAGCCTATCTAGGTTCTTTCTGGATTGGGCTAGACCGTACGGCGATGGAAGTAGATCATCTGTGGCTGTCACTGGTTGAGTTTGGGTATCGCGATACCGTGTGTATCTTGTTCAAGTTCTCCACGCCGTCAATCACTGATGGTGTAGCTGAAACTCGCATATTGACGACAATCAATCAATCACATTGGTGTATCTGATCACTGAAAAAAAGCATTGGACGTACTTTTCAAATCCAAATTTTAGGCTTTGTGCCCCATACTCATGCACCGCAACCAATCCGTAAAGACCTCTGGAGCGGCCCGAGATCGAAGTATGCATGAACAGCATGACTAGTGTCGCGAAGTATCAGGTCGGTCACCACTGTCGGGCCAGGTGGCGACCTTGACGAGTCTCATCGTGCGACACTTGCTCTGTAGGCATTATGTGTCTGGACAAACCACGTACGTCCCGAATGAATGGCGCGCAGATACTTGCCGTTCCATCACTAGACCACATATTTGGTTCGGCAGATTGGCGACGAGTTCGTGATGGCAGATCGCATGACGAACTCCTTGCAGCTGGCGGTCATGATCATCGATAAGCTTAGACAGAGCTCGATGTTGATGACCTGATTGCTTGTGTTACTGTTACATGTGTAGACGAATGATCTTGACTAAATTGACATTGTATCAAACTCATAACCGAGTAACTATGGAAAATAGTCCATTGGTCATACACCCGGCGGACACTAAGAGCGGTTCCCAGCAAAGCACCACGCAGTACAAGCACAAAGGGCCAACCAAAGACAGATCCATCCAGACAGCGCGCCACTGGCCCACGCCGACTATTCAGCCGGGTCTTGGCACAACCATCAACAGCGAAAACCCAAAGCACATGGCCCCAAATACCACGCACTTTGTACCCTAGTACGCACATGCCCCTTGTAACTGAGTTAGGGTACGTACGGAGGATTGGTTAATTGGTAAATTCATTCCGTGTAATTTTCTTCTCCCCGCTGCTTGTTAGTGCTTGGAGCTACCCCTGTCTTTTAAGTTTTGCCCCCCAAAATTTCATATGGAATTCTTTACGGGGCACGTCGCGATCTGTTGAGAAGTGTATGCTAGATTTTTTTCCATGTAATTTTCTTGTCCTCGACCAATCAACTGCTCAGAACGGAAGAATTCTACTCAATTGCTCCGGGACCCATACCGAAAGATAAAAGATAAGCAGATCAAAATGTCTGAAAGCATGGTAAGCAAATTACCAAATTTACAGCCCTTGCCTTGGGTGACTCTTGGACCGTGGGCCGCCTCCTTCCTTTTCATATGATTTTTTTGGAGGAAGTATTTAGGTCTTCGCTTTTTCTCCTCTTGACTCGTTCTTGTCCTCTACACACTCGGTCTTGTCCCTGTCGAAATTCATCCTTCTCTACTTTCCCGGCAAGTTAGAGCCTCAAGCAAGTCTCTAACCCTTGCTACTGTGCGTGTCGAGTTGCGGTTCATAGACTTCGCCAGCCAACAATTGCTCCTACACACAAGAGCCATTGTCTAGCAGATCGAAGTCTTCTCACACACACACAAACCACAACATGTCGTCCACCGCAGTCCCCAAGCGCGTTGCGCTTCAGAGGAACTTGACCACCACCTCCTCTGTGGCCAGCTCGAACTCTGTCACACCCTTCGACAGCCCCCGTCAGTCACCTTCGACCACGTCTTTGTTTTCACTCGCATCTGAGGCCGAGGTCAAGAACACAAAGATGGTCGACACATACGGGAACGAATTCGAGCTCCCTGACTACACCATCAAGCAAATTCGCGACGCTATTCCCGCCCACTGTTATGAACGCTCCGGGCTCAGGAGTCTCTCATACGTCGCTCGTGATTTGCTCTGCCTTGGTACCACCTTCTATCTCTTCCACACCTATGTGACCCCAGAGAATGTGCCCAATCTCTATGCTCGTTCTGCTGCTTGGGCTTTCTACACTTTCGTGCAAGGCCTCTTCGGTACTGGTCTCTGGGTTATGGCCCACGAATGTGGCCATCAGGCATTCTCTCCTTCCAAGGTTCTCAACGACACCGTCGGCTGGGTCTGCCACTCTCTCCTTTTGGTGCCCTACTTTTCCTGGAAGATCTCCCACGGCAAGCACCACAAGGCTACTGGAAATCTAAGCCGTGACATGGTCTTCGTCCCCAAGACCCGCGAGCAATACGCCTCTCACGTCGGCAAGGCCATCCACGAAATCTCGGAGCTTATGGAGGAGACTCCCATCCTCACTGCGACCAACATGATCTTGCAGCAACTTTTCGGCTGGCCCATGTATCTGTTGACCAACGTTACCGGCCACAACAACCACGAGCGTCAGCTTGAAGGTCGTGGAAAGGGCAAAGCCAACGGTTACTTTGGCGGTGTCAACCACTTCAACCCCAGCAGTCCTCTGTACGAGGCCAAGGACGCTAAGCTCATTCTCCTGAGTGATTTGGGATTGGGTCTTGTTGGCTCTGCTCTTTACTATCTCGGACAGACTTATGGCTGGCTCAACCTGCTTGTCTGGTATGGCGTGCCTTATCTCTGGGTCAACCACTGGCTTGGTAAGTTTATTCACCCTTCATTTTGGTTTGATATTTGACTAACGATTGTAGTGGCCATTACCTACTTGCAACACACCGACCCCACTCTTCCACACTACGACAACGAGTCATGGAACTTCACCCGTGGTGCCGCTGCCACAATTGATCGTGAATTCGGATTCATTGGCCGTACTCTTCTCCACGGAATCATCGAGACCCACGTCGCTCACCACTACATCAGTACCATCCCATTCTACCATGCCGATGAGGCCACCGAGGCCATCAAGAAGGTCATGGGTAAGCATTACCGCACTGAAGCCCACACCGGGCCTTTTGGTTTTCTCAAGGCCATGTGGACCAGCGCCCGTACCTGCCAGTGGGTTGAGCCCAACGAGGGAGCCCAGGGTGAGAGCAAGGGTGTTCATTTCTTCCGTAACCGTAACGGCCGTGGCTTGCCACCCGCCAAGTTGGCCAAGGCCTGATCATAGCGTTTTCATGTTGGAGTTGTCGTTAGGACGAGGATCAGTTGTTTTTCTGCTCTTGATTGACGTCTTTTTTTGGCTGCCTTTTTTCCCCCCAAAGATCAGCATTCAACGATAGAATCCTTCGCCGGGTCGAAGTGCATCGCAAAACTTGTAGATATGTGTCGTCTAGACAGTCCGGGGCGTTCAGGGGATCAATGCTATATTTATTCAACGTGTTTGAACATTTTCCACATAGTACCGATAGTGTCAAGTGTCACAACAGCTTCGGAATCCTCTCCAATACAGTACACCAAAACATACTCAGGAAAAAAAATCAATTACAAATATATGAATAACCCAAACTTTATAGACAGTGGCTATTCAATACGCGGGGAAACCCCAGAAAACTTGTTTTCATCAATCTATTTCGTTCCTAGCGCTTGGTCGTGTGTTCCGCTTTATATAATCATGACCGAATCTCGATCGACCATATTTTGTTGTACACTTTAACATGTAAACTTTGACGGGTATTATTTACATTTCTCTCCCCATATGCATACATTATCAATCAGTCCGCGCAGGGTATACTGCGTAGCCCGCCTTTCCATATCTCGAATTCTAATTCATTATCATTTCTGCTGTTACGTTCCGAGTCGTCGTTATTGATAAGCCCCGATGTCCACGGCGCAAAAACGAGTTTGAGGCGGCGTTTCGTTATCCTTTCCGTTGGTCGTGGGGTTGTAGTAGTCGTGGTTGAAGCGTCGATGGTGGTTGGATTCGTAGGAGTTGATTCGTGTTTGATGGTATCGCTTTGAGAGGGTCTAGGTATCGACGACGGCGGAGCAGGGGATGGTTGTATCGAGGTAAGATCCTTTGCAATTTCGATGTCCGTCTGCGCGGGCTCGTCTCGGAGAGATGTCTTTTGTCCCATACTCGCAATACGAGGTATAGTATGAACCTCTTCTTTTTTCAGCGCTATCCGACACGCAATCTGCGTAGACCACACAAACCCCAACGCAGGTGTCTTTTGTGACTCGTTGCTGCTGCTGCTGCTGCTGCTGCTGCTGCCGCTGGCGTTGGCTTCGTCGCCCCAGCCCGTGAAGAATTTCTGCTGGTGCGACAGGCTCAGCGTCTCGTTCCGCACGGGATGCCCGATTATGTATGCGCCGTCAAAGGCGGCGTCGGCCTCAATGGCCGATAATTGCTGTGATGCCGAAGGAGAAGAGGACGGTAACGATGAGGAAGGTAGTAGGCCCGGGGAGGACGATGGGGTGGTGTGATCATACCCCTCCGTCATGGCGAGCTTGGTGTGCCGATTAATCAACGGGGTTTGGCTACCCTTCGGAAAGCGTCCTTGTTGAGGTACAGGCGCATCAACCATCCCATCAAACCGATCCGAGACCTGATTCGCAAAGACAATGGCTACATCCTCTCTCACGGCGAGATTGCGCAACATGTGCCCTAACTTTGCCAATTCGCCAGATCGCACGGAGAGGCCCTGCATGCTGTTCGAAGCATGTTCGGCGCGGTAGTTGGCTGCTATCGAATCGATGACTACCAACCCAACATTGTACCGCTGTATCGCAACGGGAAGCTGATAGTTCAGGATATGGTCCTGAGTCTCCAAGTCGATAGCTGTAATGGAGAGCACGTTTGCCAACGAGGGTTTCTCGCCTCCGGGCAAATTCGAGAGATAAGGATGCGATTGAAGCATTTGAGAAAGTCGAGGTGTTGACAGCGGTGCTTCGGTAGATATGTAGATTGCCTTTCGGCCTAGACCCTTTGGAGAGGGGAGTTGGGCGGCGAGGAGGAGGTTGAGGAGAAATTGCGTCTTTCCGCTTCCACTGTAAAGAGTAAGCCGGTAGTTCTCTTCAAATTTGCGATTCCCGTTGCAATTGCAAGAAACCATACCTTTCACCAGTAATCTCCGTCAAATAGCCCGTCGGTATCCCTCCACTCAGAATCTCATCGAGCGCGGGGTCTAGAGTGCTGATTGTATTCCATCGCGACAGGTCCAATCTCCTCCCTCCATCGTCCTGCGAAAATACCTCTTCATTCTCAATAATCTTGTCCCTTCCCTCATTCTCCCTCACCTCTCCTTCGCTTGTCTGATATCCCAAATCCCCGTGCAACCCCACGACAACATCGGCGCACAATCGTCGCACATCAGCCGGCGGGACATGCGCGCGTTTCGCGATTTCTAGATAATCGAGCGTTATCAGATCGACGGTCGTGATGTGTCTTCTCTCTAAGGGTGGCAAGATGTGGGTGTACGGTTTTGTGTTGAAGGTTGGTAGAATGGTCAGGAGATCCATATGATTGTTATTCCTTTTTGTGCAGGAACGGGGGGGGAAATGGTCATCTCTTTTTGTTCTTTGGGGGTTATTGATAAGTCGTGGGTTTGGTCGTTATCGAGGACGCGACTCGCGTGGGCCAATCAGCAACACGTATTGCTACTCAACTACAAAGATGAGTTAAATATTCGATATTCTTGATAAGAGTTCATCACTCAGTATAGAGACTGTTCTTGCTATTGGATACAATCGGCTTGTGACTTTCAGATAATTGCTTGTGCGTCTGCTGTCCACTCACTAAGGGTTTGGTGGTTCTCTCGGAAAGATAGTGTCCAACCAACCCTGGTATCTAATGTATATACATAGGGGCTATCCAAACAGCTACAAAACATAGGACTGACTATACGGCAATCCTCGACTCAGACTCAATCAATCCCGGATTCCCAGACTCCAGACTCACAGTCGTCTTTCTCAAATCTGGGAGCACGAGGATCGTCTCCGCGTGATTCTTATAGTCTACTTCGTTGGGAACTTGACGTCGTTGCTGCTGCGTCCATGGCGCGGAGGGTAGACCGTTCGTCGTAGCGGATGCTGGACTTGTGACTGCCGACGGCGTCGCAGGGCTAGTTGCTCTATTCCCCGCAGAAGCAGAAGGAGTCGCAGCCATGGTCGTAGATGTATTCGCCCCGACAGCCGTAGACGTCGCACCGACGACGAACGTCTTAACTTCAATAGACGGCAACAACAAATGGCCCGCTTTCTGCGGTAAAAGCATAATAGCAAATTTTTTGGTCTCACCTTCGTTGGCTGTGAAGTGGCCTCTGCGTCGGCCACCGATTAGCCATTGGTCTTGGTTGACGTGTAGCTCGTAGGCGAACTCGAGTTGTCCGCCATTTGAGTCTTGGGTTTCGGTTTGTTGGGCGCACCATCTTCGTGTGTGGTGCAATATGAGTTCGGCGGGGATCATGTGGCCGACGGCTGCGTGAGTGGACATATTACCACCAGTGGTTGATAGACGTATTTCTGCTGTATGGACGACTTGGATTTCAGGAACTTCGACGGGGATGACGATGTGGCGAGCAAGTTCGGCTCCGTTATCTTCTGCGAGACTGAAAACGAGATTGTCCTGTCATGTATTAGTCAACCATCAGAAATAATTTCAGGAAGGAGTCTCACCTGATGCCATTTGATCAGCCAGCTGCGAATCTCTTCTCTGAGAGACTCCCGAAGGCCTTCCAGTACAGCATCCCAATGTACATCCTTGTAGGACAGTACGTCCATCTCCCTCAACAAACCTATATTCTCCATATCAGACGTTGACAATTGCGCTCGGAACGCATCCACAATATGAGGCGTCAATAGCCGCATCAACGACTTATACTTGCTCTGCTCAAGAGCAGCTCCAAATTTTTGCCTAATCAACAAAAGGCACTCATCGTCAATGCACGTATAACGGACCGTCAATCGCAGAGAGTTCCGTTTTGCAGTCGCGTTGACCACTGGTGCTCGACCGCCCTTTGGTTTGATCTTGTATATTATAGATGCAGGTTGTTTGGGGAAGACGTCCAATGCTAGAGGTCCCTTGACGCCGCTTTGGACTTCGTAAATATCCGACTCTGGAATGTCACAACCTACAATCCGAAGCGGAACCAGCATGGCCGGGCTCACTGTAAATCGAGAGAGGAGGACATCGTCTCTGAAGACATCTTGCACGTTGACGCTGACAGGTAATGTGGAGACGACTGAAGTGGTGGATATGTACGTAAAGCGGCCTGCGTTGGTTTCATAAGCGACCTCTAGTCTCGCCGACAGCATGGTATGGCTCTCATCAACGGTATAAGGAACCCGGAACCGGATTGATGTGTCTTGCGCAAGGTTAGTAAATTCGATACTTCCAGCGTCTGTGTTTGGTGCCATCTCAAAATCCCCCGTTATAACAGAAATATCTGAGGTCCGCAATCGAAGACCGGCAGTTGCCGGACGAATCCGAAGCAGACCCTTTGATATATTGTTACGTCCGGTACTCATTTCAATCTCAAGTGTTCGAAGCTCCTCAAGATTAATGGAACGCGGTGCTGCAAGTTTCGCTTCAAGGCCATGCGATGGTGGGTAGCACCAGATGAACGGACGGGTTTCTGCTTCGGCCGGCTCTGACTCCCTGAAACCGGGGGGAAGACCTGCCGAGTTGCCATATCCACTATGCGTGAAGATCAGATTTTGCACCCGAATCTCAATGCGGTCGACAAATAGTTTTCCTTGTAGTGTTGTCTAGCACTTTCATTAGCGACTTCAATCACACAGATCATAATCCCACTCACCGAAGAATCAATCGACAACCTTGTCGATTTCGATCTGATCACAACATCACCGGCGCTCTCTAACCAAACTTCATTAAGAGGCGTTCCAATCGCACCAACAAGCCTGACTTTGATTGAATCAGCTACTAGATCCTTATCCAACAAGCACCGCAGTTTAATGTTCATCTGAAATCCATCCTTGTCCTCGTAATGCTTGATTTCAGGATCAACCACCAGATCACCAAAAAAGCTAGACAATGAAACATTCACTTCCTTCGCCATACCTTTCGTAGCCTGCAATAGCTCTTCAACGTACGAACTGACATTACTCTCAAAGCTTGTATCAGACGCAGCGACGGAGGCTTTCTGTCGAGGTGAAAGACTTGATTGCGTATACGAGGCATACTGCGACAAAAGTCTCAACATATGGCGTACGTATTCATCATTCTGATCAAGCTCCTTCAAGCATCGGGTATATAACTCCAAGATTGCGCCTTCAATTGAGACCCAATGGCTACTTTCGTAGAATGGCGCTATTTGACGGAAAAAGTAGGCGGCGCTTTCGTAGTCTTTTTGACGGAACCGGAGGACGGCAATGTCTGTCATTGCGGCTTTGGATGATCGGATTTGGTTGGCGGAGATGTAATGGCGGTAAATGTAGTCTGTAAATACTTCATATAGGGCGTAAAAGTTTTTCCTGGACTGCAAAGAGGTCTGCAACACTGGTGGCGATAGGATTTTGGCGTGACAAGTAATGGAAGCTGTATTTGGGGCTGTCTCGACTTGTTCATTCGTGTCATTGTCATCGAGTGAAATATCCTCCATATCCTCTCCGGAAACAGTGGATTCGTCAAAAAGCAGATCAAAGTCCCCCCATTCGTGAGCCCAACCGCGTCGCTTGCCCATTTCTTCAAGGACTCCTCTTCCTAATTGGAAAAGCTCGCCTCTACCTGCAGCGAGATCTTCCACTCCCGTTTTGTTTGCTGGGGGTTGTATGGCAGGAGCCGTTCCCGCGGTTACTAACGAGCTGGATCGTTTTGGGATGTTAGCTCTAGGATCAGCCGGAGCCGCAGGCGATGTCAGTGCAGTCCCCGTCCTTCGTAAAGATGACTCCGAGAGTATCAAAGAAGGCGTAGATGTCTGAGACAAGATTTGGCAAGACGCTGCATATGTCCATGAAGAGACCAAGTCGTCAATGACAGACGTCTTTTGCGCATCGTCGACTTCCTCTTGTACTTCTGACAACGCGCGTTCAATATCATATCGAAGAGTTCTGGAAGCCATAATGATGAATTCCATGGCTCTGTCACATACTTCAGCGAGTAATGAGAGATCATCCGAACCCGCAACAGCTGGGCTCGAATCTTGTTTTCCTAGTAAAAAGGGCGCTTTGGCGGCCTTGAGCAGCAACTTTAGCTGTCGCGAAAAGACGTAGGCGCGAAAATCAAACACAGAAATGTTGTTCGCCAAGATCATTTCCCTGTACGGCTTTTTCGAAGAGTCAAGAGGGAAGTACTCCTCGGCGAGATCCGGCGATATATCAGTCCCTGCCATGCCAGCATCTTCATCACCATTATCTCCTGCGGGAGACTGCTGCTTCGATGCCTTCAGAACACTCAAAGCCTTCTCCTTACTTTCCTCACTGAACTCCAAAAACCCACCCCCGTGCTGATCCCCCGTTCCCGCTAGATAATCATTCACAGCACTCTCTAACCCCGCCGCAAGCTCATCGTAACCAACGAGCGCATCCTCCAATAATCCCACATTCTCAAATCCTCTAGCAAGACCTTCCTTTAATATAAAGAATGTACAGAAATTCCACCCAGGTAAACTGCGCTGCGAATCCTTTTCACGAATGTCTTCCTCGTACTGTGTAACCCGCAAATCAAACGAAGTCAAGATCGCTTGTTTGATCTTGTCTACGATATCGTTGAGTTGATCCACGAATTCAGCGTGGTCCTGCGATTTTTGACCGGTCTTTGGGAGCCGGATCTGCGCTACTCTGTCTATAGACGTCTTAGATGAACCGTTAAAGTCCGCCTTGACTTTTTCGAGTACTGATGTCGAGCCTCGACCGGGCCATTTCGAGGTCGCCTTTTCGGGTACATCGCCATCCTGAAGGACGTGAAGGATCAACCATTCGCACGCATCGTGATTATCCTGCCCGCCTGCTCCTCCTATACCGCCGCCGCTGCTAGAACCGCTGCTGGCTTGTGAGGAGAAAGAATGTGTCTTGATCCAGTCGCGTAGTAATTTCCGTGACGAGGCTTTGTATACCTCGTTGTCGTCACATTTTAGCAAGTAAATCCTTAAATAAGGCGTCTGTCGCAGACCGGGTATTTGATGTCTTCGAAGAGGCGCATTTGCGCCTGGCGCGGAGGAGTCATTGGATGATCTCTTTTCGTCTGAGGATGGGGGTGGATGTGCAGCGACGAGGTCGATGTTGAGCGACTCAATGGACCGCGCAGGTCGAGTTGGGGATTTCCAATGCAGATGTTTAAGGGGTAGTCGTGGAGTGAGGGTAGCTTGGACATCTGAGAAGAGACCGGATGGATCTGTGCAGGATACTGTGTTTCGTTCAAACAAGGTTCTTGTCAACAACGGCGCAACATCAAAACCACATCAACGGGGAGGTATATACCAGTCACCTTGCTCAGACCAGTCTCATTTGTTGGATCCATTCTTCCTCCCGGGTCCAAGGAACAGTAACAATCAGTTGTTCCAAGACACCATCCCGGTCTCGTCAATCAAACGTAGTGTCGACACCAAGAAGCGAATCAATTGTCAACGTGTACAGTCCTCCTGATGTTTTGCGGAGTTGCGATGCCTCCAGCTCCGCAGTCTGCACAGACCACACCTTGGCACATACAAACCCTAACCCTCTTTACAATCAGCCCTAATGCCACTAATTGTGCTCATGCATGGACGATAATCAAGACCAAGTGACTTCGTTACTTAATGCTAATGATATAATCGGTAGAAGATATGTACATGACATCTCACAACTCGTGAAAACTGCGGGAATCATTAAATTCTAGCAGGGAAAGGGGAAGCAGGAAAAGAAACAACACGATTGAAATTTCCCATCTGTCTGCATGCAACCGCAGTGAAAATCCGCCCGCTTCAAACAAAGGATATCTATCGCAAGGGCAAAAAAACTAATAGAAAAACGATATGAGGCATGAAAAAAAGGGGGGGGAAAAACGACACAAGTAGAACGGTGTAACCCTGTGATCCGTCTCAGAAACCTATTTATGATGTCGCGGCAATAGAGCGATGGATGTAACGAGTCTTGACAAACTCGTATCCCTCGGAGATACCTTGCCATAATCCAGGCACAAAATTTCGCAGCCATAGACCTAAGAAGAGAAGCAACATTGGAATCTATATAACCTCGTTAGCGAAATCATGTTCAACAAAGTTCGAAAATAAGGAAATGCTCACCCAGAAGAAGAAGAGATTCTTGTCTTTTCGTAGTCCCTTCATCTTGCGAGCTTGTTGCTTCTTTAGTTGCTCCTGTTGGTGACGAGAAATAACTGTCTTACGGCCAATTCGGATATCGGTCAGTTCCTCTTCGGATTCGGTCTCTCCATTCGAATTAGATGGACCGGCATGGTCTTCGAAGTGCTGATCAAGCGCTGCGTCTGTAGCTGCCCTCAGTAATGAAGTCTTCTTCATCTCAAGATCCCGATCTTCGTCAGCCTCTTGATGAGGATATAACTCGTCGTATGCAGGTGGCTCGTTAGCGTTCTCAGTAGCCACAGTTGGTGAAGAATTTCCCGTGAACATCTCCCACCATCCGTCCTTGGAAGACCAAGAAGACCCAGGTCTATGAGGAACAAGATTGCTAATGCGCCGCATCATAGGATATGTCTGGTAGTCAGGAAGGGTCGGCATAGCAGGCATGGCGGGCATTGGCGGCATTGGCGGAAGAGCAGGAAGGTTGGGAAATGCTCTACCAACGCTCTGTTGAAATTGATTTATTTGAGTTGCAAGCTGATTGCGCCACGCAACTAGAGAAGCAGGTGGTGCGGTATTAGCTCCGGTCTCTGCCTCTTCGTTAGCTGTAACACCCGGATCGACGCTATCAACGTGGACGCTGCCCTCGCGAGAACGTGTATAGAAGAATGAAGGAGGCGCATCCTGATGGATGCTTGAGCGCCGTGACGAGATGAAAACATTGGTCTCATCTTCGTCCGACTCGGTTGTCTCTTCTTCGTCTGATTGATCTTGCATAAGGTTGAAGGATTCAGATGCCGAAGAAGCCTCCCAGAACGAATTCAAGGATGCAGAGCTACTTGGACGACGACGCAGAGAGGGTGAAGAGCCAACGCTGCGAGACCGATAATGTCGAGCAGGAATAAGTGCAGCTTGGTGAGCAGGCAAAGAGGTCGCGATATCGGCGGACGTGAATCCTCGTATGCTTCTGGCCATGGCATCGGCACCCGCGAGTCTGAGACGGTGAACAATATGAGCATGTCCGCTAAGAGCAGCAAAGTGCATCGGTGTGTGACCATTTTTGTCCTGAACATCCGGATTTGCGCCTCTCGCAAGAAGTCCAGCAACAAACCTAGTTAAGCCTAATGATGAAGCAAAATGCAACAAAGTTTGACCAGTGGACGATTTCGAGTTGTACCTTGGAGCACGAGGACTATCGTCGAGATCAATGAACTCTAAATAGGTAAGCATCCTAGAATCCAGGTCACTCGTCTGTCCTTGAACGTTCAAATTAGGAATTTGGCGCTGTCCACTGCTGCCTCCTTGAATATCATTCTGTAGATTCCACAGTGCAACCTGATCACCTCCCATGATCCGCTGAGCAGTCTGAAACGCGTCTGAGGGATTCCGTAATTTCTGGCCTAGAATGCTCAATGCTAGTCTATACATCTGAAGTTCACGATCATCCACATAGCGGAAAAAGTGTTGTTGCTTGGGAAGGATTGTTTGCGTCTGGGGTACTTGACCAAAGGTAGGATGCTCATGCTTGAAGACAACTGGGACAAGACCAGGTTGCAGAGCCGGCGGTGTCAAGCAATTTAGACACTTGTCGCCCCAGAACGTCGTTGTCGTGGCTAGAGTATCACCGAAGACGACTTCCATGCCTGGGTAGAATCCACTGCCCAGAAGAGTGACCTCTGTTCCTCCGGTTGTTGAGCCTTCAGCTGGGACAAGCTTGTGAATGATAGTTGGCAAACGATTTCCTGCATTGGTCAAGTGCGGCCAGGCTTGGTTGACGGGGTTCGGACCAGCAGATGGATTGTGCGGCGGTTCAGCAAAGATGTTGCGCGATGCCGTCAAACCGGGTGAACCGGGACGGCTTGCATGAGCCGAGCTTGGAGTTGACAAGAAGTGTTGAGCAAGATTGTCCAGATTTTGGGCTTGTTGGACAGCATTAAAATACGTGCTCTCGTTGTTATTGTTTGGAGTTGGCGGGCCATTGTTGAACGGACCGGTGACGCCTATTGGCGTAGCGAAAGGCCTTTCGGTGGGGGAGAAATATCCATGAGTGTTAGATACTTGGCCGTTCACGGTGGAACTAGTGGAAGAATTCGCCTGCGGACTATCGAGTCTCGTCATCGTCAATCCTGTGGGGAGCTTGCCGGAGCTGCTGTGCTTTCGACGTTTACTTGAAGGACCGGCATATTCAATCGGAGATGTCTGCCGAGAGCCATTGCGTGGTGTGAGAGACGCAGATGAGGCTCCGCTGTTTTGCGGCATGGTCACGAAAGGACCGGGTGTAGTAGCGTACTGAGGCATTTGCTGTAGATTTTGGGAATCTGTGCTAGGAGATATGCGAAACGGTTGTTGCCCACCACCTGGAGCCTTTGTTAATTCCTGAGGAGAACTGGAAATGAATACACTGGTACCAGGCAGCTGTGTCCCATCGTTCAATGCATTGCTAGTGGCTGTTGCGGTATTAGAACCTGCTGCATGGGTCTTATGATCGTCTGTGATCATGATTGAATTGGTCATTGCCTGAGCAATCACATTGCCCTGGTAATCCTTGATCGTGAAAATAACTTGAAACCCATTCTTCTCATTCTGATGCCGACAGTAGCATGCTATTCGCATGGGTAGCTCAACTTGCATTGCACCCGGGGGTGTATATGTGACGGTAGACTCCTTGGCTGGTTCGAGCCATTCCTTGAGCTCATTGGTATTAAATACGATGACCCTTTTGTCCTCGTCCTTTTGAAAAAGTTCGTCTTCACCAGGTTTCCGCTGCTTCTTCCTCGAGGCACGCTTCCTCTCACGCTGTATACATCCTTGACAGATTTTGACCTCACCGCCTTCCAGTGGTTTGTCTTCATCGTCCTCCTGGTTGTCATCCGTAGAGGCGGAGACAATGGATGTGCGTCGTTTGACAACTTCCCCGCGAGCTCTTGCGTAAGCCCTTTCTAATTTGGACTTATCCTGCATCGCACTAGTACATACAAGGCTCGTATGCAATTCAAGGGTATCGGGAGAGCGTCCAACCTCGGGTTTTGCCAGGAACTTGGGCTTTGAGATAGTATGCGTAGGTAGGCGGAGCTTCGTGACTCCAGCAGGAAGAGGGTACATAGTAAGTCGAATCGGGATTTGTGTTTCAACTCGAGACTTGAGCGAAGTTGGATGCACGTGCAAAATTGGGCGAGAAGGGACGCGAGTCACTGATTTGGCGTAGAATGGAGGTATGGCATAGTCCTGTAAACCAAATTGTACTTCGCTTTGACCGACGATCATGTTCGCGCTTGAAAGCAAAGATGCATTTTGCGCAAAGGCGGCATTAGCGGCAGGCCCAGACATATCGTCCGTGACCGAGGAAGGCGAGCGACCGCTCCATTGCGATGAAGAAATAGACTGCTTAGGATGTAGCCTCTGCGCCATCGGTGACGCTTCTCTGGAGCTGGTAGAAAAAAAAGGCGAGCCAGGATGCTGTGTCTGAAGCAGCGAATAAGTCTGTTAGCAAGCGATCGTGCATGATTCCAACAACAGTAGAAAAGTCTTACCATGACTTGTTTGGTTGAATTCTTTTGCTTCTTGATTGCCTGAGAAGCATCTTTGTTAGGTGGCATCGGACTACTGGCTGCACTATCAAAGTCGAACGCCGAGTCCATCACCTTGTTGCTCGATTCGATATCGGTATATTTTGGATCAAAGCCATTGAAGTCGGTGTCCAAGCCGAACAAATTATCTTTATTCATTGAGAATGCTTGCCATCCCTCATTCTCGAATTTGACCGCACCGTCACTGTGAACAGCGGAACCGACGGAAGAGTTACGAGCATGGTCCCTCGTTGACTCTGTGGACGAACCAGGACTTGAATTGTCGCCTGCCGAGTCTGACGGAGACTCGAAAGAAAAGGCCAAGGGACGTTTGAGAGACTTGGAATTCTGCTGCTGCCGTTTGAAAGACACTTCGGAGGGAGATACATATAAGCCGCTATTGTCGGTAGGTCGAGGTGAGCGGGCGAATATGTCATCGAACTCCCGGCCAGCATCGTGTGGAATGTGTTGATAATCGCCGCCGTTTATGAACTCCATCTCGGCATCCTGATACATGCCGTTCATTTCCGTATCGAGCACTGTGGGATCCAACGTAGTAAATACCGGCGACGAGGCTTCCGGTGGTTTCATTCTAGTCTGATCCCCGTCGCGCCGATAACGGGGTACAATATAAACTCGAAATATACCGAAGAGTGTTTGCTTTTACCAATAGGGCTAATGCCAGCTAGGTATTCTTGTCTTTGAGAACCGTAGCGATTGTTCAACGGGGCGAGAAATCGATCCGGACACGCACAAACCAGGAACGACCTTTATTGACAACAATCAACAGTCATGTCGGAAAGAAGTAGCAGCGAAACAAAATACCGAAAAAAAAAACGATTCGGTTGACAGAATAACGACGTGTACGATGTCTGACGGGCAGAAATTGTTTGATCGGGATTGTCGGTGTGGGACGCTGTCGTCGACAGTAAGATGGCTGCTAAGTCGAAGATGATTCAATCGGGGTTCAACGCTTTCGTATCGGAGAGAAGGGGGGTGAGATGTTTGGGAGTGCTGATTGCCCGCAGTGCCACCACCAGAGAAGACGACAGAGGTTGGACACTGGACTTACGATCTGCCTTGACCGAGACCAGTAGGTATAGTAAGTGGTGGATGTGTTGCTGGCAGGCAGGGACAGGTACCAGTGGTGGGTGATGGCAATCAGGAGGATTGGATTCCTTCTGGAATCTGTTGAGTTTGCGGGTGATACCAGCCAGTGCCAACGCAGGGTTTGATTGAGGCCTGAGGCAGAAACGGTCCTTAAGTAAGCCGCCAAGACCGCGGAGAGCGGAAAGGGCCACGCTAATCCTATTGAGGAACAAGATCAACCAATAAGGGCCGATAAATGACCCTCCGACGCCGACGCCCGAGCCACCTGCCATTTCAATTCAGAGAATTGCAACAGCCTCGGAAGGCCATACCCAGGCATCAGCATTCTCGCTGTGGCTCAGTGCTCTCAACAACTGACTTGCAATGGTCATCAATGATCTGATGAGCTCTCACATAACAAGCCAAACAAGGTTGTCCTATGAATTTCTATGAAAGGGTATGGTACAGTCTCAGATACGTCTCTCGCGTTGATGTAGCCCTTGAGCATTCAACGGTACACAAGCAAAATGCTGCTCATAAAGTTCTAGTGGTTACGCTCCTCAGCCCTTGTGACTCCGCTTTTTCTTCCCTCAAAAGCATCATCTTCTTCGATCTTGTTATCAGGCGTGAGGACTATCGCAATGTTGCCTACTGCATGGTGACAAGTTCAGACTGCAAAGGAGCTTTAATCAGCATATACGGACTGTACAAGTACACCTGAGGATATCCCCAATCAAGGAGCCAAGATGTCAGTCACCCTCCAGCACAAGCCAAATGCAACACGATGCCATCACTTTTTTGAATTGTCCTGTTCGAGTTTCCGATGTTCCGCCCAGGATGGCTGCCAAGATGTCCGACATGCACAAAGCGGTGCTTTCAAGACGCTTTAATGTCTGTACGTTGGACCATCTAGATTGACATTGTTCGGAAGAATTGTCGTGAGGTTGCTGAAAGGACTTGAGGAGCTTTTCGGAAGACATTCCTGCCCAATGTAGAAACAAATACTGGCCTTGACTGACAGCACCCAGACACAGTAACTAGCCCTTATCAAACCAGCACCATCACCCACTATCGAACGCAATATATACCAGACCGGTACTTGTACCGGGCTCGTTCTAGAACCCCCTGTCGTTCTGATTCTAGTCATCAATCAGAAACGATTCACGCAACCTGTTTCGCCAAGCTGTGGATCGGTTTTCGAGGATATTAAGTCATGTGTTAATGTTTGACAGAGATTAAGGGAGAGCATATCACTGTGTAAATGTGAAAACACTCACTGTCGTAGACCGGCTGGAATGAATGAGGGTTAGAGGGGTTGAACTACGTCGGAATCTGATTGGCACGTTTACCAAGAAAACTCGAAAAACAATACATCCTTCGCACAATTTTGAGGCCGAAATTACGCGCTGTCCTGATCTTTATGTCAGGCGTCTAAAGTGTCAGAGAATGGCTGGTGTGACAGTTGATTGTCTTGGCGCCACCCGCAATTGGACAGAAGTAGTGGCACTCCCGCTACGTTTATATCGACGACGACGACGGCCATCCACTCTGTTTCATCCGATTCAAACATTTTCTGGTCAATTGGGTCAACAGACCCAATCGATACCATAGTGTATCCTCCTTTCGATGGTACTCGAAACAAAACAGCTAATTGCATGAGATGTAATCTGGGCATGACGAAATACAGCGTATTTTCCACCAGTCATGATTGTCAATTGTTGTCAGGACGCCCAGCTCATTCGATCGATCGCTGCAAATTCGGTCGATGTTCAATATAGACTAAACAAGAACTAGTTATATACTTGAATTTAAACACTTAATTTTTGTCTTTATAGGTACTTCGAACATGTCAATCAGGTCCAGACCCTAGTCAGGCGAAATGACAGGAGCTCGGAACATCGGTTAGCACCAGCCAGCGTTTATCATGACTTTCTCTAGAGACTTGGATATAAGAATGCGAGACGTTCCTTCTCTTCAGCTTACTTTCTATCAGCGGTCATTCACTTCCAGCACATTCACTTCTCTTCATACCATCTCATTCTTTTCATCACTTCGTTGATCGAAGCCACTTGACACCTTCTCTTTCTCAGCATCCACAAAAGCTATCCAGCCCTTTTTGTCTTTCTTTCCCCACAATTCCATCTTTGAACATAACCTCGTTGACGAGATGCCTTTCACTAAAGTCGTTGCCCTTTCTGCTGTTCTAGCTCTGGCCTCCACGGTTGCTGGCCATGGCTACGTCCAGAACATTGTGATTGACGGCGAATCGTAAGTATCAATCACCTCAACTGAAACTGAAAATGTACTTACTAGTAGGTCAGATACTCCGGATACATTGTGACTCAATTTCCCTACGAGTCCGACCCACCAGCTGTCATTGGTTGGGCAACCACTGCAACTGACCTGGGATACGTCGACGGCACTGAGTACACCGATGCAGACATCATCTGCCACAAGGACGCTACGCCTGGAGCAATTTCTGCTCCAGTTGCCGCTGGAGGTACCGTCGAGCTCCAGTGGACCACATGGCCCGACAGCCATCACGGCCCTGTTATCAGCTACCTCGCCAACTGCAATGGCAACTGTTCGGACGTGGACAAGACCACTCTGGAGTTTGTCAAGATTGACGCAGCCGGTTTGATTGACGACACTGATGTCCCAGGTACATGGGCTTCCGACGAACTCATCGCCGCCAACAACAGCTGGACTGTAACAATTCCTGAAACAATTGCCCCCGGAAACTATGTTTTGCGCCATGAAATCATTGCTCTCCACTCCGCCGAGAACTCAGACGGTGCCCAGAATTACCCTCAATGCATCAACTTGGAGATCACTGGTAGCGGAACCGCCGCTCCCTCTGGTACCGCTGGTGAAGACCTCTACACCCCTACGGACGCCGGTATCTTGGTCAACATCTACCAATCTCTGTCGACCTACGATATTCCCGGACCAACTCTCTGGAGTGGTGCTGCCTCCGAAGCCGCCGCTACTGGTTCTGCTACCGCCTCTGCTACCGCTGCTGCTACAACTGCTGCTGCTTCTGCGACCACCACCCCTAGCACCCTTGTTACCTCCGTCGCATCCGCTACTGACTCGCCTGTCACCGTGGCTCCGGCTTCATCTACCGCTGCTACCTCCGTCGTGAGCTCCGTTGCTCCTGCAGTTACTTCTTTCGTGGATGTTGTGACTGTTACTGATGTAGTTACCGTGACTACAGTTATCACCACTACTGTCTACTAGAAGTCCGACAAGTCTATTGCATGATTAGTCAACCCTGACATGTGTCCAACTTTTTTTTTCCGGACTCAGGTCTTTGAGAATAGCTAGTCAGCTGTTCGTGCAACTTCTATGCTTTTTCTTCCTTTTTCTGAACCTGTTTTCAGACTGTATAATTTCTACATCATTCAATGTCCAATACTATGACATTGCTTTAGCTTTAGCCCAATGGGAGAGATGTCCGTACAAATTCGGTCTGTGCTCAGTAATCAGTATGAGAATAGTAGATCAAGCTATGCTGATCTCAGAATGGGTAGTCGCGTCGGCTCATAAGGAGTCATCTTAGGGCTGGCGAATCACCTGAGCTGCGACGGAATATAAATATGCGGAGCTCCATCCCCCCACCCGCATTTATCTATGTCATAGCAAAACCATCTTCTTGAGAATCTTCCGGGACAACACCTTTTTCTGAGTCGAAACAACCTATCATTTTCATTAGCATCCAGACATAAATCACCAGAAAACCAAGCACTGCATCAGTATGTTCAAGAAAAAGCCAACGGTGAGTGTCAAAAGCTTATACACCCCGCAGATGCCCCTCACATCAGATTGAAGCTTCACTGAAAGCTGAGACCCAGTGGTGCATCACAGGAATCTAGCTAATGTTTGCTTCCAACAATAGATAAAAACCCTCTCTCCCATCCGCTCCTCCGATCGTCGAAAGATAGCCGATCAAATCATCAAAGAATACCAAATCGCCATTCCTACCTCAATCTCAACTGACGAAATCAACACCAGCAGCAATAATAATGAAGAAGGAAATACTGCGAAAGAGACCGCCACAAATCTCACAGCTATAAGAAATGCTCTGCTTCCCGAAAATTCGCTCTCTGCCAGGTTCACGACGACTGCGGGACCAAACCTTCGAGAAGTCCAAGGAACCGTATACGCCGGCTCGCATCCTGAATCAGGCGGCGAAGAAAGAATACTATGGTTCAAGATAGAGCAGGGACCAGGCGCAGATGGACGAATATATCCTACAGTCTACTCGCTATGGCACAATCCCCGCATCTTGCCTCTTTTACATACCCCGTCTTTTGTCATGGGCAAGCTTTTCGGGGGAGCAGATTTGATGACTCCTGGTTTGGCGAATGGGCCGCCATTTCCGGCCCGAGCTGTGAAGGGAGCTACTGTAGCGGTTGCCAGCTTGGATCATCCTACTGTACCTGTATTTGTGGGTGCATGTGAGATCGATGTCTCGGCGTTAGGGGAAGTTCAGGGTACGAAGGGGCATGCTGTTCGGGGCTTGCATTGGGAAGGTGATGAATTGTGGTCTTGGAGCTCGTCATCCAGACCTGGCCAACCTTCTCCTGAGTATCTGGAGGGTTGGGATGAGGAGAAAACACAAGATGTTGAAGAGGCGGTCGGGGAGTTAAGCTTGAAAGAAGAGGAGGCGGAGATGCAAACGTCAGCTTATCTTGATGAGGAGGCACATCCGACTAGTGAAGAACCTCCTGAGCCAGAGACGGAGCCGACGATCAAAGGTGAGCTATGAAGCAAGATCTATTTTCTTGGACTGTATCGAGCATTCCTAACCGCATGTTACAGAGATCGATGATGCCTTTGTCAAGGCGTTTGTATATTCCCTCTACCAACTCAAAAAGGATAACCCAAACACATCAAATCATGGACTACAACTCCCTGTTCAGCCTTCTGCAGTGATCTCCCGACTCGTGACCCCATATCTACCCATCTACTCTACACAACAAGCGCAGTACTACCAGATCAAAAAGACGAGCTGGAAGAATGTGAAGAAATTCATCAAGCATCTTGACAAAGAACGACTCGTCAAATCCAAAGACCGGAACGGACAGGAAACCGTGGTCATTGATGTGGACTTTAATGATCTTCGAATCGAGCAGTTCACCCCCTACCGACTGCCCACCAAGAACATCGTCGAGAGTTCTGGGAAAGCAATATCTGGGAAACAAAAGGCAACAGAGGAAACGGGTGGTGATCCGTCACTTGGGCAAGCGATTGTCGTTCAGGTCTTGTACAGGCCTACACAAAAGCTTACACCCACTCTTTTCCCTCAATTTAGCGCGACAGACCCGAAGAATTACTACAAATATTCAGAAGTGTCAACAAAATTAGAGGAATACATCTCGTCACAAAGCCCGCCACTTGTGTCCGAGTCCAACCGACGGATCATCAAACTCAACCCATTCCTAGCCAACGCCGTCTACACGTCATCTTCATCCGAAGACAGAGCAGCCCTCTCCCGCGGCGAAGTGACGCGCGACAGTCTTCTGAAACGACTCACATCTGACACCTCCCTCCTTACCCCGTATCACGCCATACTAAAACAAGGCCAAACAATCGCAGACGTAAAACCCAAATCCGGCAGCGCGCCCAAGGTAATCGTCATGATTGAGCGACGAGCGGGCAACAAGACAGCCACCAAGGTCTCTGGTATTGAGTATTTTGGAATTATACCTACGCTGTTGGCAGAAGAGTTGCAGAAAAAGTGTGCTTCGAGTACGAGCGTTGCGCAGGCTACTGGTGCGGTCAAGGGGATGATGGAGATCATGATTCAGGGCGATCAGCGGAAGGCGGTTGAGACGGCGTTGGAGAAGCGAGGGGTAAAGGCGCAGTGGATTGATGTCGTGGATAAGACTAAAAAAAAGAAGTAGGTGAGTAGAACTACGTACAAAGTCGAATAACAAAAGGATAAGAACCTTAGCAACCTGACATGCATGATCAATGACACTAAAGTATAACTACATATGAGAAGCTCTGTCACGAATTTCTACATGCCCAGCTACCTAAGTAAGTACATGACTGACACAGGACTCATCTCTATAATATTTTCAAGTCAGGTTTTCTTTGCCCCCTCCCACTCCATCGCAATCTGATCACACAGCGTTGCGATTGATTTATCGCCTAATATATCAAAAACGGGCACATCAACACCAAACTCCTTTACAATCCAACTACGCAGATCGACCGCCGTCAACGAATCTGCTCCAGTTGCATGTAGCGGTTTGTCTATATCGAGCTTGCTGTGTGGAATCAATGTCATGCGGCAAAACCGATCGATCAGAGCACTGGTAATGATTTCTCGAATCTGGGTGACTGAGTGGGCTTGGGTCAGGGCTACGTGGATACTTCGCGTATTGTCCGAGTCTTGGGAGAAATCCAACGCAGAGTTGGTACTGTCATCCACACCTGAGTCATGTAACGTATGCATCCAGAGGGGCTGGTGGAATATCGCCGGCGTCTCAATATCTCTCCTGCCGTGAAGTGAGGGAGGCACAATCCCCGCGGCGACTTGCGCTGGAAGTTGACCCAATTCCAGGCTCGGGTCACAAAAACACTCAAAGAGCGACAGAATCTCAGACTGCATCATGGGCGAATAGAGACCAGTCGAATCCAACCTTTTCACCAATTCATCTCTCTCAGCTAGGAGACCCACCCCCGTACTGATGATTCCGAGATCGAGTGACACTGCCTTTTCACCGATTGAGATGCGGTATTTGGCTAGAGAATCTTGGAAGGTGTTTCCTGCCGCATAATTGATTTGTGTAGCCTGACCTAAAATACCAGTCATCGATGATGCGAGAATGAAGAAATCCATCTTTAGGGGAAGGAGGGTATGCAGATTCCATGATCCTTGGACTTTAGCTTTAGTAGCCATGGTCCAGTCATCGAGAGTCATTTTCTCGTATGTGATGTCCTTTTCATCCAGCATTATTATGATATTTCATTTTCACTGAGCATAAAGAGCCTCTCACCTTCAGCACCGCACTAGCCTGAATACACCCCTTGATCGGCGGCATCATCTCAGAGCAATATGCCAACACGCCCTTGAGTGCAATTTTATCTGCTATATCGCAAGCTGGAGTGTAAATTTCGACACCCATTTCTTCTACCTCGTGTAGAAACTTTTTGGCATCTTCTGTACGAGCACCAGAGCGAGAGAGGAGGATGAGATGTCTAGCCTTGCGTGACACCATCCATTGAACCACAGACCTCCCTAAGCCTCCCAGTCCTCCTGCGACGAGATATGTTGCATTTTGATCGAAGGAGTATGATGGCTTGATGGTACTTGTGACCTGATAACAATCATTAAACCAAAACCAAGGACTAAGGGGTATATAATACTCACGGGAATTAAGTCTCGGTTATCAAACACAAGTACAGCTCTCGCCTCCTCATCCGTCTCCGCAAATGTTGAAGCATCAGATGAGACGCTGGAGAGGCTAAATAATTGAACTTGGACCAGATCGTCGACCACAGATCGGTCTACTAGACATCGTGACGGCATTTGAGGCTTATCATGAACCCAGCTTTGAAACACTTGACGCATGTCGACAAGCTTGAACGAGATATTTGCCGGGAGAGACATGACATCTCTTGTGTTACTGTACATGGTGCTAGCTGTAGTGATGCTAATTATTTGACCGAAAGGCGCAACGCATTGGGCAAGGTCAGAAATGTCAAATGTACTGGTAAAGTCAATCACCACTGTTGCGCAATCTGCTGGGAAGCAAGAGATGGACTTGCTGACGCATATCGTAAGTACATCAAAGACTTTTTCCAGAGTATGGCTGGCTTCCATGGTAGGAACCGTGACTAGTATTTTGCAGCCACGGCCGGTGAGGTGGTGAATAAGGAGTCTGGCAACTCGAGTATGACCACCATGAATCAGTACCACGTCTTTATTGCATATACTGATGACTTTTTCAAACAAATATCCGGCAGTCAAAAAGTCGCGTGGCAGCGTTGCAGCCTCAGTAAAGGACAGCGAATTTGGTATGCGAACGACACTCTTTTCTCGCACTTGTATATTCGACCTGGGCAAATCAAAACTGTACGCGAAAACTCGATCTCCTGAGACAAAAGAAGAGTGCGGCCCAGTCCTTTTGACGACTCCGGCATACTCCCTTCCAAACTTCGTCTCACCACTTGAGTCATCGGCACCGAGGCTCATCGCGTGAACCTCGATTTCAACTTCACCCACTTGCAATACCGCGCCTATGAGCTCATCTTGACTCATCATCAATGCGAAATTTTGTAGCTCAATCACAAACGGTCTTGCAGCTGTTAATGTCTTGAACTCCGTCCTCTTCCCAGAAAACACTTGGCTGATAGCGGTGTCATTCTGGATCCGACTTAGATGCAGTACCCCTTCAAGCATTTTGTAATCCTCCAATTCATTGGAATTGGCATTCTTTAAGACCTGTAGTAGCACGGAGACGATATTCGAGACAACCGATTGACGCAAAGTCTCCGTTCCAATGCTCTCCAGAGCCAATATCGTCAGTCTTGATTGGGGTTGCTCGGTATTGAAGACTTTAGCAAACCCGTCGATCATGCCATGGCTTGGATCGGGGTTGCATCCACCTCCATTTGAAACCCAAAGTACGTTTTTAGCTCTCAGAAGTAGATGCTTCAGCGAAGAGAAGTTCTCGTCATTCAAGCGAGAAAGAAGTGCTCGCTCTCCGACATCGAATAGTGTGATCATGGCTGAGCTGGGCGAAATAGCACCATCTTGCACCGCATCTGCCAGCGTTATAATACGAGACTTATGAGTGACGTGAGTAGACAATTGTGAAATGATCCCCTTTGCCAAATCCCGTTGCAAGGATGATTCTGGCTCCACGACGACCGTCACTTCTGAGCACGCATTCTCTGCTCCAGGCAATTCCTCGGCTGTTGCACAGATGATACTCATCAGATGAGATTCCTGATCCGCATAGTCTCTGAGACACAAATCCGCGCCTGCGAATCCACTTGCGCGAAGCAAGGTATCCCATCGTTTTTCGTCTAACACAGGACTCATAGAGCGTCCATCTTGGGCTGCTGGCCACCATCCTGGAAGAAGTCCAAACACAAAGGATGCCGGAATACTGTCTGGGCGCACAACTTCATGCAAAATCAACCTGCCACCTGGTTTGAGTAGTTTTCTTAGACCTTGAAGTGCCTTTTCGAGATCTGAAGTTACATGGAGGACATTGGATGCTGCGATTGTGTCGAATGAACCTTCTTCAAATCCTTGCGCAAGTGGGTCTTTTTCCATGTCAAGAATAGAGAAATTCATTTCGCGCTTATGTTTTTCGAATTTGTCTCGTGCTCTTTCGAAAAATGCCGGAGAGACATCTGTATAATAGTACTTGGCGTAGTTGTGTGCTCCATCGTCGTCCCCTCCTGACAAAGCATTCAGAATATGCTCCGTAAATGACCCCGTACCGGCACCAACCTCTAGAATAGTCATATTCGGGTGTTTAAATGAGACTTCCTTAAGGTAGGCCGCTAGCTTTTGGTAATATATCGAGCCAAATGACTGGTTTTGGTAGAACGTCTCAACGTTAGAACCTGTGAAGAGCAACTGTACAAAATCTACGGACCCTCGCAGAACATCCAGAGCGTTATCAGAAACTTGTAGGAAAAATTTACCCATTTCTCCTTGTTTCTCGATTAGAGACCGTAATGAACTGATGTTCTCAGTGGGTGCCGAAGCCATTGCGTCGGACATGGACAGCCGCCAGTCTATCCACTGCACATATTTGCGAAGATGTGATTTCTCAGGGACGAAGCTAGTAGAGGTTAGGAAATCTTTGATCTCCTGCATCTTCAAAAGTAAATATGCTCGTAGGGCCGATGTATATTCCCTGGGTCCTTCTACATCTGGTCCACACATGTGATCCAGTCGCTTCTTCATTGCACCCGCCGAGATCATGTCTACATCAGGTCCAGTACGAAAGGTATACCAGAACTGCTCTTTGACGGACGAGCTCGGAAAATTGTTTTGTAAAAGCAATTTGCCAGGTAAAGATGGCAATTGAACGGTGGTTGTCTTGAGACCCTCCAATACTAATAGCAAATGCTGGTTATTCTCACTTAGCCCAAAGGCAGAGTAGGTCTTGTTGCTAGGCGTAGCCCGGTCAAGTCTTGCAGACGCAGATATACATTTTGCTTGCGGACTCAGTCCATTACTGGATATCCATATTCTATCAATAGCGGAAATCTCTTGTATTGGTATTCGCTTGGAACCCTTTGCGTTAAAGGTCAATAGAGCAAGCTGCATGAATGAATCGAGAGACGTAGGATGAATCACGGTTCTTGTTTCGGTATTGGGGATGATTGAAGGTAAATCAAGGCTAATGGAGCCCACGAGCGCTGTTGCGCCGTCATGTGCGGCAGTATTGATTCCTTGAAATGAAGAGCCGTAGTCAAAGCCGCATCTTCTGAAGTTGTTGTAAGCATCTGATGCCTTAATTTGGTATGTGCAAGTCTGTTCTCTCGAGTTCCAGCATTTTTGATACTCAGACAGTTTCAGCCATGCCTGATTTGTGTGGCAATGGACCTGAATCGTTCCGGAACAGTTTTCGGTCCAGTTGCCAGCCTCTACAGAGTAGACTGTGAAATGCCAACCGATCTGTCGGGAAGATGCATTGAAGCTGACAGGGTTAAATCTCAACCTTGTCTCGAGGTCTGTAGAATTAGAGGAGGTTGCTATCGCAGACTGGAAGCGGACGTTGCGCAAAGTAAACCCCGTGACGTCTGTACCATCAGCTACAAGTTGAGATGCTCCTTTTAAGGCCATGCAAATGAATGCTGAAGCAGGGTATATCGACTTTCCATTGATCGTATGGTCCAAAAGCCATGGCATCTCTGCGACTTGCACGTAGCAGCGCCATTCAGGCGCTAGAGGATTCCAATCTCGAGATCGGGTGCCCAGCAACTCCACATGCCCATATGGGCGCTGGCGATAATTCTTGCTTAGAGGGCTTTCAGCCCAGTACTTCGTTGAGTGATCAAAGGGGTAAGCCGGTGTATCGCAAAGATTGATGCATTTTCTGGCTGAGGAGGCAGGATTTGGATTGTTCACCCGGCGTATGTCTACCGGGAATCCACGGCAGTAAAGGTCTCCAAGCAACTGTAGGAGTGCCAAATCGGCTCGGCGGTTACGAATAAAGGATGAAAGGTACTTGAGATTCCGATCCCGTGGTAGGGTCTGCAAGTTCTCCTGAATTGGAAGACGCAAAGCTGCATGTGGCCCGATCTCTATGAGACAATCCACAACAATAGCCTGGCCATGACTTCCATCAATTTTTCTGCGTGAAGCACCGACTGAGTCTCGACAGAGGCGCTTGACAGCCTGTGAGAATAGTACTGGCGAAAGCATACCAGCTACCCAGTAGCTTGCTTCACGGGCTCTTTCTCCGTAGAGTTCTTCGCCCGTGACGGAAGAGATCATTCTGACGCTGGATGATGAGGTATCTGCTGCCTGCAAACAATCAAAGTTTTGCAGACAGTCTTTGGCGATAGGTTGCATCTGAGGAGAATGATACGCAATAGTTGTTTGAAGGCGCGTCGAGTAGATATTGTCTTCTTGAAGGACGCACTCCAGTTGTTCTATGTGCTCCTCATTCCCGGATACCGTCACGCTGGCCGGACTGTTGATGCAGCCGACAACTAAACTGAAATCTTCAGTCTGGGAGCGAAGAGTTTCGAAATATTGCTGTACTTGTATCTCCGGTAATGCCACTGCTAGCATTGCCCCCTTGGTATAATTCTCCCTGGTTGGAATAGATGAAACGAGCGAGCCGCGATGAAATGCAAGCTTAAGAGCGGATATTCTATCAAAAAATCCTGCACAGTAACTAAAAAAAAAAAAAAAACAGCCAAAGGATTAGCTCAATAGGGTTGAAATGACTTGCGTATGGAGACCTCACGCTGCAGCAATTTCTCCCATCGAATGGCCGACGACCGCCACTGGGCTCACTCCAAATGAATTCAATAAGTCTACCAGTCCGATTTGTATAATTGTAGTCATCGCTTGAGATATATGAGATGTATTGATATTAGCTTGAGATTTGTTTTTCAGCAATTCCTCTATAAGACTGTTTCAGCAATTGTCACCACAGAACCCGACTTAGGACGGTGATCCTTACCTCGAACAGACCAGGAACAACTCAAACTTTGGTATAAAGATTCAGCCTGCATGATCACATTCAGAAACTCCGGGTAAGAGAGGAGCTCTTGGGTCATTCCATGCCACTGGGTTCCCTGGCCAGTGAATACAAAGGCTATTCGGGGTGCATGACTCTGACTTGGCTTGCATTCAGAGGCTAATTGCGTGATGTTCTCAAGATCGGAGTATGATGAAACGGCAGCATAAGACTTCCATAGAAGAGGACTTCGTCTGGAGTCAAGTGTATACGCCACATCATCGAGCCACGATAGTGCCTGAGACTCTCCTTTTGATTGAAAGTATGACTCCCAATTGGTCAGCATCCGTTTCAGTGACTGCTCACTTGATGCTGACCAGCAGAGGAGCTTAGGAGTATGCAGCGAGAGAGCTGTGTACTCTACTCCAGAGTCGTGTCGTTGGTGGTGACTGATTGTGGATTTATGACCAGCAGTGTCCAATAGTGTTTGATGATTACCCTGCAATTGATGTCGTTGGAGGTAGCTATATGCGTCATCAATCACAATGTGACAATTTGTTCCACCAAAGCCAAACGAATGTAATGAGACTCGTCTAATGTCAGATGAGTTTGGCCATGCTGCTACCGGTGAGGTCGGCATCATTATGAAAGAATCATAGGCTGCGAGCCTTGGTTGCAGCTTTTCAAAATTAGCATTTGGTGGAATGATACCGTTCTCGGCAACTAGGATGGCTTTGATCAGGCCTGAAATACCACTGGCACCTTCAAGATGGCCTATGTTTGTTTTTACGGCACCAACGTACAACGGACTTGAGCTGTCCCGGTAATGGCGAAAAGTGTCAGCAATTGCAGATATCTCTATGGGATCTCCGATTCGAGTCCCTGTACCATGAGCTTCAATAAATTTCGTGTGCCTCAAAGTGAGACCGGCTGCTTGATAAGTCTCACGTATCAATCGGGCCTGTGCTTTCTGAGATGGCTGCGTGACTCCAGGGGTATAACCATCTTGATTTGACCCCGAGGCCCGTATTACGGCACGAATTGTATCATTGTCCCGTATCGCGTCCGAAAGTCTTTTCATTACAAGCACTGCAATGCCTTCACCCCTGGAGTAGCCGTTGGCACGGTGGTCAAAGGCATAGCAACGTGAATCTGGTGAGAGGATGTGCATGTTGCTCAATATCGTACTGTAGTCAGGATCTAGGATGAGGTTGGATCCAGCAGCAATACCCATGTCAACAGATCCACTTCTGAGCAACTGGCAGGCATGATCTACTGCCACAGCACTACTCGAGCAGGCTGAATCCACGTTGTACGAGACACCGTGAAAATCGAAAAACCAACTAATTCGATTCGCCAACATTGTTTGCGCGGCACCTACCGCAGTGTACTGAGGAAGTCTGTCGGCATCTCGGAGCAACTGTAGGAAGTAATCATTTGAGAAACAACCTGTATGCACCGATGTACGCGAGCCCCAGACGTCTTCAAGTCGTATTCCTGCATTCTCTAGGGCGTGGAATGTGGTCTCTAACAGAAGACGCTGCATGGGATCCATAGCGGCCGCATCAGAAGGTTTAATTGAGAAGAAATCGGCATCGAAACCGGCGAGATTCTCAGCAATGAAGTGGCCGCCATGATGATTGAGGGAATTTGGCCGAGATGGATTGAAGAATCCAGCAATGTTCAACCGATCCCTTGGGTAGTCGGTCATAGCGCTTCGTTTCTCAACAAGCATCTTCCAGAAGGCCTCGGTAGATGTTGCATCTTGAGCAAACTTGAATGCAAGGCCGCACACGGCGATTGGCTCTATCAGGTCTTCGTCTTCATCTCGGTCAGGAGTGAGTCGAGATGCAGAATGCTGCTTGTGTCCGTTACTAGACATGTTATCAGAAATCGTGGGTGTGAAATGATACGGAAGCCTCTTTCTTTGACGGCTAGACTTGTAGCAAGACTTGAACAGAATGGGACTATACTGGATGACACCTAAGTATATAGAACGTATGACAGGCACAGACGGCAATCAAGAAAAAGACATAAATAGGCCACCCAACCCCCCAGTTGACTACCATCAATTGGAATCTTGTCTCAAGGACCGATTTCCTCGTCTCTTTGTTTCTAGTTCGAGTGCCGCTTCCTTTATCTCTTCTACTTGGTACACTACCAGCCAGCCATTCGGTTCACGGGTCTTTTAGTGCACTTTCGAGATGCATTTCTTGTGCTTTCATGGCGCTGGGACAAACAGCGGGGTAAGCATCTAGTGGTAAACTCGTCCGTATGATGCGTACTCACTGTCATACGCGAGAGTAGATTTTCGAAGCGCAGACAGGTAGTTTGCCCTAATTTAAGCCGAGTTGCCGCAGACGATTCTGATCTAGGCCAGCCGCTTTACGCTATGAACTCGGAGGCGATCATACCTACGATTTTGTCGAGGGAGTGATAGCGCTACCGAAGGCTTCAGGTATCTCTAGATCCTTGCATCAAGCTTAAGGAGATGACCTAATCGAACGTATAGCAATCGACAAGGTCGTTCCCGGAAACCTCGGCTACTTTGGGTACTTCAAACCTAAAGACTGCGACTCGTTTCACAAAGCTCTAGATGATTTGGAGCTTTACATTCAGAAGGAGGGCCCTTTCGACGGAGTTATTGGCTTTTCACAGGGAGCTACTCTCGCTAGCGCACTTCTATTGCGATATGCGAGCTCCGGCGGCGGCTCCGGCAATGCTGAAACAGGTGTTTATAGGACCGCAAGAGCTGATAAGACACCCTTTAAGTGTGCTGTGTTCTTATCTGGTTATTCACCAACCGACTGGACATGCATGCATGCGCAGCATATGCAAGGATCTACCATTTCTATTCCGACTGCCCATATCTGGGGCGTGAAGGAGCGAGATGACTTTGGGGGGCCGCTAGTGTTGAAGCAGCTTTGTGACACTAAGACTGCCTACCTTCACGAGCATGGGGGTGGTCATGAGGTGCCAGGGGCCAAGAATAAAAAGGACCTGATTCAAAGTGCCAATGTCATCAAACGCATGCTGACAAGTCTGTAAAGACATTGTATCTTTCGGTAAGCTGGACCGGAGATACTGCATATTTGGTAGCCAGCACTTGAGGCAGTCAACTTGAAAATATCGAATATACGCCGATACCTGAAATGATACCTACATGTAGTCGCCCAAGACAGATTCAGCTAATACATTGAGTTTACAAGTCTTTGTACCCTTGACTTGAGTGATAATCTCCCCAAAAAGGAGTAGTCAGGCGAGACTGACATTTAGTATGCGTTCTTTCCAGCCTATCGCTTGGTGATTCCTTTCATGGCTGATTTACAGTCGGTGTGAATGTGATCCATGGATGGCTTGATCAGTGGAGAGTGTTCATGCAATGCAGACAAAGGAAACGTCGAAGACAATAGATACACAGAGGATAAAGAAGACGCTGGTGACAATGAATGCGAGGACAAAGAAATGAACAGAAAATTTCTACATCAACAACATAAAAGATATCAGTTGCTAAGAAAAAACGCAGTGCGATACATGAATCGATGGAATGTACGTCGTATGCCGACACTGAGTTGCGGGTTACATGGAATGGTTCTTTGATCTTAGGGCTTCATGGTTCCCGAAGTCATAGTTAACCTAGGTAGCAGTGACCACATCCATCTTGATCGACTGAAAAAGAAACAAGTGAACGAGACTAACCATTTGAGACGATTTCGTCACCGACGGAATGTACATTCGCGCAAATTGTCAAATTAAAAGGTGCAGGTGGCAACGATATTCGGAGCTTAAATGCATGTTTGATCTTTTTTTTTTCTTTTCTTTCGAATGAACCCTGACATTGCTCTACAAAAACCTAGCAGGCACAAATCAAACCTTGTGGTGCTATTTTCCTTTGTCAGAAGGTAGTCAGAGTACTTTGACAATGAAATCAGGTACTCAGCTTGATGATTTTGCCCTCACTCATGGCCTTGCAAGTAGCTTACAAGAAGTTTTCTAGGATTGAAATCTCAAATATAGTATTTCATAAGGTGTGGGACATTCTTTCGCACTCGATTACTTATCTAAAATCCACAAATTTTGGTGGGAAAAAACCCCCATCTTTTTATATGCTCCTTGAGACCTTCGAGCCCTAGCTGAGCACAAGAGCACTATACATACGGGCTTTTAGGTCATTTGAAGTATTTCTCTAGTCTATAATTCGGCTTATGATTTAGTCAATTAGTTGATGTGGATGGCTGGTGTGGAGATATATCAACCTCAAATTATGCATTAGGGCTGACAGGGTAGTGTTCTCGGATTCACCCCCGAAACTGTGTTGAATAAAGCTGCCTGAAAACCGGTCAAAAGGACACAGTAAGACGAGGGCGTTGTGTTTGATTAAATGGTCTGGACGTGAATGCAAAAACCTAGGGATTAGCTACATGGTACTATCAAGTGATGCGTAATTTAACAAGCGATTCAGTCCAAGAGAACTTCTACTCCTTGATGCCGGCGTGAGATTTCTGTCAAACCGTGATATAGGCCGCCGCCCTACATAAGACAGACGAGGAAGACGTATCGATACAAGCACATATCTGATATATTCAAAGGAATTTCGATAAAGCTACGTAGGTAATGGTCGACGCGCAGTAGATCTAGACGAGTATTGCTATATTCTCAAAACAGGATAGCCTCGATGGAGTACAACTCAGTTGATCTGCGTAAAGCTTGCGGCCAGATCTGGAACGATCGCAAGCGCTACCTGCTCCCTGTGGAGGTATCAGTCAGAGCTCGTTTATAGGCGCCGATGCTGCGACCACTGCAACGAGACATAGTAAGAGTAGTTGACTGGGAACGAATCCATTTCCTGGAAAACCGAGTCCACATGACTCTTAGAATGGTCAACTTTGATTCGAACACCGCCGACAAGGGTTGAAGAAAGAGTGGTAGTTATATCAGAGGACTCAATTGGGTAGAAAAACAACAAACACCCGATCCACGCGGTAACCACGGAGGAGTCGCTACCTGATAGGCTGCTGTAAACCCCTCATCGCCTAAGGCACCACCAAGTGTTTACCTGACAATAACAACTACGTAGTTCGAGCTACAATTGCTGAGGTAACATCATGTCCGCGAAGATTGAAACTTCACAACCTCGACATACCAGTGTGTAGAAGATCAAAGAGTATCGCTATCTCGCAGTCCCAGTCTCTGCTTCCTCGCGCCTCAAGCGTCTATTGACTTTGCCAAGCTTGCGGCTAATCCATTCGACGGGGTCGCTCTTTCCGTGTTGTCAACAACGTCGCCGGGGCACCTCCTGACCTTCCAATAGCCTCGACTTCTCTCCTGTGAGACAACGTCGAATGCCAATCGCGACTTATACATAGCGAACATACCCAGCACATATCCATCATCATCCACATACCAGCAACAGCAACTGCCCTTGGTAAGTCTTCTCCCGATCAAATCCCAGCGCACTGCTATCGCTCCGGCCAAAACAATCACCCTGAAACATCGCCCCGCCCTGGTCAAAAGCAGCGCATATGCCATTGTGCGCACAGCGCGTGCTACTGTGGAAAATTATTTGCCTACATCACTCTCACGATAGCGCTTTCATAGTCCTACCTTCTACCCTCGTCTATTCGGCATCACTGACGTCTCTGACATGACAGAACTACTCGAACCATAGACTTTCGAGCGACTTCTCTTTGTTTGCGCCACTCGAAGTCTTCTTTCCACACGATCGCATTCCACGGATTGGGTTCCGGACACTGAAATCGTCGCAACTGCCCTTTATGTACCGTCCGCATACACTACGATCGTTTTTTCTCCCGACTGCCTGAAAATAGCGCATCAAAATGGAGGCCAGAGCTATCGAACTACTGGGCACATTAAAGAACCCAAACGTCTCGGTCGACGCGAAGATCGCAGCCCTCACAAATGTCAAATCCGATATCAAGCAGAAAAATGTTCCCGAACCAGCTGCTCTCCCTCTTTTCGAGGCTTTGAGAGTCGCCATTTCCGCTCAGCACTCCTCTTTATCATCCGCCGGATTCTCTACTCTCACCCATCTTCTCAAGCGCCTTTATATACAAGAGAACCATCACCTAGTGCTCTTTCAAAGCCGTCAATTATACCCAATATGTCTAGAGCGCCTCGGAGACCACAAAGAGCGGCTTCGCGCTCAAGCTTCTCAGGCTTTTACCGATCTATGGACTGCGGCTCCGCAGGAGGTGGAAGCGCATGTCCTTGGAACGGCTCTGGTCGGGAAGAATGCGCGAGCCCGGGAGATGAGCATGATTTGGCTGGCTACCGTGAGTTTTGTCTTCGGGGATGGAAAGACCATAGAACTCACACACTCGGTTGCAGATGACGAGAGAACACAACATTCTATTCCGTGCGCATGTGCCGTCCCTTGTTGCCGCGCTAGAAGATGCGGATAGCGGTGTCCGAGAGACTGCAAAGACAACTATCATTGAAATATTCCAGTGAGTTGCCACTATTTATGTTGCATCCGGCATACATTGACACTCTGACCTTCCAGAAATGCTCCATCTCGAGCCAAGTCGGACCTGAAACGGCAACTTTCCGAGAATGGTGTCCGAAAGTCCATTGTTGCAGCGATCCTCTCGAACCTAGGTCTTTCGGACCACGATGTATTAGCTAGCAGCCGCTCGGAGACACGCCGTCCTGGAAGTAGTCTTGCGGTATCCCGTCACCGTGACGACCCCCCTCGGCCAACTTCTGTTCTATCTCAACGCCCACAGAGCCGGGCTGCCATTGCACGAGAAGGTAGGTATTGCCATCAAGTTTTTGCTACTTTTATTCTAATGCTGGGTACAGACTCAGAACACACGCTTCGACCAGCTTCCAAGGTTGATCTTCATTCAGGATTGTCCCACAGTATCAGCATTGACTCTCTAGCTGGTTCAGCCGCTGCTGCATTAGAAGGCGAATACATTGAGCCCATTTTCGTGGATTCAAACCGTGATATAGACGACATGATACGAAATATGCAGCCACACTTCGAGGGTAGGGAAACAGAACACAACTGGGTACCCCGTGAAAAGTCGATGGAGACTCTTCGAAAGCTCGTGCGCGGCAATGCTCCACAAGCATATACTCAACATTTCCTCGCTGGCATTAAAAGCCTTCTTGATGGAATCTTGAAAGTAGTCAACTCTCTCCGAACAACTTTGTCTACTGCAGGGTGTCTTCTTCTTCAAGAGATCGCAAAAATATGTGGACCGGGGATCGATAATATGGTGGAAATCTTACTGCAGAACATGATCAAGCTATGTGCTGGAATGAAGAAAATCAGCGCACAGAATGGCAATGCCACCGTCGATGCCATCATCCAGAACGTGACATATGTTCCCCGCATCCTTCAACATCTATCATTTGCTTGTCAGGACAAAAATGTTCAGCCTCGTCTATTTGCTGCGGGCTGGCTGAAAACCCTTCTCAAGAAACAGGCCCGCCATAAGAGCTCAATAGAGCACGGTGGCGGCCTTGAGCTTGTCGAAAAATGTATCAAAAAATGTCTCGGTGACCCTAATCCAGGAGTCCGAGAGAGCATGCGTGGTACTTTCTGGACTTTCCACCAGATCTGGCCTGATCGAGCCGAAGAGTAAATTATACTTCATCCTTGAACATTGTGAAAACACGGCTAACCATTATCCAATAGAATCATGTCGTCTCTAGACGCCAAATCCAAGACTCTATTAGAGAAAGATCCTCATAATCCCAATGCTGCACCTGTGCCTGAGGGTCGCCCCCGTCCGGCTTTCTCACACAGTGTTTCGGCATCTACTCAGCGACCTAGTCTCAAAGAAACAATTGCAGCACAGAAGAGAGCCGCTGCAGCCAAGAGTATCCCTGCTCAGAATTTGCCACCCCGACCTGAATCAGCACAATCTGCATTTGCCGAGACGAAGCCCACGCGTCCTGCTACCCGTACACCGGCAGCGACCAAGTCTACGAGCAGTGTAAGGACTGTTCCAGTTGGAACTCATTTGTCTTCCTTGTCATCTGCGCCTATGCGGCCTGCCGTGAAGCCACGACGACCCGAGCTAGCACGACCAGCCACAGCCGATCCATATTCTGATCGACGGCCAGGAAGTGCAGCATCTCATGTGAAACCATTGAGCCCCGAGGTTAGTCCAGCAAAAGTGAGACCCAGATCAGTTGCCACACCTAGTGCTAGGTCACCGGCACGGCCTAAATCAAGAGCCGGTGGAGCTCCGGCAAGCAGTACCGCTAGGAGTAAACCCAAAAGGCTGGACATTTCCAGCTTGAAAAACGGCGAATATCGCTCCGCGGCTGGCCCTCGCAGTGATTCCGATGATATCATCAAATCTCAGCCTACGACAGAGAACGAAAGAGTCGAGTCCTCACCACATTATGAGGAGTCTCATTCAGTTCCACGTTCGAATGTGATTGAGTTGGAAGATAACGATGACATGCCTACCACACCTACCACGCCTGCCATGCCTATTGTGCATGCCCATTCCGATCCAATGTCGCATGAAGAGCCGCCAGTCGTTGTGCATGAGGAACTAGCCCCCGTTCATGCAGTGGCATCTCCATCCCGAATTCCACTTACACACTCGCGAACAAATAGTGTCGAGACCAATGGGACATCTTCCTCAGTCTTGGTCTCTCCTCGGGCACGTCACTCACGTCATGGAAGTGAAGATAGACCGACTCATATACCAAGCCCTATCGCTTCTCGGTCCCTAATACTTGAAGAACCACGTCCTGTTGGTCTGACGGTCTATGAAGACCCGGAAACGAATATTAGCGCAGATGAGCACTTCGATCACGTTACCGAAAGTCCAGAAGCCCCTAAAAAGTCAGTGCTGGAAGAGATCCCCGTCAACGAGCCTAGCGCACCCACGCCACGCTTGGCGAAACAGCAGGCAGTGCCCTTCAGTCCACAGAATGGCAATGTCGCACCACCAAATGCATTGGAAAACGGCCATAGGACATTGGGAAAGCTTGGGGCGGAGAGACGTCGCAGTCTTAGCCCTAGATCAAAAGACCCTACAAAAGCCCGAGAAATGATCGATAAAGGAATCGCACGCATCAAAGCAAAAGCTTTGGACGTACATGGATACCGTAAATTGCAAGGCCTCATCAAATATCACGACTCGATCTTTGTTGATGAGTCAAAGTACGATGAGATGCTGCTAGGACTTTTGGATGCATTGGAAGCTCCCACAGATGACAAGCGAACATCGGTGCCTCGGTCCATGGATCTGAAGATACAGATCCTAGTGACTATTCGACTCATGTTTGCGTACAATGGAGCTTGGTTTGCGGTTCATTATCCTAGAGTAATGACTGCACTGCTTAATACACGCAAGAATTACGAACTCACCCACCACATCGTGAGCGGTCTTGAAGAGACGGCAGAAGATATTATCACTTCTTGTGAAGCCGTGGATGTGATATTTGCTGTTCTTGATCTAATCGAGACTGAGAAGCACGACGATGAAGGCAATCGCGCAATCACGATGGGTATCTACATCCTTTCAGGCCTGCTCAAGCGTCTGAACAAAGACCATCGGACGTTGAATGAGGGCGAGATTGAGCGATTAGGACGGTTTGCCAACGCAAGCCTCGCGCAGTCGCAGCCCGACATAAGGCGAGCCACTACCGAATTTAGTGTGGAACTGCACGACATGGTGCAGAACGAGGAAGTGTTTTGGCGTATGGTCAATCCTGCTGGAAACGATCAACGCAACTTGTTGACCTACTTTATTGCGAAGAAATCGTCTCCAGCTGTTCGAGCGTGATGTGCTATCGCAAGGTCTTGTCTATATTCTTGTACTTTTCCTGTTTCTTGTCTTTTGGGCACGGCTTATTCTCACTGGCGTTTTGACTTGGGTGTCCTTCTTTTGAAACCGTCGCATGCAAAGCATCTACTTAGCGTGGAGTTTGTTCTTCTTCCAACCAGTGGACAGGAAGCCGTGTGTTTATGGATCTTGTAATAATGCCGTCCTGTCCGTTTTGCTCTACGTCCCTGAATCCGTAAGCATTGGCAGAAACCAATCACTCGACGCAGAGTAAAATAGACTACCCCTCGGTAGTTATGTCCAACTGTATGAATTTGTAATCTGGACGAACAAATTAATGGAGCTCGAACAAGTCTGATCCAGAGTCAGGGGAAAGTGGGTTGGTTCTCTTTATGGAGAACTTCCAACGATTCAAGGACAAACCATTGGAAACACCAAGGAGAAAGATGTCTTGCATTCAGTCTGTGCCAAGAGAAGCATAGACTTTTTATTGATACGACTTACGGAGCACGGAGTTGGTGCACAAATCTGTGATTGAGCATCGTGGTGATGGACTCCTGTTGTTTGTTAGGGTTGTGTTGACTTTAGGGCTGATTCTCGGGTCAACTGCACCTCGTCTTGTTGAGAGCATCCCGCTTGACTGTGTTCCTGGTCTGCTCGTTTAGCGATATTCCGACCCGTTTCTACAGACAGCCGAACTCAAATTAGTCCCTCCAAAATGCCAAAGCTATGGTATACCTGTCACTTGTCCATAATCCAAATCCTAGCTTACAGAGTCTTCTAGCAGATCGGAGGACACAGACCCCAACAACTCAGCCACCCCAACTGACTCAGGGCCTGGGCTAGACGGAGTAGCATTCACAGGCCGTATAATGCCCCTATTCAAAACTCCAATACGAACATAGCGGACTATGATTGGATGGTCGCGACATGAATTCCAATTAGAGCGAGGCTTGCTGCCCTAGTCAGTTAACGTTAATTAGTTATATGTACTCAACTAGTCTAACCGCAATGATTAGCATACTAAGGAGCCAAGGAGCGCTTGGGTAGGGGCTTGCAAGTGGCACCACCATGCTGCGTAGGGACTAAGGTACGGAGTACGTAGCGACTAAATTACCGAAGTGGCGTAGACGGCGAGATGGGCTCGTGCGTGTTTCAGGGTGAGTTGTCTCTGGGCTAGAGCTGAGTGGATTTCGGAGACGTTACAGACTTCGTACATCGCGAAGTCGGTTGTCGGTTCTAGCGACGGAGGTGATGTATGGTGTATGCAGATTTGTGGTGAAAGGACTGGAATGTTCCTGGTCCAAATTCCTGAGCCTTTTTTTGTATTTTCCATTCCCGGCGTCAGGGCAAGACACGACACGTGAGATGCCAATGGTTCATGGGAACGCCGCTACTAGGGTCATCAGCGAGAGCCTTGGGGCGTCTTGATTGCTTCGGAATCCTTGCTACATAGGATCATAGCAATACGTACCAGCAACGATCAATAATCACGCTCCAATGGATTGTTACATCAGGCGACGAAATAAATTGACTAACATGATGTGCACGGCATGTCATCTTGCCTCCGTCCAGGTCTGCTCTCCCTGCCGGACTACCGCGCCGTCTGGCCCCCCCTTACACCACGCTCAACATTGAACGAGAGAGAGAGAGGATGACAGTTGAGCCCTCCACTGAACTGAGTCCACTCATACTCTAGCAGAACTCTATTACACACTATACACAGCCTAAACTACAAAGGTGCTAGTCCTGTCCCGTACCCACCAGGACCCCTCGTGTGCTATCTTTAATTTCTTCTACAGAATTTGACCCCTGTTGTGCTACAAACATGTTCTGCTCGTTTGCCGACTCTGGTTTCATAATGTTGAAACACATCCGGATCTGCTTCAGTGTTCGTGTGCACGGAGGAGGTACATTGCGGGACTAGGTACAGCAGATATTTACTCCGAGATGCTACATACTAGTAGTACAATAGTGTATACATAGTATACTACGGTCTTCCGACCGTAGTATGTGCCTGAGACTAGTTCTCGGCACTATGGGACGAACTACTGGCTGAACCACGTATACACATACGACAGCTACCTAGGCAATTGACTGCGATTGATCGCGGCTCTCCATTGACATAACGACCTATTATTATCGGATACAATTACGACGAGAGCTTCAAGAGACCAGAAACAAAAAAAAAAGATATCCATCGCGCTGTTTCACTTGCTCCACTGAGAACCACGGTACCATTGCTTGCTGCATGAGATGAGACTATGAGTCTATAAACATCAATCTTCCTCGGCCGTCTGTATTGCCATTGAGGCCGTAGTTTGTAAAGTCCCCCGGTGGTTCTACTCGACAATGGTATTATTCTACTACTCCGTGGTATCGAACAGAGTGGGAGAGATGTGTAATGTGCATTGTCGATGACAGAAATCATTCAGTAAAAGGGAAAAAAAAAATAATTACTAGACAAAATATAGCATTGGCTACTTGGCAAGCGCAGGCGGCACAGTCCAGAACTTCAATTGGCACGTTCACGGCACCATCGCTCCTCCTGCCAATTCATCATCCGCCCTTCCTCTGCCTCTCCGTCTCGACCTAACCTGAACCCTCCCTCCACCTCCTCAACAACACGCTCCCTCCATCACTCTGCGTGCTGTCTCTTCTGCCTACTCTACTTTGATTCCACTCTCGCCTATCTGACTATTATATCAACTCCCGCCGGTCGGTCAACTTGGCTCGGAACTCCTTCGCCGGGCGCGCGCACTGACTCGACAGACAGCCCACGCCGCCCATCCTCGCAAATATCCTCCTCCTTTAAACACCACTTCCCTAGTCACACATCCGGGGGGTTTGTGGCAAGTCCCGACTCTGAACAGCTCGGTCGACGCCGAAGACATTCTTCTTATATTGTCCGACTTTGTTGCAATCGTGAATACCGGGCGGAGCTTGCCTCCTTTCTTCGATTTTGCCAGTACGTACTATGTTTCCAAGCATTCTTGGTGCGGCAAATCCATCATGCGCATGTACATTCGGGAGAGTTTCATGATATGTGTTGGGACATTACAGCAATTTGTCCTCCGCAAACCTTGCGCGCTTGTCGACCTTGTCCATAATTCTCTTAAGATTACTGATCATCTACTATTCTCGCACAGGGTCTCCGCTATCTACTTCCCGTCCGCGGTTCGTAATAGTACACGGTATTACAAACGCCTGCTCGAACCGCCCCCCTTCCATGCGTGGCCTCCGATAATCTTCGTGTTTTCACACGCGTGCTTTCGGTAGAAGACGCTTGCGGATACGACTTCAGCTGTCTAGATAGAGGTCACGAAAAATGGAGTCACCAGCGGGCTTCTCTGATGCCGGCATGGATCAGGATGATATTCCTTATCCTTGCAAGGGCTGTGGAGAGGTACGTACCAAGTCACATCTTTTACGAGGCTTGTCACTGATCAAATGTCTTTTGGTAGATTCTGGAGGAAGGAAAAGCATTTGAATTGGGTAAGTCGATTAACGCTAGGATCTCGTTCCTTGCTAATGCGCAATTCAGCGGGCAACAGGTGGCATATCGATTGTTTCCGATGCAACACCTGTAACACTTTACTAGATTCAGACGCTCACCTCCTACTCCTCGGCGACGGCTCGTTGATATGTAGCAATTGTACATACAGCTGCAGCTCCTGCGGAAACAAAATAGAGGATCTAGCGATCTTGACCGGCGACCAGGCATTCTGTGCCAACTGCTTCAAATGTCGGAATTGCAAGCGGAGGATCGAGAATCTGCGGTATGCAAGGACCTCTCAAGGTATCTTCTGCATGGACTGTCACGAGTCCCTCATGCAACGGCGTCGCAAGAAAAAGACTGCGGCGAAGAAACCCACTACTATATATGACAAGTCGCTCCCGTCTCTACCACCCACGATGGAGGACGCTCGTCCAAGCCGTGACGTGGAAACACTTTCAGCGAGGGAGTACTCTGGCTCGCCAGATATTCCAACCCGTGGATATGGCATGGAAGAGCGAACGTCAAGCCGTAGTCGCGCTGAAGAACCACCTGCTCCGCAGCCGGAACCTCCTCAAAACCAGGGTAATTACCACCTACTACAATTGACATGTAGTGGAAATGCTAAGAACTTCGTTGCAGATAATCTGATCCTCCCCTCGAGTGCATACCGCCCCGATTCGAGCAAGCGCCAATCCATGATGTCTACAAAGTCGGAAGTAGATACCGGAGAGTTCCTGATACCCGTCGCATTCGATCCTACACCGGACGAACGGGTGTCGCCGCTCAACGAAGTGCCTGATCCGGAGCAAGCACGCCACCAGCCGCAAGACTACTTTGACCATACGCGACCTGCAACGTCCTCTCGCCAGACTTCAGTCGATCGTACAGAAACGACCCAAGTATCCGCTCCTCATATTGCCTTTCAACAAAAAGAGCGTCAAGTCAGCAATCCTGTCGCTGACCAGAACCGCTGGCGACAAGAGCCAACGCCAAAAGTCGCTCAGACCAAGACTGACGCGGGCGATGGATTCAAGTTACAGGAAGCGCCACGAGGACGAAAATCCACTTCTACTCATAGCTCCAAGTCTGATCTCAACGCGACTAAAGAAGGAACCTCTATCTCCACAGGTTCTCCTGGAGCTGTTACTGCAGCTTCATCCGAATCGTCAAAGGCACCACAGCCTTTTGGGGAGAAGAAAACAAGCCCTCCCGTATCAATTGCCTCGCCGCCAGTGCGATCACCCGACCACAACCGTAGCAGTTATATGGAAATCGAACATGACCGAGCCGATACGAACAGGATTCTACCCAAATCAAGCACCATGCAAGCCCTTCCAAAACGAGGGGATTCTTTGGAGCACTTTGTTTCTAGTCAAATTCAGCGCAAGGATGTTGGCTCTGCCCCTTCTAAAGCTCCATCTGGTCGTAGCGACCATCGTGACTCAAAAGAATCGGCTGATGTTTCTCGCCAGTTGACTCACAATGCCGAGACAGAAGTATCGAAGGAGGTGCCGGCAGAACCAACCAACGTGCCGATCTCCTTGGACAATCCTCAGGCTCGTAACACGTCGAATGCGCCCGCATTATCGGATGCCATCAAAAACAATCTGGTCTCGTCGCCTGCACTGTTGCGATATAGTGGCGGTGGTGATTTCTCGTTGGACGAAGATTTGGCTAGGATATTAGGAGCTGAAGCCCAGACTGGCAAGAGCGAATCCGTCAAGAGACCGACGTCGAGTTCTGTGCGCCATGGTCGGAGCTATAGCGATAAGGGATCTATCATGTCGAAGGATGGCAAGTGGCCGAGATCTCCAGTCAATGGCAGCACTTTTGCTCAAGATCTCAGCAGTCCTGACACTGCTTCTCCGAGTGAACAGCGAGAGGATACCACTTGGCTCAGAGGCGAGCTACGCAGAGAACGTCAGCGGGTTATGGAGAGAGATCAGAAAATCGCCGAGTTAGAGAGAGCTTTGAACGCCCAAGCAGAAGTCAAGAAGGCTAATACCGAATTGCGCGAGAAGCGCTCGACCATGGTGGTCTTGGACACGAAGAAGGAAGTGGTTATGCGCGAACTTTCTGCCATTACGGAGCATCTGGATAGAGAAAAACATGGTGCTGCTCCTATGGATCTAGCAAAACTGACAAACAACGTTGTGCGTAATTTTGCAGAGAAGCTACAGCAGCTCAAAGACTCCTTTGCCCCACAGATTGAAGAGCTCATGCAGAAACGAAACGACATCGTGGAGGAAGTGGCCAATCTTTCACGCATGAAAGATAAGAGTTTCCAAGAATTTGAACAGTTGTCTTCAAAGAATGCACAATTGGCAGAACTAAACAATCAGCTCGTGAACCAAATTCAAGGTCTCTACAAAGCCAGCTCAGCCACGGAATCAACTCGCTCCACCAACGGCTTGGGCATTTACTCCCACAACAAAGAAAAATCCACAGGTTCTGTTGATGCGTCCAAGACAAGCGATCTTGCTTCCTCAGTGTCCGCCATGACGATCCAAGACGAAGGTGACGCCACCATCATTCCTGGACCTCAGGTTGTCAGTATTCGCAAAGGACAGGTGCGCAAATTCAACTGGAAACGGGGAGGTCAGAGTGTGGCCAAGGGTGTGTCCAAGGGACTCAAAGCGTTCTCGAGTGAAAAGGACATGATGGGTCCAGATGGAACCGTTCAGCAAGTCGAAGTCAACCCGTCGCTGCCACGCTCTCAAACACAGGAACCCAGGTTTGGATTTTTTGGAAACCAGAAACGACAAGCTGCATGGAAGAATCAGGCAAATGGAAGCTCACCAGCGTTGGCTGAAAATGCCGCAACGACTGAGAGTAAGTCTTTAGTTTTATTTCCTATTTTTTTTGTTTTTGTTTTTCATGTCATCTACGTTCACATACTGATATCTGTGTTTAGCTCTATTTGGTGTAGATTTGGAACAGCGTTTGGAACTGGAGAAGAGTATCATTCCTTCAATAGTCACACGCTGCATTCAAGAGGTTGAGCTGCGAGGTATGTTCTTTTCTGCCATTCTGTGCTGAGTGGTACTGATAGTTTGTAGGAATGGACGAAGAGGGCATATACCGCAAATCTGGCGCGTCAACCGTCACTCAAATCATTCGAGAAGGGTTTGAGCAAGCAAACGACTTTGACATCTCTGATCCCGATCTCGACATCCACGCCGTGACATCTGCGCTTAAGCAGTATTTCCGCAAGCTACCTTCGCCATTGATCACGCATGACGTTTACGACAGTGTGATTGATACGTTCAATATTCCCGAGCATTCCACTCGCATTGAAGCGATGCGCAACTCGCTTGACGGGCTGCCACGCGTTCATCGAGATGTGCTAGAGTTTCTCGTATTTCACCTCAAGCGCGTTGTGGAGCACGAAAAGACGAACCTGATGACCAGCCAGAACATTGCAGTTGTCTTTGCTCCGACGATCATGCAACCAAAGGATATTGCGCGCGAGATGACAGATGTGCAGAAGAAGAACGAAGCTTTGAAGTTCCTCGTGGAGAATTGTCAAGAGATCTTCATGTAGGCCTCGATTGTGTCAGGCGATATCAGGCGTTGGGCGGTACCACAATATCAAAACTCGGACTATCTTTCTTATTCGCTACGATTCGGATTGCCTTGCTGTTATCTCTATTTTCTTCATATGAGCGTTATCATGAGCACCATCAAGGCGTTGATTGATATTTCTCTTCCTGTTTTTTTTTTTTTCTTTCTTCTCAGTATCTGTATCTATTTCTTCATGATTATATACCCTTTCATATGCCCTACAAAATTCTTTTCCCCGTTTTTGGAAGTGGTTTTCTCTTCATGCTTTGTTGATTGTTGTTTAGTAGCATGATCTAGCCTGTTTTTAGTCTACTCTCGACAGGAATGTTGAGCAATCAAAAGAGCGCTGGTCGCTTTTTTTTTTCCCCTGATCTTCGATTATTTCTGAGGCTTACGGAAAGGTTCACCATATGCGATCTTATAATATATCAACATCAGGTCTACATCTAAAAAGTATCATCTTCCAAACGCTCTCCGCTCCGCACAACGGTGGGACTGTGCTCATCCTCGTCGTCTGCTCCTGTTCGATATCGACTATAAAACTGCTCCGTCGAATCATCTGCCGTAGTCCCCGTGCCGCCTGCCGTTGCCAGCAGATCCGACACGATGCGTTTCGAGGCTTCTTTGGCTGTTTTCACGCGTTAGTCTTGCCACATCTTCAAGCCGAGAAAACAAGGAGGCAAAGGAAGGTCTTACCAGGCGTCTTCATCAATCGACTATGTGGAATATGGAACTGCATAGTCTTGGGCGGACTAAAACCCAGCGCTGCAGCGGTATCCTCCGGATCATACGCATCGAAGTCCTCATCGTCGCTTTCCCAGCCACCAGCAGTATCTGATCTCATGTTGCCGGCTAGGGATAGTCGCGGTTTGGCAGGGGTTAGAACGCTAACACCCGGTTTGGGTGTAGTCCGTTCCCCTTTTTGAGGACTGCGACGAGCTTTGCGGCCTGTACCGGGTGTGTTTTGTGCGCCTCTGCTATATGAAAATAGCTCTGAGCGGAGTTTTGGGGCTTCCAGCTCAGGGCTGGACAGAGGGGAGTCGTCATATGCATATTTACTATCATCGGTGGTTTTGTCCTTCGGCGTGCTGACGGAGAATTTTGTGGGTTTGTATCCCTTTGACAGTGGCGTGGCTTGGACGCGGTATGTTTTGTCGAGGACGTGGTGCAGGACCGGGTCTGTTGGTTTCTGGTAGTTTCTTTGAGTTGGATTCTTCGAGGTTGAGAGTTGGGTGGTACGTGAGATTGTGGGTGGAGGGATGAATGGGGAGGACATTGGTGTTCCGCTGGTCCTTGGTTGGAATCGACTTGTGTGTCTTCCGGGGGTGACTGGTGCATCATCATCGTTGTCACCTTGGAAGGCTGAATCATCATAGCCAACTTGACCGGTATCATCCTCGCCGTAACCTGAGGGATATGCGCCGGTCGTCGGGGTCTCGCCACCCTTCAGATAAGCCTGCGGTCGAGGCGTGCTGTGCGAGGGAGAAATGGTGAGCGACGAGAGATCCAATTCACTTTCATCGTGGTGATGATGCCCCGGATCCAAGTGCTTGGACGAAGGAGTTTGGTAAGATGCGGCTTCGTCGTCGAGACTTGTTTGTGTCATGTTGGTCGAATCTTCTGTCACGGTTTGCTCATGGTCTGTGGTTGTCGTGTCTTCGTTGGGCATTTCTTCGTAGCCGGATAAGGAGACGTTGGCGCTTGCTTCGAAAAATTGTTTCCAGAACTGTATCCGCGTCAGTGAAAAGGTACTTTGTGAATTGATTAATATCATACTTTGGCTCCTTCCCAGACATCTTTTGAGTGTTCCGCGTATTGCTCGACGACGGGCAGGATGCTGGTAGTGACAATTCGATGCGCGCGGGAGAAATTGCTATCAATCTCTGCAACAAAGTCAGTATTTATGCATGTATGGTTGCGATTGTTTAGATTGTTGCGTACCTTGTAGGGTCAACGTGATTGACTGCTCCAATCTCTCCAATTCCTCGGTGAGCGTCAGATTACGCTGTGTAGAGCTTGACATGTTGACAAGTGGGAGATACGTGAAATGTAGTGGTGAGACACTACTTTTAGGTGACGACGTTGATGTTGTGGTCGTGCTGGGCGTTGATCAATGAGGGTTCCGGAAAGTATACAAAGACCGAATTGAGACGCGTTTTAGGGCACGTGAGTAGGGGCTACTGCAGTCACGTGGAGGGGCGTGCGGGGACTCTTATCAGGCTTATCGGTGAGCACGGGAGTCTCGGCGTTAAGAAGGCAGCCGTCAATGCAACTACAACTACAACTCATTTATGCGAACTATATCGTTGTTGTTTTGGAATGGTTTTGATCGTGTGGCTGTGATGTTGGATCAGCAAGGCTGATTTATATTGCTGGCTAGGCTGTATCAGTTGCGAAAAGCACAGGGCCGCCTCACCTAAACTTTCGACTTGCCGCCGAGCTTCTACAACCTCACGAGACCTATGATTCTATACAGTACGTTTGAAATCTCGACATCATGCCAGCTCCGTTAGCAAAAGGTCTGTCTTATCATTCTCTTCTTCTACCTCTTCGTATTTGATGGGCAAATAGAAACCACATTCTGGTCTTTGAAACACAGTCATTGACATCATACAGGAATCATTATCGGCGTATCCGTCCTCGTCGCAGCCGGAATCGCCGTCTACGAAAGCCCTCAATTCCGACGATGGGTAAACCAGTCACGCCGAAAGGTAGCCGTCGCATTATACAATCTAGGTGACGAAATTCATCCTCGAGATGTACACTCCGAGGACATCTCGATGACCGAAGAGACCGGTGCAGCAGCCGAAGAACGAAGACGTCAAGCTCGGGAAGAAATTGAGCGACGCAGGGAACTTCATCAAGCCCGTCGAAGAAGAAGTACTCGATCCAGCAGTGCGGCTGTCAGTTTTGATTCACTGGTAGATAAGGAGGGCAGGCTCAAGTCTGAGGATGAAGAAGATGATGCACGCGAAATTGTTGAGAATGGCGATCATACGACTGCGCAAACAACAGCGCTCGATACCGCCAATCTGGCGTCATTGCATAAGCGGTCAGGGTCGCCGGAGCCAGAGGCTCTTACTAATGCTCGTCTGCAAGCCCAGCATGAACTGTTGCAGGCTATGGAACAGGATCGTTTACATCTTGCTTTACCATCAGAAACTTCATCACACCACCCTTCAGAATCGCTGATTGATCTGACGCCAACATCCGAATTCCCCGAAACCAATCACGAAATGATATCCGATCGCGGCCAACTGGAAAGTTCGGAATACTTTTCTGTCGCGAAACTTCCCAATCCCACAGAAATCGGCCCCTCTGAGTATTTCTACGCTCATCCAAATCATTCCAATTCTTCTGCCAACTCTAGCGTTCCAGCCAATCCGTTTGTCGAGCATGATGTATCGACTACATCATCTATACCAGGGAGTCTTGAACATGTTCACGACGAACTGTCCGATGGCACTTTGAGTGAATGGGGACAGCCTACAGACGGGATTTTGACGCCCGCCAGCTGGTCTGAGGTAGGCAGTGTGATTAGCAGTGATGACGAGCATCACCATCAACAGTAACTTTGGAGTTCACTCTTCTTTATCGTGCTACGGAGTATTTTGTCGTTGATTTTGGACTGGAGAAAAAGGAACTGGGAATTTTGGCAATTGAACCTACTCGATATAACAATAGGTAGGAGGAATACGGATGGCGTGGTAATATTGGAAATACTGAATTGAATACATTTGCTTTTTATCCCTTTGTGACCAATCTATAGGATCAAGAGAGCACCTCGTTCTAGGCATCACATGTATCGAGATGGCGGCAGTCAAGTTCCATGCGCTTCCTTTGGCTATTCCGCGAATGTCGCGCCGCCTGGTGCAGCATCGCCAATTCCGACATATGCCGATACGGCCACGACTGCTCTGCTTGTGAGGTTGCACTGAATCAGTCGCGAACTGTGTCTGTGTAATATGCTTGATATCCATTCTGCGCAGTTCGGCTTATTCATTCTTGTATACTGCTGACTCTGTTGATGACTTTCCTATATCTAGTCCTGGCTCATTACGGGGTATAGGCTCGCCTGACCAGACGCATGGTCTGGTGAAGCACAAACCCTTTGTATCTATGTATAAAAAACAGTTTGACCGGAAGCTAGTAGAGAAATCGTGAATGGTGACTATGGTCTGAAATTTGGTCTGCAGTGTTCTTAGTTTGTTCGGATCGTTGAATTCTAGAGTTGGAACCTTCACCTTATGTAGTGTAAATCTGGCAATGACTTTTTCAACCAGACTTTCCCAGCCTGCTGTCCGTTCGGGGTCAGGACATATCACAAGGTCAGGGACAGAGAGAGAACTGTCTGTAGAAATCGACTTAACAATTTGTTCCTGCCAAGCGCTTCCCATTGAGAGTCGATACAAAGGATGTTTCCTCATTCTTATACCCTTAATATACATCGATATATCACCTTTATATACTCGCTTCTTTATCCCCTGAAGTCTTGTTCTTCATGTCCTCTCATCAGTGAAGTCAAAACCTGATTTTTCTGAAGATCGATGTCGACGATTCGGCAAATTACTAACCCAATGCCTAGTATCACCTGTAGATCTTACTTCTATTAGTAGAATGCCAGTCAGAGGTTCGATATTCTCTTTCGTTACTTATCCATTTTTACTCACTTTTCTTTTGTGCTGACACTAATCAATTCGATTTGATGACTAAAATGATACCAAGATCTCTTCCAAGAGACCCAGTGTCCTAAAGAGGGATTATAGGGATCTGTACATGACTTGGGTAGGAACCACCGAAATGCATGAAATGCCTACCTTTGTTGCCTGTGTGAAAGAGCCCACGTAGGGGCTTGAATTCGGCTAATGTCATATGATGGCCAGCAATCTTCAACACCAACTGCTCGCCAGGTTCAAATTGAATCGAACCCACCCATATTCCAATCTCAAGCTTAACGATCGTGCCAGGAATTATCTTCTCCTCTTTCGTATGATCATGAGCAGGCCAATGTGGCTTTGACAATATAGGATCGAGTTTCCGGTGACTCGCGCGGAGGATACCAGTAGGACCGAGGTATTGGAGAACATTGACGAGATCGACCTCTTCAACCTTGGAGACCTCCAAGTCCCTAAGTGGAATATTGCAGTGGCGCAGGATGTTCCCACGCTCGTCGGCCTTGCGCAATTGTACGAAGACGTCAAGATCATTGTGGTCTGGGCATGACACATATAATATTGCTTTGGACGCACCAACGATTGTCGTTCGTTCGGAAAGCCTAACTCTGAACTGGATTTCTTCAGGATCGTCATCCAGTTGAAAACACGGAGAGTCTGATTGATATGAGACTGTGCCATGTGCCCTTGCTTCCGACTCGTCTGCCACTAGTCTACCATTGTCGGACAGGAACAGACTGCGATACTTAATCTCCGGAGGAGGCCAAGTAGAGAATGGTACATGGAGAAGAGATTCCTACCAATGTAAGCAAGTTTTAACAACATGGCATGGAAGTGGTTAGTACTTTATTGAATCGTAAAATTGAGACGCGGGCTCGAGGGGTCTCCTCCCAACCATTTTCGATGTCCTTCGTATAGCAATCGAGGAACTTCTTGAAGTCTTGGATCGAGTCATTCTGATATAGGTCGTACCATTCTTGTGTGTCATGTATCCGTAGCCTGTATGGTCATTATCAGTACGCCGTGATATAGAACGGAGAAACAGAAACAGAAACCGCGACTGTACCATTTTTGCTCATGTGGAATATCCTCATAGCTACGAGTGGACCCTACAGTATGGAGACCACTTGACATACTTGCAAGAATATATGCAGGCACGTTGATGAGATGGCACTTGCCCCGTTTGTCTTCCCAGTAATCGTTCATCAGAGGATATTTTTCGATCATTGATATTACGTCCTCTCGTCCATTCTCACCTAAGTCTCAGTCAGTAAGGTGGCGTGTTTGTCCTTTTGGAGTCTGTAGACCTGCCAACCAAGTGGTTCCCCAGGAATTCCCAGAACGGCTTGTAAGGCACACCGCCACGGCACAAAGTCTCTCGATATACATCACTCAGCCCCTCGAGGGGCATTATGGCAGCCAAATGGGGCGGTCTCTGGGAAGCAATAAACCACTGTGCGGTCCCCAACCAGGAGTTGCCCATAAGCACAACACGGCCATTCGTCCAGGGTAACCGACCGACAAATTCAATGGTATCATAGCCATCCTCGCCTTCGCCAGTCCCGTGCCACCTGGCCATTTTTCAGTCACCAGGGTCACGACGAGCTACATTGCTTGTTTTCTCACCTGTGGTTGCCTCCCGACTTGAATATCCCGCGTGCATCGACGTTGACCACAGCATAGCCCCAAGCAGTCCATTGAGCTGGATCGGGCGCCTCAAAGCTCTGGAACCCACTCACACGTTGCAGGGGAACGCCAATTCGACTTTGGGCGAGGGTTAGATCGAAGAAGCCTGTCATATCTCATTATCATCATGACTAGCTCGGTGCTCAGAAAGAGGTGTACCCATACCAGTTCCTGACTTCCCATATGGACTCCACACCAGCAAGATGGGAACCTTCTCAGAGGTATTTGCAGGGCGAAACACGTCACCATACAATATTGTCCCATCTCGCATGGGGATCGAAATGTCGCGCTCCCACAATGTGTCTACTTCAAAGGGACGATTCCCTTCTGTCCTCCGGTACCCTTCCGGTAAAGTTGTAGTACCCGGCTTGAATCCCTCATACAGTGCATATTCGGCTGTGAGGGGAGAGATGCTGGTCTGTGAGACCTCGACTGAATTTACTTTCATCGACATATTCGAGGACGCTTAGGCATGCACTCTTTGATGTGGTTTCTTACTCCAAGATCATTGCTCATAGGAGGGCAGTCTCTTTTAAATAGACAATTGGGCGAGACACCTGTCGTATTCGCCTTATCCTGCATGGGGAACTTGACTATGTCATCCCCGCACCTACAAGAAATCGCCGGGCTCTCCGCATATCCAGCAAGGCGTTATTGAAAAGTACAAAAGGCGCAGCTATCTGCTTTTTGATAGTATTCTGGCTTGGACAATTGTAGTCCGAGTTTGATCTTTTGAGAGTCGTTGATCAGATCCTTTGAATCGTTTTAGCACGCCCAATGCAAGACTCTTACTGCTAGCTCCTGACCATGTTGGTTTTGTGTATATTTATACGGCGCGCCTACGTCAATTTGCCGACTGCTCACATCCCCACCGTGCTATATCGATTAACCACTTGCAGTGCGAACATGATCCGTAATTATGATCGTCGGGTTCTTCCACATATGCATCACGCCCCATTAAACAGCGATGTGGCCCCACGTTATGTGATAGAGCTCTCCAGATCCCCGAAGCGAGTCGGGTACGCGTTGACTGCGGTTAGGGCTTCTCTAGCGGCACCTCCATAATTTCCTGATCAGGAAGTAGACATCCAGAATGACGATCCAAGATGTGAATGACAAGAAATCAATCATTATCCAAAAGAATTCAGTAACTCGGATCGAGAGTACAAGCTATTAAATTCATTCTCGGACGGATTGATTGGTTATAAGATCTAGGCGTCCACCCCCTTTTTTGACCTGCTCGTGCCGGGGAGCCCTCGAAATTCTTTCTGCAGTCTTTCATACAGAGCTTCTATTTGTACCGGGTCAATCGACAGTCATGCCTAAGTTCAAAGTGATCATTATCGGGGGTGGGCTTTCAGGCACATTGTTGGCCAATGGCCTGCTGAATAACAAAGTGGATTTCATACTCTACGAACGTGACGCGAGAGATTCTAAGCGGGAAGGATATCAAATTCGTCTGGGAGAGGCGGCCATGATCGGCTTCCAGAGTTGTCTCAAAGGCGACCAGATCGCTGCTATTCAACATAAGTTCGGGCAGTCTCTAGGCGCCTCTAGCACGGCGCCTAGCCTCTACACGTCCGGTTTCAAACGGATTCTGGACCTGACCTCAATACCATCATACAGCAAATCTAGCGCCATCAATAGGGTAACTCTGCGAAATCTTCTGATGGAGAGTGTAGAGAGAGAGGGGAACGTAGCTTTCAATAAGTCTTTTTCGCGCTATGAGATCGTGTCAAACAGCGACGGCGAGACCAAGGTCAAGGTCTATTTCGCGGACGGCACCTTTGATACCGGGGATATTTTGATCGGCGCTGACGGGAGCGGATCCCTTGTGAGTCTACAAGTTCTCCATGTTGTTTTCAAAGTACGAGGGGCAAGGTTGAGGCTAATACAAAGCTACGGAAAAGATAAATACACAAGTTGGAGCACAAAATCTCGTGGCAATCCAGTCGCATTGGACTTTCCTCTCAAAGGGACAGCTTCCGTACAAAAGAGTTCAAGAGCTGCCACCGATCCTGCAAAAGGGCCCAATTATCTCATTCAACAAAAAGGCCTCACTTTACTATGCCTGTCAGTTGCCTTTCTTTTTGGATCTATATATCTATCTTAAATCCAACGACATTTTCTAACCCGACAAATCATCTAGTGTATCTACCTCCAAAGACCAATATGAATGTCGGTTTCAATGAGACAGGCGAATATGAAGAAGCAGAGGCGTCATTTTATTGGGGGTTGAATGTTCCAAGAGAAGCATTTGAAAATAGCATCGATCCGAGAAAAATTGACAATAAGCGAAAAGTCCTACTCGAGTACATTCGGGACTGGGCCCCAGAGTAGTACGTTGATCAGATTGCAAAGTGATAAGCGATATGACATGTTTGGGACTAATTCTGTTTGATCTATTCATCAGTCAAAAAATGCTCACCATTGATTCCGAAGATGAGAATTCGGCTGGGATACAAGTTGTTCCCCTTCGAGCGAGCAACAAACTTTCCAAGTCTTGGAGAAGCCTAATAAGACAGAGGCCCGGGCATAAAGCGGAAGAGGGCCATCCGAGAGTGTGGCTTATCGGCGATGCTGTACATGCAATGCAGCCGAACAGGTAAGAGCTTTTGAGCCCTAAGTATGACGCCAACGTTCTAACAGGTCCCAGAGGACAAGGTGGTAATCAGGCATTGCAGGACTGCGCCGATATGTTGCCTCAACTCCTCTTGTTGAATGGACTAGCAGCAAGACCAGACACGTTGTCTTTGGATTCGATTGACGAAGCATGTATGCGTTATGAGACCGCAATGATTGATCGTGCTTTTACTTGGGTGAAGAAAAGTGGTGGCACCTCGGTTCCGGTAAGATTTTTCCAGCTTTCCTTTCGTCTTTCATAATAATTGACTAACGTCGTGCGTAGAACATAGATCTTGACGGGTTTCTGGGAACTATTGTGTACTTTATTGGTAGACTTGTACTGCCACTTATTGGCTTGTTTTACACAATCTGGTCGTGAATGGTCACTAACTGGCATCCATTTCTGCCCTGTCAACTGGTGTGTATATCGCTTGCTTCCAGAAGTTGCCGAATGTAGAATCATATTTCGTCCTCATGCAATCTAAAAGAGCGAAACTGTATCTTGGGGATGCTTGAGCCGCTTGTGCCTCAACCACCTTCCTCTCCAGTACAGATTCTTTGGGGTCAGCTTCGATAAACCAGATTTTCACCTTGTGTGGACCTCCTCCCCTGATAGAATGCACAGTATTTCCTGAATTCCTAGCTATTGACTACGAACCCTGGTACAAATAAGCCATAAATGTAGAGATAACGCAAACAAGGTAGACGAAGCAAGCTGAAGAGCATACCCACATTTCAGTTGAATAGGATCACCAGACATGCCTGATGCATACGTGGCAAGAATAGATGTGCCTCCGACTTCCTACTATATTCAACGGAAGTTTTCGATTCATTTCAGCTTTATGGTCATTTGAGAGCAGTGTCGGTGCGCACACGCTCTTGCTTCCGCTCTAGGCTAAGATTTCGTAAAATTCATCATTCTTCAATACCTGATGAAACACGATACAACAAAGAGAGATCTGAGTTTAGTCATTATTTTATGATCAGCAAAAGTAGCTTAGTATCGGTCATATCCAAAGTCATACGTGTCCGCTGCTTCTAATATGATTAGAGCCTGCATGTTGAAGATATCGATTACCCGTATCACTACCACAGCTTGTATGGTTCGGCGTGAGGTAGACTGATGATCCGTGACTTGGTCTCTGCCTCTACTGCGCTGGTAGCAGCTTTCGTGTCAACGCAGTAAGGTTTAATGAGACTGAATCGGGAAAGAATCTCTATCAGCATGGCAAGCTTCAAAGACGTCTCAGGGAAGGTATTACCTATCATCATGTAAACACCAGACAATCCGCTCAGGTTCTCCCAGCCACCTGGATAAATTCGTTGCAAACATTGCGCCGGACCCATCGAAAGGCCTTCCATCCAAATTGGCTCGTCCTGCAATACCTAGAACTGCCAGGTCAGGCTTAGGCTGCATCTTGCTGATGACACCTTCATAAGCACCAAGGTGGGCGTTGAACAGTAACGTCTTGTCGCCGAGTAACAGATTGAACATCAGCTGCCCTCCATCACAGTTTGAAAAGACGTTTTTTTCGCGGTCTTCGAGCCAGTCTGCAAAGCATCGCATCTTGTCGTCCATGTGCTCCTCAGGTACGACTTCTTTCAACCGCAAAAGGCCATACTTCATATTCCTTGTGATGTCCAGGGTGCATTCAAACGGCGATGCTTCTCCGATGTACACTTTCCCCGTATCAAATACTTCAGGAACTTCGTCATGATTTCCGGGCAAGAGACAATGCAGAGATGGCCACACGTGAGCAGATGCTGCAGCCAAGCTGATATCAGGTCGAATAGGAGCTCCTGGAAACCCCGGTGCCAGAGGTACAGCCCCGGCAGCTGCTTTTTCGCGAACGTCTCGAGTGAAAAGAGGGACTCTTTCGCCGCCGGCCACGGGGATCAACTGGGCTTCTGGAACTCCTGCTCGACGTAGACAATTGATTGCTTCGCAGTTCGCGATGATCGTAGCCCCTGTTCTGATGGCGATCTGATCCGCTCCAGGAAGACTTGATGCCGTTACTCTCCGATCACAAATTCCTACAGGGGAGTTTATGGCTCGACTTACTGATCAAAGTGAGCATGAGAGATGAAGATGTAATCGACGTCGGAAACCGTCTTGATGTCGAGAAACTTGGGCATCAGCGTCGGCCGATCTAACCATGCGTCATGGAAGATGGTAAGACCACAGGCCCGTAGCCTGAATGTTGTCGCACCTATAGCCCTAACTTTAGAGGATTGTCCAGACTCCCTTCACCCAGTCGCCAACATACCGAAGAATTCAAGTGTGTTTACTGTTTCCATTGTTGTAGACGACGTATAGGTCTCAGAATGTTTAGAAGAAAAAAAAAAAAACAGCACCAAATTATCTTATCCTTGTGACAGATTGACAGCGGCTCGGTAAGAGCGACTACTGCGTCTTTTTGATATACTCGATGATATACTCGACAATGAGGAAATGGAAAGGCTGCGGAGAGCCAATCTTCTCCGCATTTCTCTGAACCCATCTGTGTAGACTATGTAAATGTACAACTTCCTAAATAGGAAATTTGTGAGAACCGATCGGAAAGCCACCGATGATCGTCAATTTTACCCACGGGAGCGGCAACCCCACGATTCCCTGTTTGGGCCTGGTTTGACTGATCTATGTCAATCGGAGCAGAGCCACTATTGCCTCCAAATTCAACTTATTCCATGGCTGTTCATTCAGGGTTCAGCGCACATGATTTCAAGCCTGACCGCTATCTCGGATGCTGGTCGAGGCTCGGAACGGTACTCTAGATAATTTTAGAGGTGACCATTGCCGTGTTCTCCCCTCTACAGAATCCCACAGTGTTTTTGGTTGGTCCTAAGAGAGAAGACCAATAGACCCAATGATCTGCTAGTGCAGAGGCTCAAGTCAACTTCAAGCTGCGATAGTAAGCCCGAACTTGCCAGGATTGTAGGGGTGCCTTAAGAATAGAAATGAGACTGGATACCATATAGGATATGACAATACTTCAGACCAGATGATCAACATGAAGAAGAATCCCGATATTTCACCTAGTCTGGTAAAGACGGGTTCAATCCATAAAGTACCTCTTCCAGAGTTCGAGCGATCCCATGGCTCAAGTGAGCCCACGGCGCAGGTCGTCGCATTATTGTGATTGCCTCTTTCAAAGTCCGGGATGCACTATCTGTATCCATGAGTAATCCGATACCCGTGATATGACCTATCAATATAGGCTTTTCCTCCAACCATGCACGCATTGTTGCGGCATCCAAGGGTCTGTCAAGACGTATAGGCCGCGGACCAGGAGTATGCATGGATGCAGGGGCCTGCGAATGGCACTTTATCAATTTGGTAAAGGTCCAAATGTACAGAGATGCAATGAGAAGATTGAATGTGTCAAAAGGCGTGCAAGTCATTTCGCTTCGAACGGATTCGAAAAGTGCAGCTGCATGGATTAGACATTCACGCGCGTCCTTATGGTTGTTCACCCATTCTTCCAGCTGCTTTCCTGCTGCAGACTTTTCCTGAGCAGTTGCCATCCATCCAGAGAAGGTATAGATAGCTGCCAGTGGCACACGCCGTAGGATGAAAACCAGACGATAAAACTTATGAGTTAGGGATTTCAATGGTTGTGACGTAGAGTTCGATCGATCATCTGGCTCGAAGTAGCTGAAAATTCGATCTTGCAACGATCGGTTTCGAGAAAACGACCATTGATGACTACCACGAGTATTTTCACGGCCCATGCCTTCCTGGTCATCAATAGTATCCTTTCCTTGAGTATATAACCACGAGGTGGACAGTTGCAGGGCGCGGCGTTCCTCTACATATATCGAAAGTAGCACGGTCAAACGTCCGGCATCACTGAGAGCTGAGAGTGTATCCTTTGTCAGAACTTTGCTACTCAGGATTTCCGTCAAGCTCAAGGGGGCTGCAAAATATTTCTCAGCTAATACAACAAACATATTTGACCATGAAGTCATCATGAAATACCTTTCTCGCGACTTTTTAGTGATTGCCAATCTGCCGCACTCGAGCACTCCCATAGACTTTCACTCGAAGGCAGATTTTGGTGAAGCTCATGTATGGTGAGAATAGGCGGCAGGTCTAACAGGATTTGCTGAAGGCACTCAAACACTGGTAACGAATATCATGTCAGTGCTTCACAGACAAACAATCGTGAAAAGATGACTTACGCCATGTGAAATAAATAAGTCTGACCCAAGACTCTCGAACGATCCAGTCATGCCAACTACAGTCGTGCTCACCCGAGTCTACTAGATGACTGCTTCGAAAAACCGAACCCTGGCGCGCAAGGAGCGGGCGAAGCACAGTGACCAGGAGATTCCGTTTGCACTGCAAATCAATCATTCCTTGCTTCGTACTACTAAACATCAGACAGAACTGGAGCAGTAGGATAGCCTGCGCAAAATTCAAGCTGGCATGCACTGAAAGACCATCGCGGGACTGCCACAAGCTAATCAGCAAAGACTTGAGTGGGCCAGAAGACGTGCGATTTACTTACTTCCTCCGAGATTGCACGATGCAAGAGGCTCTTGAGTGCAGTCCCAAAATGTTCCCGGTTGTCAAGGGATGAATACTGACTGCCGATGGCAGCCATACCGAGCAGCAGAATCCACGCTTGATCTGAGGGATCGAAAGTAGCCTGATGAATTATTGGTATAGTAGGATTGAAGTGCTCAAAAAACAAATCAATAAAAGACATCAACACCTCAACAGCGGGGAATGGTGTTTGATCTACTGCCGCATCGAGGTTATTTCCTTGGGTCAAGCAGAATTGTGTAATATTGTTGAGGGTTCTTTCGGGTATGTGGCTTAGATGCCCAAATCTGTCGGCAGCTATACATTGCAGGTCGAAGGGTTTCAGCGTCGGAAATGATATGACAGAGTTTGGCAGGCGGCTTTCAGGCTCAGTCCGTGTTTCTTGGGAGCCTTCAAATGAATGCGCCGTATGATTAGACCCAGAATCCCCCTGGTCCTTCGGTGAACCGTGCTGAGCAGTCAAGAGTGGTGATGGTACGTTGTCTTGACCGTTCGCTCGCGAAACGAGACCACCTGATTCCACAAAATCCACAGGCCATAAGCTGAATGGGTACAAGAAATCTAGTTCCGTACCATCGATCGCGGTGAAGTCGTTTATTTGTTGACACGATAAAGCAGTGGAGCTTTCGATGGAGCCCGTTCCCCGGGGAAGTGTTGTGTCAGCAAGGCTCTGAGAATCAAGGCCATCCGTAGGTCGACCTGTTAAACTAGTTTGAACGCTCGAGTCCAAAAAGGCATTGTTTCGGGCACTTGCAGCTCCCTCCTCAATCGAGTTGTCTAGCCTGCCATAGGTCAAGACCGGGCATTCTTGACCTTCCCATAGCAGCGGCGAATCATGATCCGCCTTCCTGCTGGATGCCGTTGGACCTGAGTAGATACAAACAAGGTCTTTTCGCTTGCAGCGTTCGCAAGGGGGGCCTCCATTGCAGCGTTGCTTGGAACGCATACAATTAACACAAGCCCGAAATGCCCGCTTGGACTGCCCTGCAGTCGTTGTATCCAGGAGCTGAGCAACCTCGGTTCCATGGGTCATGAAATGTCTTTTCAGAGAATCCCTAATGGTCTGTTAGCACGGCATCTGATTGATCACCTCTCACTAACGAGCGAACCTTCTCGGAAATGATTTAGAGCACTGCGGACAGATATATGGCCCCGATCGCAAGTGCCGGCCCATATGTCGTTCTAGATGCTCTTTGCGCACAAAAGACATATGACAGTGATCGCAGAAAAACGGCCTGATGGGTTTGTCTTGAGATGCATCGTTACACGTCCGGTGTGAAAAGAATCCAAACTGAGAATAGGGTCTGTCTGCCATGGTCAGCTGGGGGTAAACCATATACCTAATACTTCAAGAGGCCCTGCGCATAGGCATACTGCATCAGGGTACAGTTTGACGGGTTGATAACGATGGATGTCTCATGGGTTCTAAACTACAAAGCTGTCGGTCTGCTCAAGTGTTGTTATTCTGTTTTAAGGCGAGGTTTGAAATAGACATTGAATCGCCGAATCAAAAGGGGCGGGGGCGTTGTGGGGAAAAAAGGACGAGGAGCACGAAACAGACTCCGTACAATACCGCAGTTGAGTTACATATAACGATACTACGCATTCAAACCCTACCCTATGTGAGGCAAACCGTGTTTCTATATACTGTAGCCTCTATCAATTGCATGCGGTCAAAAGGAGTGCCATAGTAATCTCTGACGTGCCTGAGATGTCGTTTTTCTTACAAGTGAATAAGTCCTAACGCTAATTTTTAGGGTAAATAGTGCGGTCCCCGTCTGGGAAAATACGGGTGGCGTCTCTCCACACGGGGATGGCTTCACCACCAAATAGAGGAGTCTCGATGTCTGAACCGTTGAATGGATGATGAACATAAATGTTGATGAGATGAACAGGAACCTACTGATCTGGGATTACGACTTGGGCGAAAGTAGGAGAGGAAAGCGCCCTTGGGACCGGGAGGCTCGCTAGTGCAACACGTGCGCGACTATGGCGGACCCAAAGAGAGAGGCTGGCATGGCTTCAGATGCCGTTTCTCCTGGTAGAGGTCTAGATCATAGACACTGCAGACAAGACCGGTATGAGCTAGCTCAATCGTGGCTCTTCTCAATTGAACTCCCGTACTCATACTATGCTACCTCGTCAACGAATCATATACGTGTCGAAAATTGTATGTTCCCATCCTTACCGTGGTGCCTAGATCGAAAAGGGGTAAATGAAATGAAGAAGTAAACAATGGGAGTAATACAGGAAGGGTCAGCTCACCTCTCACTCAGACATCCTTTAGCCGTTTAGCTGAGTGTGGGAAAGTTGGCACGACATGTTGCACCCAGCGGTGAGGCCATCGAGATGTTATTGGTGGCGGCGTGTCTGAGTGAGGGTCAATACGAATGAAGTTTCGTTCGTATTCTCGTGATCTCCATAAAGATTGCCTTTGCAGTACACGTACACGTATGTTGTATAGCAGTAGTCTCATTCATTTCATCTACCAATTTCTTACGTTGGACGCCCGGGCTGGAATTTGAACGCTAATTTGATGGGATTGATAGCATCGGGCTAACACTTCGACCGGTCCCTAATCCTATATTGGTATCGCCTGCAAATATCACTTTCATGAGTAAATAACAGCCGGTCAAATATCCACCACCGTCTTCTGCTTACGAAGAGATTCTTAAGCACTTTTGGGTTTTGCTTTTAAATTGCAAAGTAGCCAGGTCATTCGAAATTGGAAGTCGGCTGCGGTGCTATAAAGATGCCAATATCCCCGACTCTGCAAAATGTTTTTCCTCATTGGAGCTCTGGAACATCTTGCTGCATTACGTGACAGATCATTTCGGACCGATTTCATTGTACAATGCCTCAACAAATCATCAGCACAGTCTTCGGCGACCTGCATGCCATCGTGCAAGGTAATCTTGATAGCGACAGGACCCTGCTCCTCCTACACGGAAACTCCAGTACCTGGAAAGCATTCGCGCCAATCCTAGACGATGAGGTTCTAAAAAGCACATACAAAATCATCGCATTCGACCTGCCGGGCCACGGAGATTCAGCGGATGCTCCCAATCCCGAATTTTCATACAACATCCCCGCGTACGCTAAAGCCGCTCTGGAAGTCCTTCGCCAACTCTCTGTCAAGTCGTTTGTGGCCTACGGATCGAGTATGGGAGGCCAAATCGCATGGACCATGATCGAAATTGCAGCGGCAACTCCCGAGGAATTCGACATTCGCGGCGTCATGACCTCAGGCTCAATGCCGTTCGGTAATCTGCAAGAAATCCAGGAGGGTTTCAATATTGATTCGCAAAATAACGTTCCGACCACGGAGTCTTTGACCGACGAACAGCTGGAGTGGGCCGTTAAACACGCTTACGGAGGTACACCGCAGCCATTCATGTACGAGTCTCTGAAGCGGACGGATCAAAGAGCCCGGCCCTTGATGTTTGAGCATATCGTCAAGGGTGGATCGACGGACCAGCGAAAGACGGTCCGGGAGACCAGAGCCCCTCTTGCCGTCGTGAATGGAGAGACGGACGTCTTTATCAAGTTGGACGTGTTTGATCGACTCGAGTTTGGGAATCTGTGGAAGAGTAAGGTGATTACGATCAAGGGGTCGGGTCATTGTCCGTATTGGGATAATCCCAAGGAGTTTTTGCCCATGTTGAATGAGTTTGCAGCTGATTGCTATGCTGCTTGATGAGTTCCAACTGGGTGTTAGCTTTAGAGAGAGCCCTGGCTACCGATCTGTCAAACATTTTAGTACTCAAGGAAATCATCACCTTAAATTGAAAAGTCGAGTAGTGATCAATGATCTGGCTGAAATCAGATGCCTTGAATCACGAAAGACCTATGAAAGCCTTCATGCCCACTAGCCCGTCTCTGATTCGTATTCGTATCAATGGGGGAGCGGCATTCCCAGGAGCTCCGGCTTACGAAAACAACACAGCGAACAGGAAAGATGATATCAAGCAAGCTATTTCCATGTCAATATGCGCGGTATGAATTCGTAACGATCTTCGTTCATCTTTCTGTCGGCAAGTACCGAAATCTTAGCTCTGACTCTGACGACGATTCAAAGTGGGGGAATTATTATCATCAGGAGTCAGCGGTCACGCCAACAATGCGACTCATAATTCATTACAATGAACTAAAAGCATCAGTAAACAGGATGCATCTCATCATGACTCGTATATATTCTCAGTCCTCCCCCTCAGCTCAGCTGGCCAGGATCAATGCTACGTACGTCAAGGTCACAGGGCAGGGTCTTGGCGGGCGGAGTACCAAGGCAGTCTAATCCCCGTTAGTGCCGTAGTTGGGTGATGAGGCTGCTGATGACATGACTCCGTGGTGTGTGTGAGAGAGAGAGAGAGAGAGAGATCATAGTCCCTTTTCCGTCTTCAGCATTGAATACACTTGAGCATGCGCATATCCATCTGCAAACGACTGCTTACCCTTTTTTTTTTTTTTGAGAGAGGGTACGGAGCAAAGAGCGTCATTGACTTTTGACTGATGGATACGGATCAGTGGGGGAGATTGTCTCGTGCTTTCCGGTTGGACAAGCAACCCACAAGCCAATCACCGAGGCTTCTTGCCGGTGGAAGCCGATGTGGCTTGGCGCCCTGATCTTGCGCTGGGCCGCTAACCACATTGGGCAGGTATGCACGCGCGTCTTCAATTCTGGCTCCCAAATTGCCCATGCTCTGGCCAGGTTTTTTCTCTCTGTTGTGGTGTCGGTGACTCAGGGAAGGGAAGATAATATATTCAGTGCCTCTGGTTGGACAGGGTCTGTCAGCGGCATGATTGTACTGCGAGAAGAGCCAAGAGCTATCCATACAGATCGTGGGAGGCCTGTCTCTTAGTTTCTTGGTATCGACGCACCGTCTGTCCCCGGTCGTGCCGTTGACCGACGCAGTCCCAATCTCCCAGCCCACATACAGAATAAGACTACGTACTACGGAGTGCTTAGCACGTAGGCTAGTAACTGATTAGTACTCTGTCGCACTGTCGCAGACATAAGTAGACAATCGCCGCATTTCCACCCTCCCCGTCTGGTTCCCTGGTTGACCATCTCACATTCAAGGAACAGAGGGCTGTGGTCTTGGCATACTGAGCCTTGTCAAGGGATTTTCCATTCTTGTGCCCTGTGTTACGCCGCTTTGTTCCTGCAGTAGAAGGGATGATAATATCTTTTTCGTGATATTCGACGATCCATTTTGAATATCCTTGTCTCTCTTGGAATCTCGTCTGCGCGTCAGAAATCCACTGTTCACGATTGACGTGTGCCTTTACGACTGATCAACCGTCCCGCCGAACCTGGCAGCAATGAGATAAGAACAAAAAAATGCATCTGATCCTGCGCCAATAAACTCAATCCAGCCATGAACATTCGGAGAATACTATTCGGCCTGGCCGTGGGGTCATCGTACCTGTCGCAGATCGTTAGCAGTGCGCCCACAGACAACAGCGATAAGGCCAAGGAACCTCCACCGCCGCCTGTACTCGATGGCATGAGCTATTTGACGCTCAACCGTTCGCTAGAAGATAAATATTTTCATGAACCCGTGGGACACGAGAAAGGCGCCGATGATCGACTGGGCCATTATGACGTGCGATATTTCCATGGCATGGTGTCGGAGGAGGAACGAGCGGAGAGTCTGCATCACATGGTGATTGCATATCTGGACTTTTTCCGATTGAATAAACTCGAGACGTGGATTGCGCATGGAACGTTGTTGGGGTGGTGGTGGAATGGCGAGGTATATATACTCCTCGGACTGTTGGTTTCGCATGGTACCGCAACGGTGAGCTAACGACGATAAAGCTGCTTCCTTGGGACTGGGACGTCGACACCCAAGTTCTCGACACAACCCTGGCCCGCATGGCCCGCGACTTCAACCGCACCGTGACCAGCTACACCTCCGCCGACAAAAAATTCAAACGCAAATACCTCCTCGACATCAACCCCTGGGCATACTTTCGCGATCGCGGACCAGGACACAACATCATCGACGCGCGCTGGATTGATACCAGCAACGGATTATACGTCGACATCACGGCGCTGAGTCGCTTCCATCCAGACGAGAAACCGCATACGTGGGAATGCAAAAATAGGCATGTCTATCAAACGGACGATCTGTATCCGTTGCGCCAGTCCAAATTTGAGGGCACAAAGGCCCTTGTGCCGTATAGGTATCAGGAACTGTTGACGGAAGAGTATTCTCTCCGGGCGTTGACGCAGACGAACTTCCAGAAGTAGGTCCCTTCTTGTTTCACCGTTGCGACGGACATGTCGAGCTTGATATAAGGCCGTGCTAACGTGCAAACTTAGTCACACATGGAGCTCCTCAGTTGGACAATGGGTGCTGACGGGGTAGTACCATATATACTTTTTGGTTGATTGCGAATATACGAACGGTTGCACGAAAATGCAGCCTCAGTGCTCCAGATTAGATCATGCGACATGGCCTTATCGCAAACGAGGTCGCGGCATCTCATCACCGAGTAATCGTCATGTTCAGTCGACCTAATACATAAGACGCCTTGTTTGATTCGACGCGAGATTTGTGCCTCGAATATTGATTGATACCCTTGCCTATTTGCGCCTACTCGATATATGAAATCGCCACGGTATCCGGTCTCCTACGCAACGGAGTAACCCGATGGATCTCATCTGGATGAATGTACATTCAATTAATATGATGTAAATAGCTATGAATACACGAATCTGTTCTCTAGATTACAAGACTGTTCCTCTTTCCTGATTGGTGAATGTCGTATACAGGTCATGTGACCACGGCACCTTCTCGAAGCCTTGTCCAAGCATCTGCTGACAAACGGTCGGAGATAACGGATCTACCACAATCACATGCCTCGTCGTTTTTAAAACACTTCGTCTCATCTTCTCCTTGTTCATCTGCATCTGAGAGAGCATTTGCCTTCTTTTCAAAATAGTATTGTACATATCATGATCGTCGATCATACCGCCATGACAGATCACCAAGGCGCCATTACCGCTCGCGAAGAACACGACTCAACGATCGGCATCACAGTCCACCACCATGCCGCACCATACACATTCACGCTGCCCGCCACCGCGACCCTCCACGATCTCGCGACAAGCATTTCTTCATCTCCCGAACTGCAAATACCCGTCGAAAACCAGAAATACATGATTGCGCCGGGAAAACTTGGCTTACAAAAGGCACCATTCAACGCCACCACACCTCTCCCCGAGTACTTACCACTCGCATCCCCCAAACTGAAAATCACGCTCCTCGGCGCAAGAGCACAAGACATCGACTCAATGAACGAAAACATCTCTTCCACGAAACAACATCTCGCAGCTCGCGCCCAAGCACGCCGCCAACCTCATCCACCCGTAACACGTCGTCCGCCGGGGGGTGTACACACCCTCTCCTCCCCGTCTTCCTCGTCCTACACATTCGGCCGCTGCGAACCGCTTTCATACCTACCCAACCCTGCCCGCAGCTTGGAATTCCTTGAACGCCTCCGCGACGACCCCGGCATAAAGTTCGCAATGTCCAAACACCGCTTCTACGTGCCGCTCCTCACAGAGATGAATCCTGCCGAACACACAACCCATGAATCGCGCACCCTGGGCCTCAACCGGAATAAAGGAGAGGTCATAGAGTTGAGATTACGCACGGATGCCTACGACGGGTACAGGGATTACCGCACGATACGCAAAACGTTATGTCATGAGTTGGCGCATTGCGTGCATAGTGAACATGATCGTAACTTTTGGGAGTTGACGAAGCAGATTGAGCAGGAAGTTGAAAAAGGAGACTGGACGAGAGGGGGGCATAAGTTGTCGGAGCAGGAGTTTTATAACCCGCAGGACTGGGAGGAAGAAGGACAGAGGGATGATGAGGAGTGGGTCGATCATGGAGGGTGGACGGGAGGTGAATATGTACTAGGAGGGGGTCAGCAAGCTGCAGCAGCAGCAGCAGGAGGAGGAGGAGGAGGAGGGTTGACTAGGAGGGAGATTATGGCGAGAGCCGCGGAGGATAGGTTGAAGAGGGAACAACAACGAGGGAGGGGCTCTAACGCTGAGGGCGAGACTTGATGGATTATCTTATGTGCACAGATACAGAGACCATGACTCATGACATTTTGACTTAGCGATAAGTATATACAACCAGTTCCGGAATAATGACTGCTCAACGCTTCGCATTCCTAGCGTTAAACTTGCTCGTTCACCCAAAGCCCTGCCATTCCCTGCCCCGTTCCAATACACATACTATTGACCAGAATCTTCTTCTTCGTCCTGCGCGCCTCACTCAGTATCGTAACCACCTGCCTGGCGCCCGTCGCACCGAGCGGATGACCCAACGCAATCGCTCCTCCGCGGGGGTTGAGCTTCTCGTGCTCAATACCCAAATTCTTCAAACAGTAGACAGCCATCGAGGCGAAAGCCTCGTTGATTTCCCAGATGTCGATATCTGCAACATTCAAGTTGAATTGTTTGAGGAGTTTGGGGATTGCGGCGGTGGGACCGATGCCCATCACTCGTGGGGGGACGCCGGCGACGGTGGCGCCGCAGAATTTGGCGAGGATGGGTTGGTTGAGTTCGATGGCTTTCGAGCGGCGCATCAGGAGGACTGCGGCGGCTGTAGCGTATCGTCAGCAGTCTGTATTCATTTTGTCAATCAGCAAAATGCAGACTCACCTCCATCGGTAACCTGACTGGCATTACCGCCAGTGGTCTTATTCCCAAACTGAGGAAAAGCAGGACGAATCTTGCTCAATCCTTCATACGTAGTTCCGTATCTCGGCCCTTCGTCCTTGGTAAGTGTGACGGTCTTCTCCTCGCCAGTCTTCGGATCCTTAACCGTGGTCGTAACGGGCACAATCTCATCGTCAAACCAACCGGCCTTTTGCGCAACCTCTGCACGTCGAAAAGATTCGACCGAATACTCATCCTGCATCTGGCGCGTGACTCCAAAGTCGTCACCGACATTTTCAGAGGTTTGACCCATGGGCTGCAGACAGTCCGCAGCTTCCTGGTTTTTGAGAATCTCTTCGTGAAATGTGTCCACACCGCGGCCGCCAGTGGTCATCGATTCGGCGCCGACGGCGACGCCGACTTCAATGGCGCCCGTGCGGATCTGGTTGGCGATGTCGTGGATCGCTTTGAGACCTGAGGCGCAGAAACGGTTTACGCTTGAGGCGCCGGCGGTGTGTGGGATGCCGGCTGCGAGGGCGGCGGCGCGGCCCAGGTATGCTGCTCGTCCGTCGCCGACCTATCCATCCTATCAGTATCTGAACTGTGATTCCAGGGGAGTTTGAGACGTACATTGCCCAAAGAAACGTCCTCGATCAGTGCGGGATCGATTTGTGAGCGCTCAACGAGCTGTTTCAGTACGGAGTAGACTATGTAATCAAGCGATGTGTCCTTGAAGCCTCCCTTGAAGCCTTTGGTCAAGGGGGTTCGAATTGCGAGTGTGACCACGACGTCATCTGGGTTTTTGGTTGTACTGTTCGAGACTATTTGTCAGACGATATCCCCGTTAATGGCGGAGGTAACTCACATTGCCGCAAGGCCCGAGTTGCCGGGCTTCAGGTGGTTGAGGAGAGACGATAGACGATCAACGGCCATTGCGACGGTGACTTGATTATATAGACTCGTTTCTATATACAGTGCAATGAACGGGAGTGGATTGTTGATCTATGAGCAAGCATGTCAGTAATCAGTCCAGACGAAATGCGGGGAAAGCTTCATGGGTCGTGAATCATGCATGGGCTATCGGTTAGATGGTCACTTACTCCAGGCAGCAGATTGCACAGAACATGGAATACCCAAGAATTTCCACATAAATTGGAATACAGACAACCGTCTTGGAAAAAATGAAAGAATGTAGTCGATATATGTAGAAGTAGACATCAAAGAAGCCGAACGATCACACAGCCGATAACCGTAGTCCGCCTTGACCGCATTAGGTAATGCCGAGGTAGATTTCAGCCGGTCAGCTTACACTCACCCTCAAAGGTTTTCAAGGGAGTTAATTCCGAATTTATGATTCAAATATTTGTATTTGAAAGTAATTCTAGTCTAAGTCTTAAAACATCAAAGTTGGAATCAACGATCCCCCACCAATCTTCGTTTATGATGAACGTCGTCTGTCGTTAAGCTGGGTACAATCCGTCTCTTTTGCCTCGCCATACTTAACTCCTATATAGGTTTCCATAAGTCGCAAGCAGAAGCACGGAGCAGCGAATTAAGAGATAATAATTCATAGGAAGGCATGAAAGAGCATCATATATCATGTCAAATAAAACTGTTTTAATCGCGCGCACATTGCAAGGGCGTACAAGATGAGGATGGGGTGGTATCGTCTAATCGAGGTCATTCTTGGCTTCACCCTCGGCAGGAGCATCTTTCATCTCGGCGTCATTGGCATCCGTCTTTTGTCCTTCAGCAGCCTTTTTGGCCTCCTCCTCTGCTTTTCGCTTGGCGTCTTCTTCAGCACGCTTCTTGGCGGCTTGTTCTTCTTGGGCCTGGAGCTTGGACAGGCGCTCGTTCTCGATCTTGTCCATGTACCGCTGGATGATGGGGCCGGCGATGAAACGGATCTCCTCCATCTTTGAGACGTAGATGGCCTTGGTGGTGTCTTCGCCTTCTTCGTAGAGCCAATCCTGGTCGGTGTTAGCTTGACTTCGTCGACTAAAAGGCTGCCTAGACTTACCTCAGCTTCGGTCAACTTAGCGCGCAGCTTCTCCTTCTCTTCCTCGCTGGAAAACTCTGCATATGTGGTTTCGACTTTGTCGCGGAGCTCGTAGATGTAGGACTCGAGCTCGTTCTTCTTCTCGTCAGTGTCGGCAACGAGCTTGTCTTCCATGGTCATGGCGTTTTCCTTCTCGGTCCAGGCAGACTTGGTGGTCTCTTCAAGACCAGTTGTACCGGCAGAGATAGGGAGGTCACCCTTGCGAACTTGCTTCTTGACTTTGCGGGTCTTCTTTTCACCAGCTGCGTCGGTGTCCATAGCCTGTATACAGTTAGTACAGCATTCTTCATCAAAGACTGGGCTGGCTTACATCGCCGTCCTTCTTCTCCTCATCCTCAACCGGCTCTTCAACCTCGACGTCCTCGACGTAGTATCCGGATTCAACGTTGAGAATACCGTGCAAGTTGAGACGAGCTTTGAGCTTGCAAATCATAAAGTCGTTATCAGCCTGGGCCTGAACACCCTTGACAGAGAAACGGCCAATCCATGGGTTGACCTTTCCAGGAAGAGCCTCAGGCTTGACGTAACGAGCCTCCAAGTCGAAAGGCTGTCGGCGGTAAAAAGTGAGAATCTTAGTGGAAGGCAAAACATTGCCCTTGTTGAAGACGGTCAAGCTGGTGTCCTCATCCGGGATCTCGGGTGATTGTTCCCAGGTGAACTCAATAGGGTAGTTGACGATGTCGTGAACGGAAAAGTCACGCACACGGAAGACAGGAGACAAGATAGCGCAGCTGAATGTGCAACCACGAGCAATAGCCTCGTCTTGGTTAAGGGTGAAAGAAAGTGGCTTCCCGAAGAAGTTGGTAACAGCCTCCTTGATGATAGGAACACGTGTGCAGCCACCAACCATCTCAATGCTGTCAATATCCTCGGGGGTGAGCTTAGCCTCGGCAAGGGCCTGCTCTAAAGGAACTGAAACACGCTCCAAGAGAGGCTTGACCATTTCTTGCATCTCCTCCCGCTTGACCATCGCGCGAACGTCAATGTCGTCCATCAGGGACTCAATGTTGAGAGGAGCCTGGGCATTGGCGGAAAGAACCTTCTTCAACTTCTCGGCGGCAGTCAATGTACGGGCCCAAGCCTTGGGATTGGAGCGAATGTCGATTTTGAACTTCTCTTTGAACTCATCGGCGAAGTGGTCGGTGAGCGCCTTGTCGAAGTTACGACCACCAAAATTACGGTCCCATGCAGTAGCCTTGACGTTAAGCTCTCCTTTGCGAAACTCTACAATGGAGACAGTGTAGTTGCTATGACCAATATCGACGAAAGCGACACGGCGAGGCTTCTCCTCGGGACCGGGGAGATCCAACTTGGTGATACCATATCCGAGAGCGATAGCGGTGGTGTCGTTGATCAATCGGAGAGCTTTGAGACCGGCAATATCGGCGGCGTCCAACATAGCTCGTCGCTGTGAGTCTGTGAACCAGGCGGGAACGCTGATGACGACGTCAGAGACACCCAGCTTAATCTCTCTTGAGGCGGTCTGCTTGATTTTGTTCAAGTACATGGCGACCAGTTGTGTAGCGCTGAATTTGTCCTTCTTTCCGAGGTAGTTGACCTCCACACCAACCTGACCCTCTACCTCGCAGAAGGTGGCGGTGTTGTATTCCTGTTCGGCCTGCACATCCGGGTCGTTCAAGCTACGACCGATCAGACGCTTGAGACTGCCGACGGTGTTCTTGAGGTTGGAGACTTCTTGTGTCTTCGCAGCTTCGCCGAGGTATCTGCTCTTGGGGCCGAATCCGACGAGGGTCCTAGAATCGTATAGCAGTCAGCCATCATGTCCAGCAGAGATTTCGATGCGATAAGCGAGAGTAGAAAGAGAGCTAGCTAAACTTACGGCGTAGATCTGTTGGAGACTTCATTTGTAATCTACAAGAGAAGTCACAATGATTAGTATTTTTTATTTGGACCATCTTATGCCTGATGCCAGCTATGAAAAGCGTGGAAAGATGGGGAGCGCCTTGGAGGGGCGAGCGAAGATACGTACGATATCGATACCCTTATTGCGGGCCACACCAATTTTGGTGCTCTGAGCACCGAAATCAATACCGATCACAGACATGACGAGAATATATCAATCGACGTGAGGTATATGATAGGGGAAAAGGGGGAGAGGTGGAATAAGAAGAAGAAAAGGATTGACAGCACTTTTTATGACGGAAGAAAGAGGTGTAAGAGTGCTATATTGATACTGGCTGTTGGAGGGGAAGGAATTTGCACCAGCAAGTGGAGCGGCGGCGGTGGATCCACTGTTGGTATTGTTGTCCCGTAGGTAGCGTACTAAAACTTTTTTTCTCTTCTCGTTCTTGTTTTCTTGCTGCGGCGACGTGGGTGGTTCGTTTTAACATACAAGGCTGCCAGAATGATACGTGTCAAGTCGGCGGCTTTGGTCGATGGAGAACCAATGCTGGATGACTGAATTGCAGTCAGGTAGTTATATGACCGGTCTGTTCGGCGCTGTTCTTTCACCCCGTTTGGAGCCCTATCGAACCTTCCAGCGCTTCCCAGACTGATCCCCGCCTCACCGCCTCGCTTTTCATGGCAGAATTCTCTGCATGTCCTGTGGATGCTCACCGCTTTGATTCCCCCCTACATTATGTAATCATATAGGGCTAAGTAGGAAATGAGGCTGGGAACTCGAGGCTCGAATTGGTCATGATTCGACATCCATGTATTGATAGTAAGACGAATTGCTTAACACAACAAGGCAGGAAGAATACATGCGCGAATCAAACGAGCGGATCGTAGCAATTAGTCTATGTCCTAAGTATCCATGGATGCAGTAGTGATGGTATATCTGATGCACTGTTCGTTTTGTTTGGAGTTGAAGAAGAATGTTCCTCAAAGCTTAATACAGGTCACTGACTTCCCGAATTTCTTTTTAAAGTGAGAAGACGTCGACCTTTCTTGATAGACCTTCTACCAATTCCACCGAAGAGCGGCGTTCGCACAATTTGCTCGTGGGCGTCCTCCTGGAATGTGTTTTGCACATAGCTTTGACCTAATGGACTAGGAGTAAGGTGCAATGGCGCCAATTGTCTCACAGGATCCATGCTGACTTCTCCTGGACTGTCAAAGCGGGACATCATGGGCAGGGTTGGCGAGGACCGAGGACTGAGACTGCGCTGTCTACCTGGAAAGCTCATGCTGTCTCTACGAAAGTTGGGCTTCCAGACAGGTGTTCGAAGATGTTCCTCATTATCAATGTCCAATATCTGCTTATCGGTGTCACTGGGATCCTGGAGATTACGCTCTTCTTCCATCAGACTCTCCACGGGAAGTGGGAGGCTGACCGAGTAATTGTCTGTTGTGCTAGAATCGAATGAGGTTCGTGGATGCAGAGGAATTTTTGGTAAAGCAGATTCCTCCAGATCATATCCCATCAGAGAGAGCTCGGGGTCAACATTAACATCGGACGGTCCATCATAGTTTGGATCGGTAGCTAAACGGTTCGTGACACTCTCCGTCGGGTGTAGTGGCACACCAACGGTGGCATTTCCATACTCGCGGAATGTGGAAAGATCTACGTTGAGATCGTCGCCCTGAGCTTCTGCTTGTTCCGCAGCTTCGCGAGGTGTAGTGTGCGCATCTGCCTTGGGCGCATTCGTTCGGGGTCCACCCCAGGTTCGCTTACCAGCTGTACAGCATCCGTAGACAAGATATAGCCAGTTAAAGAAAGGATTCAACAAGAACATCATTGGATACAACCAGGCTTTGAATCGATGTAGGATATACCCAAAATATAGCATCAGTGCATAGTTCAAACCCAAAGAAATTGCAATGAAACCGAGCGGCAAGCTCGCGAGACTAGTGGAAGTGGTCGATACTGAGAGAATCATGATAAAGAATAACAGGGCTGTAGTCCGAATCGTATCCTGCATGAAGCGAATGATGCATAGCAAAGGATAACGTCTCCAAATTCTCACGTCAGTAAGCATACAGACTTCATTCGAAATGAAACCGAGGAACCAGCGACGACGCTGCTTGATCAAGCTGCTCATGGACTGTACAGCCTGAGTCTTGCAGAAAGCACCTGTGCAGAGTTGTATCTGGTTCCGCTTCACAGTGCTCACCATGAACAAATGTGTCAACCAACGATCTTCCCCCAGATGACATTTGATGTAGTCGAAAAAGTCGTCGATCTTGTCAATCTGGTCTTCGAAGTAGTATTTAGCCATTTTGCGAAATGCCGAGAATCGTAGCATGGTCAAAGCACCAGGAAGACATGTTACCGAACCACAAGTCGACTCAACAGAGCGTTCAAATAGCTGCCCATGAATGTATTCCATGTCTTGGAGTATAGTAATCAACGACATGGTTTTTGTGGTTGACGTAATGATTCCGGTCATTGCAATCATATTGTGTCCGCTTCCCGGCTTCAGTTCCATATCAAACATAAAATTCTGAATACACACTTTGTCCAGAATACAGTCCGAGTCGATAAAGAGAATAAACAAGTCGTCGTGCCGAGCGAGATAGTCCGCATAAATTCGATCAACGAGCTTGAAGGTCCTCTTCTGACAGTGTCGCTTGCCTCCGTGTGGGAACCTGCTGACTGTTACACGAACCGAGTGGTAGATGGCGTCAATGCTCTGAGCCTTACGACTGACGCCGAGAGGAATGCCTAGTTGCGTGGCAATTGTATCATATAGTTCAACAGATGGTTCTCCGTCGAATGATAGAAAGAGATGAAGACACGAAGAAGGATAATCACTCCCGACCACTGAACGGATTGCTTTGATCAGGATAGCTGATTCTTCATTGTAGATCGGCATGACCACCACCACCTTAGGGGAGACTGTATCGTGTAGGACATCCTTGATTCTCTTGGAACGGCCGATCTCGCTTGTGATGAGTCTGTAAAGGCAAAGTGCCCACGGGACAAGCAGCAGCACCGAGAACATATAGAAAGCGAACCATTGCAAGAGATTGACAAGGCCCCAGGAGAAGTGACGTGTGATATTGCTCGGCAGAGGAAGAGTGACGACCATCACGGGGAGAAAGACGGATCTAAGGGATTTAGTTGTGTTTGTAATCTTGATATCGTAAGTACACCTACCGAAGCATTGAGAATAGAATCATGATAAAAACCGCAATGACCCGAGTCGTCCAATGCTCGGCTTTTCGATAAACATTGACGAGACCGAAGAGGAAGGCTCCGAGCCAGAGGAACCATTCAACGAAGGCTGCCAGTATCAGGGGCGTCACCAGTGTTATGTAGACCACCTAGAACCTGTGAGCAAGATGATTGGCTGCATCAACGACTTATATCACGCACATCAGCGACAGACCACTGATCTGGCCGAGGAGGTGCAGTCTCCGTCGAGTCAGCCATTGTGCCCAGGTGAGCGGATGCAATGGATTGCACTTCGACTGTCGAGCAATAGATTCACGATCTAGTCTCGTTGGATTTCACCCGCGGCATGAAACAAGGTACAATCAAGTGGAGAATACAACTCAACTGAGGGAAGAGCTAATCCAAAGGATGTAGAAGGTCTTTGGCTTGATGATAACAGAGTGCAATGTCGAACACCAGACACGAGAGCCGTACAAGCATTGAATCATGAGAAGGCAAGAAAGACAAGACGCCATCGGCCAAAGACACCATGACTTCCTAGATGCAAATACGGCAGTCATGGAACAGCACCTGGAGAAGGTGCCTCCCTCGTCGACAGACATCGTGTTGGTGCCGCTCCTTCTCCTCTGGGAAGGAGCACACCCCAAACCATGACTGCCATATTGGGTGTCTCATATTCAAGTCTTGAGGGTAACCTCACAGAAAAGCCTTCCTTCTGCTGTGCCACTGCAGAGCTCATCTCGAAGGTCAGACGAGCCTCGACCTGAGAGTTGGAGTTGTTACTTCGAGCAACAGAATGTCAATTGTGATTGGCCGGATGAGACTGAGGGGAAAGACTTGAGGCTAGAGTACAGATGGCGCTAAGCCTAATTGGTAGCTCCTGCTGCTCCTCTGAAAATTTCCCCACCACCGTCGACTTTTTTTTCTTATCGCGCCGATTGCTCGTAACAACTTGCTTCTTCACCAACTCTTCCTTACACCAGCATATCTACGGTCGCATTCTCTGATCGTTTGCAGAGACACAGAATCGAGCAGGCTTACCCATCTTCACCACATTGACTTGTCTGCGCAAAGCGCGCTCGATCACACGTTATGTCTGCCGAAGAAATCAAGGCAGCAAACGGCAACGCCGATGCCGCGAAAGACGCACAGGATCTCCTCGCCGAATTGAAGGGGGATGCAGAGAAGACTGAGACTCAGACTTCCGCTGAGGAAGATGAGGCTGCCAAGGAAGCTCGTATCATCGCAGAAGCAACCAAGCTCGGCAAGGAACAAGCTGAACAAGAATCAAAGGGAGAGAGGAAGCCAGCAGACCGCCCCAGACGTAACTATCGCGACAATATCAAGTCTGATCTCACTGCACAGGAGGTGACCGATGACCAAAATGAGATCAGGAAACAGGTTTGTACACACAAAGCTCGGGTTCGTCTGATGACCATGACATTAATTCAAGCAGGTTGAATTTTACTTCTCAGACTCCAATCTTCCTATGGACAACTTCCTTCTTAAGAAGGTCGGCGGAAGTGCTAACCACCCCGTTGAGCTTTCTATCCTCCACAGCTTCAAGCGAATGCGCCGCTTCCAGCCCTTCAGCGCTATCGTCGAGGCTATGAAGACCTCAACCGTCCTCGACCTTGTTGACAACGATACCAAAGTCCAGCGCAAAGTCCCTCTTCCTGAATCTGTGAACGACTTCCTCGACCCCAATGTCGTCAAGGTTTTTGAAAATGAGGCCATGGGCCGTAGCGTTTATGTCAAGGGATTCGGCGAAGAGGGCCCCAAGACGCAGTTCGAGATTGAAGCTTTCTTTGCTCCTTTCGGACCCACAAAGGCCATCCGTCTGCGTCGTGCTTTCGATAAGACCTTCAAGGGAAGTGTCTTCGTTGAGTTTGACACAGAGGAGACCCAGAAGAAGTTCCTCGCATTGGATCCTGCTCCTAAGTGGAATGGCAAGGATTTGATCATCAAGAGCAAGAAGGACTATTGCGATGAGAAGGTCAAGGATATTCAATCTGGTAAAATAAGAGCAAGCAACCGCAACGGTGGCCACCATGGCGGCCGAGGTGGTCGGGGCGGCCGTGGTCGAGGCCGTGGTCGGGGTGGTCGTGGTGATAATGACCGTCGTGACTGGAGAGAACGCCGTGACGAAGACCAGAAGAGAGGTTTCCGTGAAGATCGACCTGCTGTTCAGAAGGATGCTCGGTAGGTTATGACATTATGAAGAACCAGCTGTTCCGTCGCTAACCTCTTGACTAGGGGCATTCCTGTTATTAAGAGCACCGAGGAGCCTGCTGCCTCCGGCCAGAAGCGAGCCCGCGAAGAGAATGGTGCCTCTGAACACGCAGCTAAGAAAGTTGATGTCAAAGAAGGCTGATTGGTAAAAGTCATATAAGTACTTTCTTGTCATCATCAAAAGTCATTCCACATGATCTTATTTCATTTCATCCTACGGCGTTATGTTTCAGGGTCACGGACATGATTGGCAGTATTCCTGCCTCTCTTTGCTTTGATTATTCTCTCTTTATTTTACGTGGTCAAATATGTATACCTTCGACTTGTTTACTTCATATAGAGTCATTATTATGCACGATTACGAATGGATCATGTGCATATCCTTCACGACTACTCTCGTGTGTCAACTACGTCAGTAGTTGAAGCATGGACTATTCTTCGCAACCCGACTCATTTCATTCCTCCGATTACCACACACGTAGGCTCGTTGACTTCATGGCAAATCTAGTTGGACTATCGTTATCACCATCCAAAGCCTGCCACAATGCGCTGCCTTCGTGCAATGCATCGACTCTCGATCTAGAGACTTAGAACTGCAAGTCAAAAGCAATGTTATCATCAAATAGCTGCTCACGGAAAGTTTGAGCCCTATACATCATACACTCTATTAGCCCGCCACCATGCCATCCATTTCAACGGACAATAAGAAACGTACTGAGATTGAGCAGCAAACTTAGCATACCCCTCCACAAACTCCGGTCCCTCCAAGACAGCTACAAGAGCCATATTATACCCTTTTGTACGAGACACGGAGACGGGCAAAGTCTTGTTGGCTTCGATGGAGATGAGGCCAGGTACTTGACCTAGTTGAGATTTGGCCATGGAGCTTCATTCGGAGATTTGGGTGTCTGTGACCTCAGGTTTGAGGTGGAAGAGGACTTTTTTGGGCCCCTCAGCTTTGGATTTTGGGAAGTCTGGGTAGGACAGGAGAGGACTGACCGATGTGGTAGACAGGCATCTTGGTAATTGTCGGCTGTCGTTCTCTTGATAGAAGATAAGCAGGTGCTCATTAATGGTGCTTTGGATTGGTCAGTTTGTTTGTGTCTTAATTCACATGGTCTAGAGAATATCTCAGCTTGAGCAAGGCGACCTTGACCATCTTTATAGCTCTTGTAAAGTCTCATTTTCATCAAGATCGGTGCTTCCTCGCTGACTCTCCGATTCATCTATCAATGCCATCACAATATAAAGAGCAGTGCACGAAATTATGCCTGGAATTCAGCCTGGCATAAATATTATACAACTACGCTATAAGATCATCATGCATTCGAGAGGAAGGCTGATTGTACGACAAGCTTGCCTTTGCGCATCATCTTTGGTACTGTGACCAATGATTAGTATGAACGCCGTGTCTCTCTGTGTTGCACAGTCGAATTGTCAATACAGTGTCTACATACATGCTTCGGCTCCCTCTCATAGCATCAGGCCACCATTTGGTACCGATTGGTTTTACCATGCATCAGTCTGTCGATCATTAATGCACGAAATCATTCGCAGGATCTATAGCTCAATATGCGGCCAAGGCACGGAACTATATGAAGAAACCCACTTGTCGGAGTTTTATCAGCTTCTTTCAAACAGTGGGGGCTGTCAGTCTAAGTGAATCTGCAATCAGGGCTGACTTCTTTACCCCGAATATCCTTAGCCCGAAGTCGCAACTACAAATTACTTACCATTATATAACATGGCCCCATGAAGCCATTCGGAGGAATACCAAACAGCATGTATGAAATCATCCCAGCAAAAGAAATTGGGTGTTCTACGAATGCTTGAGCAGGACTCATACCGAGGTAGGCCGCCGTCGGGAGTACGAAGTTGTAGCTGATGCGCCATTTTTATAGCGCCCTACATGTTCTACTGTTTACTTGTTGTCATGATATATGAGCATCAATGGTGATTGAAGATCTTTGCAATGCTGGATTGCTGATACAGATTATTCTACTGAACCAGCGTAAACCTCCCAGCCATCTTACTCAGGTCAATCATAACATGATTCGAATTCGCTGGGACATTTCCACTACCCCATGTCTAACGTCGTGCACGCCAACAAACTAAATATAGGTCACTTTTCATTGATATATGTAAGCTGAGCTATTCATATTCAAGGACATTTATCTCAAGTTCTATTTAAGGCCGAGTCTTCGTGATAAGCATTCCCAGTCTATCTAACAGGAGTGCCTTGGCTCGCGCAGAATTAGATTATGTTACGAAAAAACGCTCTTCGAGGCCTTCGTCAAGATAATGTAGTATCTTGAGGCCGCTCTATGAGTCTTCTTGTTCGCCAAATACCTAACTCGGTACCAACTGTTAGGGCTCGTGTTGGCATTTCCAGGGTAGAGATCGTGTGGGCTTGAAACAGCGCTTTCGAAAAGAACAATTGAGGGCAATTATAGGCTCGATTTGTTCCTTGTCTCAAAAAGATACTTCAGGGTAATTTTTGTCTCTGATATACTCCTTCATTCAGGGTACTGAACCTAGTCGGCGAACCCTGTCACTGTATTGGACGGGACGTGGCGGCCTATTGAATGCCAGCTGTCTACATGAGCTTCTTTCAACTACGTTCGACTAGTCAAGGCCAGTACTTGCTCCATCCAAAACCATCTCACCAATCATAAGGCTTTTTTCAGCCTTGATTTTATCCTGAAGCCAGGCGGTGACTAGTAATAGACCCAACTCATTGCTCAACAACATGACCACATCCAAAATCCCGGCTCCATCACCCCTCCCGATTAACATCAAACATCAATCTCATCAAGATGTTAATGAGACTCAACCCACGGACAAAGTAACGGTTCCTAAACCAAAGCTAAGACTGCGTCTAGAAGATGCACGCCACACAGCAGCAGCATCATTTTTCAGTCTCATCCCAGACCTAGAAGCTGTACTCGATTCCGCCTTGACGGCAATCGTCGAGCAACTCTATACTTCTTCCCGAGGACGAGCACATCACAGTAATAACGAGGATGGTGCATCAAAAGCGCCGATACCATCATTCACACCATCCATACCACCCACGCGCTCCGTGACAATCATCCTCCAGGACTTCGATGGCGTCGCCTACACCAATGGCACAGATCTGGACGACGATCACAAGGAAATCCACTTCTCACTCTCATACATCAATCACGTCTGCAACAATGACGCTAAACCCCTGGCTGAACTAAAAGGTGTTCTCACACACGAATTGGTACATTGCTACCAACACACCGCTCCCAAGGACGACACCGAAAAAGAAGTCCCGCGGCCACCCGGCGGCTTAATTGAAGGAATCGCTGACTTTGTGCGCTTGAAAGCAGGTCTAGGAGCGGGGCATTGGCAGAAGCCCAAATCTGCGCTTGATAGGGCCTCTGATTGGGATGCAGGGTATCAGCATACAGCTTATTTTCTGTCGTGGTTGGAAGATGTGCGGTTCGGGAAGGGGGCGATTGGGTTGCTCAATGATCGCTTGTTGAGGACGGGGTATTTGGGGGAGGCGGGGGAGGAGAAGAAAGATAGGAAGAGGCCAGGATTCTGGAGGGACTTGTTTGGGGCTGAGGTTGATGATTTGTGGGAGGAGTACGGTCGATATCTGGACAATGGCGCTCAGGATGGGAAGACGAATTAAGATGTACTCTTTTCTCGTCATAATCGAGAGTTACAAGGTATTCTATTTGAAGCACCCAAAGTCACGAATTTAATGTATTCCTACAATATCACCTGAATTTTCCTTGGAGATCTGATACTATACAAGACATGATGACGATGACATGCAGTGGAAAATTCCGCGCCCATGCAACCTCATACCGAAGATATAAATAACACAATAAGGGAATGAAAAACATAGTCACAGCGCCATGGTCCGCGGCATCAAAATGAGAAATATAAAGGCCGATTTTCAAAAGCAAATGCTCCCTTCCTCGAGAAAGTTGTCTACAATGATTTTATCCGAAGATTTGAAATAAAATCTTAGACGAAAATCTCTCCATAATCCACGTACACGGGCTTCCATGGCTTGGCCCCTTCTTCTTCCATGGAACTAGGCACTCTGACATCCAAGGGGCTATAAAGGTACCACCCCTTGAGCGCTGCGACTGCTGCTCGAGTCCTGGCTTCGACGAGACTCGCTCCGGATCCTTCACCCAGTTTGTCCTTGCCGGAGAATACGCCGACGTTGAAAACGGGGTTCCTACTGTGTCGACCGGTTTCGCTAATGATTTTGGCGACGGGGGGTTCGATGTTTTCGCGGTGGCATAGGGTAGCCAGATCACGGGCAGGCTGTGTGAAAGAGAATAATTTGGTCATATCGAGGTGACGAGATATAATATGCTCGACGAAGAACCGCTTGGCTGCTGGACGACCGGCGTGTAGATAAATACCACCCACTAGTGCCTGCACAAATGTTGCTGTGGCTTTTTCGGCGGTCACGCCAGGAATGGAATCGATAGCAGGGAGTTTCGATTCGACGTATTTCGGGTTCTTGGTTCTGATATCTGGGTCGCCAAATATATCACCGTGGACAACGCTTGATGCAATTGACTTTCTCCAGTGTGTCTTTGGTCGTGTTGTCCTTCTTCCGTCCTGTACGATCTCCGTTCCTGGTTGTACTCTCTTAAATTGCAAGAGTCCCGGATCTACCTCCGGTCCAGGCGCAACAGCCAACTCCACACCCCATTCTCCAGCTATAGCTGCCAGCGTCCTTGGTCCAATATATGCGTACAGTGCGGCGTATGTCACGGTCATAGGAAGGCGAGGGTAGGTACAAATGATATGTTCGGTGGTATAGCTAGCGAGGAGATCATGACCGAGCAAAGCCAAAGATGCATTGTTGAAGTTGGGGTGAGGATCTGATGATGCATCTCGTAACGTTCGGCTTAAGGTTTCGACAGGGAATTTCTTGGGTAAAGCGAGTCGAGAATGTAATGCGTGGAGTTTTGGCGATGGGGTTTGAAAGCCTGCTCTTTTGAAATTGTCGGGAATCTCGGATTCCCCGGGAGGTGTGATCACCTCCGATATTGTGTTGTCGATCGTCTGATCTTCTGATATTTGTGCAATCGGTGAAATTGTCGACTGGTACCGTGTTCTAGCATTGACCTGCCAATACAAATGACCACCTGACATGGTCCTCGAAGACGGCGACAGGACCGAGCGGCTCCATCGCTGGAGCTGCAATCTCTTCATCGGATGCCGTATACGAAAATGAAATGTCGGCACCGAAAGGATTCAATTGACGCGAAATTGAAGCGGTTGCGTGGTCAAGGAACGAACGGAGTCCCCATGTAACTTTTTTTCGGAGAAAAATGTCAAGCTGCGATCGAAGTCACGGGGACGGACAAGGAGAGAAATCTGACAAAATGGCGCTAATCCATTTTAAGCGCTAGCTTCCAGGTCACGGGCTATCCGGACGGATCCCAAGCAGAACGTCAAATGAACACCACTTAATTTCAGATCAAACTTCGACCTCTTTACATACACTTGTCCGCCATTTATTCGCTTTATTGAAAATGGGAGGAGGCGGAAAGATTCCGTACGTTACTCAGTGCTTGCCAGTTTCAGAAAAAAAGTCACCAATTGCGCATGAAAACTAACCTCAAGTACAGTTACCCCAAAGAGGTGTGGTCTCCAGCTGGTGGTTGGTACGCTCAACCAGGCAATTGGAAGGCCAACACTGCCGTCATGGGCTTAGCTATCGTCGGAGTTGTCGCAGCGACCTGGAGTCTTAGTGCCGAGCGCGAACACCGTGACAGAATGCCTGAGCCAGGCCGATTCTTCCCCAGCCGAAAGTCAGTTCCCAATTAGATCATTTCGCCGCTTATAGTATAGCCCTCGCTGACTTTCAATGTTCACAGTTGGAGCAAACAGATCATTGAGCACGACCGACAGAATGCTACGAAAAACGACTCATGAGCTGGAAGACGGATTATAGAAGATTGAGAGCGACATCATTTCCATGTGTTTATTTCTTTGCCGCCGCGCGGACATGGCTCCAGACATAGAGATATTGATTACCATGTTTATTGATGGAAGTGGCGTTAATCTACCACCCATCCATGGTCTTGCGGAAATTGCTCGAGGGTTTTGCAAAACCGCTGTGTATAATTACGGAGTCGTTCGTTGAATCCAGTTCCGTTCCAAGTTTCATATCCATTCGCTGTTGCGATTGTAGGCACTCCGATTTGCTCTACCACAAATCCGGCTGCGACAGTAGCACAGATTAGAGCCTGAGGTATTTGGCCGTTGTTGCCCCATTTGTTCTTGATCTTGTTCCAGTTATCTGAGTCTGCCAATATATCATCCATGATTTGGCCGGGCTCACGGTCTTTGCTGATCATACCTTGGGCTAGCGCACCAAGAAAAGAATTCCCAGCTCCAGTAGGATCGACGACATTCGTTTTCTGATCTGATTCAGATTGATGATATGCCGGTAGCCACAATCCCTTCTGGCCTTTAGAATAGCTGTAGCTACCATCTTTACCTGCTCTAATAACCAGTGCGCCCGTATTATCCGCACCAACACCAGATTCCAGGATTTTCTGGACGAGTTTGCGGTCGTCATCGTCGGTTTCGTGCCAACCAGGACGCCCAAACATCATTCCCAGCTCCAGCTCATTGGGACTGACCAGATCGACTGCTCGACAGGCTGCAAGGAATTTTTCTTGTTCCCCTGGTGTGCATAGATCGGGCACAGGTTCCCAAACAAATATTGGTCGTGCACTTTTGTCTGGTGAAGCTGATTCTCGGCGCCGTAGAATCTCTTGAACGATTTGAAGACATCTTTCAGATGAACACACCATGTGAAACGTCTTGGAGAACAGCTGGGCGTTTGATAGCATGTAGGGTTCCAGGCGTAATTTTGAGGTCAGGTATTTGAAGTCTTGTCTTGTTAGAACGCTTACCACGCAGCATGTACACGATCTTACCTCTTTTCTCATTCTCGCCGTAACCATTCCATGCTCGTGTAGTTAATCGGCCCTTGTCCTCTCGTATGACACAGCCGGTGTTCCATGACAGGATTGTATTCATCATCTCTGGAGGAAAGTCGGATCCAGCATCCACAATCCAGCTGACAGCCTTGCCATGGTCACTGCCAGCAACCATGCGAGCTCCCACGACGGCAAAGGACCCTGCCCCTCCAATGATCCCATAAACCGAGGGTGTGGGGGGCTTGAACTCGATGTCATCTGAGGTATGTTAGAGGACATTCACATCTTCGCAAACTCCACATCATGTAGAACAGCTCGAGCACATGCCTATTATGAACATGCCCAGAGTACAAAAGTCCACGTCGACTTCCTTTCTACGACCATCGTCCGACATCCTGATATGGGTACCTAGATATGAAATGTTTTGTTGTTTGATCTCAATCGCATTGACTTGAACCCTATGATTGAGCCACGAGACGAGCACAGCATTCTGCTTAAGTAGAGTACGAAGAGAACATTCTCACCGTCAGCGTCACCAACAGAGTGTTTAACTTAGTTGTCGGTCCCACTGTTGAGAAGAAGCGGAACCCAACTCTCGGGCACTCTTATCTCTTTCCAACCAAGGCGAGGTGAAACGGGACTCGAATACTGAAGACAGACGGAATGATGTAGATAGATGCAGGCGATCAATAAACTGAGTGGTAAAATAGCCAAACAAATGCTGAGCGACGACAAGACTGAAATTTGAAACCACGTTAGTATCCATAAATACGGCATATCCTAACCCCAAGTGATCTCAATAGGGTTAGGGTAAAGGGCTGTGCGGCTAAAGCTTAATTGACAGCTCGTCATCTCTCTTCCCTTCCTTCTCCTGACCCGGGCCTCGTTCCCTTCACGTTGTTTCTAGATCTCAAAGTCAACTTTCATCACGACCACCGCAATCATGGCTGGGAACCAGATGCATAATATGACTACCCTCATAAAGAGGTATGATCTTCAGAATAAGTTCCATGTTGATTTTGAGGACGGAAAGGCAATACAGGATGCTAATGATAGCTCACTTGCAGGCTTGAGGCGGCTACCTCTCGTCTTGAGGATATGGCAATGTCATTCGAAGGAGCCGGTCAAGCGAACCACGTCAATCTAACGACTCCTGTACAGCAAGCCGCTATAGAACCTTCGGCCCAGGCTTTTTCGCCTCCTACCCCGACCCCGGAACCGGATCCACCACAAATCGAGGACTTTGATGCCTTGATCAAGACCGACGTTCAAGCGTTTGTTGATCTCGGGAAACAAATTGAAGGGCTGGTTGGAGAGCAGGTACCAACCCTCGAATCCGCAAACTACGCATACGTGGATTGTGAATTGACATAGTATCAGGCCGAAGCAGTTCTCCAAGCATTCCAGGCCGAACGCACCTTTATTCTCGTCACCACAAAAGCAAAGAGACCTGAACCGTTTTCACCGGAACTCATGACTGAACTACATAAAGCATCCGATACTATCAACAATATCCGCGAATCCAACAGAACTTCCCCGTTCTTCGACCATTTCAGCGCTATTGCCGAGGGTATAGTTGCGCTAGGATGGTTTTTCGAGCTTAAGCCGGCGACGTTTGTCAGTGACATGGTGGGTGGAATCCAATACTACGGTAACAAGGTTTTGAAGCAATACAAGGATAAGTGAGTGTTAGATGGATCTGCTCACCATACGAATTGACTGTTGACCCCGGACAGGGAACCACTACATGTCCAGTACATTCAGGCATATTACAAGGTCTTCAAGTCGCTTTCTGCATACCTCAACAAGCACTATCGAACCGGCTTGACATGGAACAACCAGAGCGACCTCAGCGCTTTGGAAGCATTGAAACAGATTCAGTCCGGCTCTACCAAAGCAGCACCCGCTAATCCTGCCACGGCGACTGGTGCACCTCCACCACCACCACCTCCTCCTCCCCCTCCTCCACCACCACCAGCTGATTTAGCTGTTCCTTCTGCACAGCCCAAGGAAGGGGATATGAATGCGGTATTCGCTCAACTCAACCAGGGCGACTCCGTCACATCTGGTCTCCGCAAGGTAGACAAATCTCAGATGACGCACAAGAACCCTAGCCTCCGTGCAGGATCTACCGTTCCAGAGCGATCTGACTCCCAGAGCAGTCTGGGATCACCTATCAGTCGTGGAAAGTCACCTGCGCCAGGCAAGAAGCCCAAGCCAGAGAGTATGCGAGCTAAAAAACCTCCCCGCAAGGACCTTGAGGGTAGCAAATGGTACGTGGAGCACTTCGACAATGTCCCTGACGTGATCGAAATCAACGCTCAACAAAATCAATCCATCCTCATCTCCCGCTGCAACAAGACCATCGTCAAAGTGAATGGCAAAGCAAATGCAATCTCAATTGATAACTGCAGCGGTCTCTCCATCATTGTGGAGTCGCTGGTCAGCAGTCTGGAAGTGATTAAATCCACTAAATTTGCGCTTCAAGTTGATGGTGTCGTGCCTACTCTGCTTTTAGACCAGGTCGATGGTGCAACGGTCTATCTTTCCCCTGCAAGCATCAATTTGGAGATCTTTACCAGCAAGACCACTGGCACGAATATTCTGCTACCGCCCCAGGAAGGTACAGATGACGATACAACTGAGCATCCTCTTCCAGAGCAGATCAAGAGCTATGTCAAGGATGGCGTGCTTGTTAGCGAGATTGTTGAGCACGCTGGTTAGAGGACGATAGAAACATTGTCTATTTTTGGTGAGTTGTTAGTGTATTTGCGAGCCTCCGTTGTCTGTTTCTGAGACATCTTGTGACCTAGATAGTGCCTAGTATATCCTTGTTCTTGTACATTACATATCCCGCCATTAGGTGCTACGTGATGCGAGAAAGAATGACTTTCATCACTCGGAGGTCATCTCGCCAGTATATTAATTGACCCAAGTCGCATTCTAAACCATAGCAATGCCCGCGAGCCGTGCAGTTACGTCGGTCAAGACGTGCGACTATCATCCTATACCTTTTCAAAACCATCTTGAGGAACATGGCAACTACTCAGAGCCATAGACATGTATAGTTACTGGCACATCTTTGTCGCTGTAGATCATCGGAGCCTATGTCTGGTACCTTTCAAGGCTTGCAGCACGGCCATCTTTAATGGTTTCAAATGTGTTCCAAGGTTGCCTTCCAATCCCTGCAACACTCTCTATTTGTCATCTCCTGTATTTGTATCGGCTGGCCGTGTCATCATGAGGACGACTTCGATGCCCTTCTTCCTCATGATGACACGCTAGTCATTACGAACTGTATGGACCGGGCTTCATCCAGACGAAGCTGGCTTTACTTGGAGGATTTGATGGCTGCTATCATCAGCCGTTTTCCCTGGTTTGATTCGACAAGGCGGCTTTTTGGGGACTAAAGGTCTTCAATATTGAGAGAATACAGCCGGGCAGATGTTTGAGTACGAGCAACCAGGAGGTGAGGGCAGCAAGCTCCGTTCATGCAACAACAAAGAAGAGCAGAGGAGTGATCGCGATCCAGTTCTTGTGCTCCCTGCGATTATGTTTCGCTGAATGCAAAATGTAGTGGTAGGTGTATCTTTGTTGTTTCGTCGTAATTATAAATATGTATTGGTAGTTACTAATAATATTCATAATGGAGCTATTTACATGATTGTCCCATCTTTCAAGAGACCGCTTTCCAGAAGCAGTCCTTGCCATCATGTGGACGCTGGTATCAATCCAGCGGTGAAATTTGTTGAGCGACTATATACAAGTTTATTCCCGAAAATCCGAGGTCTGCTCGCCATTACAACTCCATTCCTTCAATCTCTGCGCCAGAAGACTCTCCCCAGCACTGGAATACCCCGTAGGCGAAGTAGCGAGTTGGTGAAAATTGCCGTAGTAGTTACTGTCGTTGTTGCTCATCTCTGCGTCATTGTCGATGTTGCTAAGATCTCCGAGTTTGTGTGGCGGTGGAGAGTCTAGTGACATGTCATCGGACGGTGGACGTATGGTCGAAGAGTTTCCCGATTGCCAAATATCATTGTTGGAGAATAAGGCTGGGGCGGTGTCATCGGTGCCTCGAGCATCGGGAATGGTGAGCCTGTATGGTACAGGTTGCACTTGCTTGTGATTCGAGAGCGCAGGTGAATCCGAGTAAAAATCGTCATCGATCAATTGGTTGCCGAAAAATCCCACCCCGGCGCTTCGTCTACGATGGCTTCTGTCAATAGCTGATGTATTGCCAGAAACAGTATTCGAGTCCTTCACAGGCTTGTAGGGGCTATATCGAGGCTCCGGATGCTGGATCTCATTCCGCAATTTCTCCTTTCCATCAGGCACTCTATTGGCAAAGACAACGCGAATGGTTGAATGAAGATAGAAGCGGCCCTTGCTTGGACAACAGATATTCAGGTGAATGAGATATCTCAAAGTGGGCTTATCTTTAGGGTCACTAGTCGGATTGAGTGAGGCTTCAGGACGATCGGTCCCGAAATTTCTCCGCGCTGTCAAGGGCATGTCAATAATAGGACCTGCCGAGTAGCTGCGCTGCCTAATGAATGTTTTGGTGCCCGGATCCATGTCGTCGAGATCATATGGTACCAAAAACAGTTTGACGGCTGTCTTGTTGGGATTTTTAATGACAATCTGAAGCTGGCCTCGTTGAGGAATGCGATAGGAGCCTCCCGGCGGAGCCCTCGCTGCTTCAGATCGTGTCGATCGTTTCTCACGCCTCTGGCGCTCACCGCAGTCGGGACTGGGTATGGGTGTGCTTGAACCGCTATTGTCATAAGCGGGCGTCTTTTGCACACGAGATCGCTTCTTTTCGCTTGTACCATCGCGACGTTGTGCATTTTGAAGATCAATCAACCCAACGTAAGGGCTGGGACTGTCGTCAGAGATAGTACGGCCAGGGCCAGACGTTGGATAACTGTAGAAAACCGCGGGAAAAGGTACGGTGATATGTGGCGGGCATCGCAGATTAGATTTACATTTGCCTCTTCCCAAGACGCCAATTTGTGCCGTAAAGTCCAGAGGCTGAGATGGGGTCGTGGACATTCGGCCACGCAAGATGGACTCTTCGTATGAGCCAACCATTGAGGCATGTATGCGAGGAGATGAGTCTGACGCCAAGGACGGACGTCGCAACCGGAGAGGCGTTTGAGGTGAGGACGATGCAGGTTGAAGGCTATAGAAGGATGATCGATGTGGTTGATAAGCCTGGAGACGCGAGTCCTCGCTACTATGAGCTGAGGCAAATGACCTGCTTAGATTGAAATTTCGTGATGAATTGGGTGGCGAGCCATGCAGCTGCATGAATGTCTCTGGCGGTAGCGTTCGCCGACGACTGCTCTTGATACTCTTTGCGAGATCGTCAGTGTGTTCACGCTTTGTTGAAAAATCCAGATCGGTATTGTTCGCTTGATGTACCAGAGGACTGGTCGGCGCCTTGAGGACGTAAGTCGACGAGAAGGATCCTAATGAAGGTGCTCGAGTTCTTGCACCTAACAAACTCCGCGCATGGTGTCCGGTCAACGGACTTGCTTCTGTATCTCGGGATATGTGCCTCGCAGAGGTCACATGATTGAACCATGGAGTAGTAGGCGATGAGCCGTAACGATTGAAGGAAGGAGCCTGTGGTAAGTTTTCATACCCTCCAAAGCCCGGAAATTTTGTCTCCTGGCTTTGAGCAGCACCCTCCCTGAAGTCACCAGAATGCAGCGCAGAGCGTGGACGCTCAATTTCGGAAGGTTTTGCTAGCTCAGATCTTTCCTCAACTTCGAATACATCTGGCCGGACGTTGTCTATGTCTGAAGCCGAGTCATGGTCCTTTCCAAACTCTAGCGATGAGTTTGATCGAATAGCTGGGTTTAAGGGTTCCCTCTCTAGCTCTTGATGCGCCCAGGTGGGACTTTCTCCCCGCTTGATAGACCGGATCTGCTTTTCGCGGGTTTGAGATTGTGGTGTCGAGAAATGAGAATCCCACGTTAAGCATTTTTGAGGCGATTCGCTCAGGTCAACATTTTTGAGTAGATCTCTCTTCCATCTTGAGCCTGCAGATTGATTTCCTTGGATTCGGGATTCACTGCTGGTCGGAGGCGTCGTAGGTCTTTCCGGATAATGGAATATAGGCATTTTAGACTGTTGGTAGACCGCCTATGCAAGTGCTGGCTATAACATTGCAAAGCACTCCTGGCCGGAAGAAATCTCTCCAATAACGGAATTTGGATAGCAAGAAAAATGCCGACAGTCACAGACAAAACTTAACAACCACAATGCAATGCGGTGGCGGTAAGATGGATAGCAATGTCGTAATCTGGCGGACGTCCTGGCAAATACGGGTACCGCAAAACAGCGCAGAAGTCCCGAAGGCGATATGCAGAATATGTTTGCCAGCAGGATAAAACGACCAAAGCCCAGCACAGCACGACGCAAAGCGACTTGGCAAACCTGAGATGGAGGTTGGGTGAGGTTGAGGTTGGGAGACAGAAATCAACCTAACTTAAGTAGTTAACTAAGTTAACAGATGAATGGATGAGTAACTACTCCGTACTGACTATCAAGTGACCGGCCGGCGGGTCCCCAGTTAAACGCTTTGTGAGGTCAGCGGGCGATCTCCGGCGCTCTCTCTGGGTACGTACTACGTACCGTACTCGGGAGCCGGGAGGCCCCTAACCCAGTCAGTCTTGAGTCACTCACACGCATTAACGCCGTGCCAGCGCTGTCCTAATGCGTTGGTGTGCCCAACAACGCACCACCTTTGTCACTCTCAAGACGGCGTAGATTTTAGAATTCAAATCTTCAAGTCTTCAACATACTTACTGTAAAAATAGCACTACACCGCAGTGCCAAATAATTGTGCAATATAGACATGTACGTACTATGTACAATTAAGCGCATCTTGGCACCTTCCTAGTGTGCCGGGTGGGGCCTGCCATCTCTGGGATTCTCTGCGGAGTCAAGAAAAGAAAATAAAATCAAATCGAAAAAAAAATTCCCAACATTCTGTTCATCAAACCGGACGAGATAAACATTCAAGCATAGTCTACCACTATTCAGAGATCACCAAGATGTCTACCAAACGCCCCCGCGAAACCGAAGATGCAGCAAAGACTACCGCCGACAAACACGAAGTTCATAAGCGCCGGAAAGGCTTTACCGTCGGACCTGAGAATCTCCCAGATGGCACATATCGTCGCAAAGGTACACCCGTCACCTCTGACAACCAGTGTTTGTAGACACCCTTGTACTGATCTTCTTGATGGACTGAATAGCTCAAAAAATAAAACGCGACCTCATCCAAAAAGCCAAAGTGAAAAAGGCCTACGCCAAAATCAAAGCCGCCGAAGAAGAATCTGCGCCCGCTGTTCGATCTCTCTATTACGAAAATGAAGAAAACATCCCTACCACTAATGTCGCCCCGAACGACGAATCAGCAGATCCATCGGCTGGATTGGAGCTACATCCGGACCGCCAGGCCATGCTCGACGCCCCGGAAAATTCGCCAGCAACAATAGAAAAACCGAGATATACCAGAGAAAATAACAGAGACCGCAGCCGACAGAAACGACGCCCAAAACCATCCGCATTCCAGAAAGAGCTCGACATCGCTGAAAAACGCAGAAAGGAGCAGGAAGCCCGGCGAAAGGAGATGGAGCTCAAGGCTAAGGAGAGGCAGGCGATGGCGAAGGCGAGGAGGCCTGATCAATTCGGAAAGCGGAGGTTGGGAAGGGAGAGTACAGTGTTGTTGAGTAAGATCCAGAGGACGCTGGGTTCTCAATGATTTCTTTTGGTCCATGCTCCTGTCGTAAAGAGATACCCCATTCAGTTACGAACGTACGACGCATGTGTATAATGATTGATACAACTGGTGGTCCAGATTCCAATAATGTATGTACTACTACCTAAGTGTGTGTAGTCCCCTTGACACCAGATCTTACTTTCCTGAAACATGCAAATTCGCCCTTGGTATGCTCACGCAACTTTTTCAAGATACCCCTCATCTCTCCCAGCTCAGCCTGCAACTTTGTCCGGGCCTCGTTATTCGTGCGTCGATCAAGCTCAAGATAGATCTGACTTTGAATGGAAGACGCCTCCTCCGTGACGTATTGCGCCATTGTCTGCGCGATGAATTCCGTGTCGAGAGTGGCCTGCATAAGTGCGGGGAGTGTGTATTTGGGGCGTGACTGAAACGCGGCGAGCAATGAGGTGGATATCTTTGTGACGAGGTAGGTAAGTACGCTGGTCAACAGCGGGTTTGCTTGAGCTGAGGATGAGGACGTTGAGGGAAGAGATGTTCCTGGTAGGACAGGGATGGTTGTGGTGATTTCGGTGTGGACGAGAACGAGCGTCAGCATTGTAGTGTAGACGTATGGCTTGACTTGTTCCGGACGGTTTGTGGTGGGAACCCAGTCGGCGGCCGTGATGCCATCTTGGATCACGGCATGTAAAGCCGCGCTTGTCGGGTTGGTGTATGACTGGAAGAGCCTGTCATCAATTTGACCTAGTACGTCTCGAATGGTGTTGGCTTCATCGGTCAGTTTCACCGAGAAGGAAGTCTCAAAGCTGGCTACTAGCTGAGGCACAAAGTCGATTTGAAGTGCCTTGAGATTCGAAAGAGTCAAAAGCATTCGTATGTTCTGTGGCCAAGTCAGTACTAGAACGCAAGTAACAGTGGAGTCTAACTCACTCTATTTCTTGCATCCACATTGTCCGTTGTGATAATGCTAGATGCAGCGTCAATGCTCCTTACTGGAACAGTAGGTTTCAGAGTCCATTCGTCTTCATCACCCATTTTCACCGGCCGCTCGGCATTCTCAACAAGCCCACTAAGAGCTTTGTAGACACTAGTTACAAATTGAGTCCGCACCATCTGTAGCAATTTGGCCGGAGGCGGCGTCACGACATCAACTGACCCAGCCTTGCTCATTGCTTCTGATATGTAGAGAATTTTCTGCATTCCAGATAGCACACTGCTTTCGAAAGCAACGAAGAAGCCTGGCATCCTTGTGAGCTCTCGTCTTTCCGGGTCCCGAGTCCAATCTTCAAGCATTTTGCAGTTTTCGGCATCTTTGTTCCATGCAGCGCAAGCAGCCCTAACGCACCTTTCGCGAGAAAAGCTGACAAGATTCTTCAATCGATCGTAGGAAGTGCTTCCTGTCTCAATGGGAGACATTGCCGACATATCACTTGCTGCTGTACCGATAAGGATGAGAAACTTGCTCAAGTAGTGAACACTGCTCAGGGAGTTGGAATACGGAGGCCAGAATGCAAACTCTTCCCATGCTTCGCCACGTCTAGGTGATGGAGGAGGCAGATTCTTGGGATCGAGCTTGAAGCGAGATTCCGTGGGTGTAATGCGGCTAATCGGAGTGCTAGGACTTGGTGGTATGGGTGAGGCGAGAAGAGAAATGTCCTCTGGTGGAGGATCAACAAATAGAGATAGGACACTCTTTCGGATCAAATCGACAAGCTCGATGATACCGTCCTGTAGTTGCCTCACGCCGTCGCTGGAAAGACGATGGTGTTTTCGGCTTTCGCCTTCGAAGCCCGCCGGGAGCATCTTCTGTTTGCTGCCGTTGATGAAAGACTGAGCCGTCTCCCAAAACTCCGTAACTTCACCGAGCAAGCCCGTTTGCATCGAAAGCAGCTTGGTAAGATATGTATGAATACATTCCCACAGCTCAATGATCTGATCAGTGTCGAGTCTATCCTGCGACTCGGCTCCATCTCTCGTTGTTACCCGCAAGAATGTTGTCACAACCTGAGTACTAGGCTTTTCTCCGAGGGCGAGTCGTCTTCTGAGAATTTCGATCTCCACACTAGACCGCTCACAAAATGCTACAATCTTGGTCTTGAGCAGATCGTAACGGCTAAGAAGCCAAATCCAAACAGGGTTATCCTCAACACCGAGTTCCAAGAGCGCACCAATAAGCTCCATGTGCTCTTCGACCGGTCCTGCTGCAGTCATATGGGAAGACGAAGTATTGACATCACTTAAACGATGCCATAACTCTCGCTTGAATGCCTCGACCTGTTGTTCAACATCCACCCACATTCGCCCAGTCGCTAACATTGTATGACTCTCTTGATCGGTCAATTGCCGTCTGCGTGTTGTCGCACGGTCTGCCAGCTGTCTAGCCTCGTTTCTTAGAGTTTTAGCGCGGCGGTATTCGTCAAAGACTGTCTGATAGTCTCTTTGTTTGATTGCCCGGGCGATGTTGCCTCCAACTTCATACACTGCTCGGTTCCTCTCAACCGCATTCACCAATGCATACAGATTCTGCTCGCGGTCCCGTCCACCCAGTGCAGGACCCCAGAGCTCTTCCGCTTTGACAGATGCCTCAACCAAGGGTGTTCGTATGCCTTTCACTCCGTATTCTGCCTCTTTTGTCAGAGCAGTCTTCTTCGCGGCCGGGGTCGGGGCTGGAGGTGCGGCCCCGGTAAGAGAGTAACGATATTGGCCGCTTGCTCGATGCGACTGAGGTCTGGCTTTGGCTGCTCCTTGATCCCGCATCTCCGTATATACACTGTCGATGGTCGCCTTTGCGCGCACGAATCGTTCGAAATTGGCTTCCACGAGCACCTTTAGCGAAGCCGATTTTTGGTCAATGGATCGCGAAAGAAACTCAAGACCCTCGAGGAGAGAGTCGGTAGACGCATCTTGATGCGCCTGGGCCAGGAAAAGAGCGGGCGAAAACGAGGTCGACGACAAGAGGAATCGGTTTCGTAGGCGGGGGTCTTCGTCGACTGGAATACGTTTCTGCTTGAGAATATACATCACACTGTCAGAGGACCCGAGCGGATCCGGCTCATCTTTGATCGAGACATTATCTCCCGACGTGCCTGCTCGAACGGAGCCCGTTCTCAGATTCTTACTGTTGATTCCAGCAAGCGCCGAATATCTCGTTGACCGTCTGTTCAATTTGGGACCAGCCCCTGCCGCGACATCGTCGGTTTCGGAGGCGTCGCCCTCATCTAGTTCAGCGGGCCACTGTTCTGGGAAGGGATTCTGGATGCCATAATGGCTCGCGACATCGATATCCTCAGCCATGTCGTAGAATCACGCTGTGGTGCGTCGTAGTCGTGGTCGTGGACCGCAAATACGGCAGGCGCCGAGCGGAGCTGCAGCGCTCCTGTCTGGAGCTGCACTAACGCGATGGAGAACTTCCCGATTAGACCGCAGTGCTTGTTGATTTGTTAGAAGCTGACTACTTACATAGAAAACTAGTTACCTAATACGTAGTAAGTTACTCTGTACAGTGTAGTCTGTAGTTACTCTGTAGTACCTAGTAACTAGTTACTACTAGTGAGCAACAGAAATAAACCGCTCACAACATTGACCTAATCACAGCCTACTATGTAACTTAGTTAGTTACGTCGCATTAACCGATCCACCGCGACTAACGCAGGCCAGTTGATGTCACGGCAGGCCGAGTCTAACTTCCGAAACGCGGAAGTTGGCAAGGTTTCGCCCACTGACAAAACGGCTATCGGAACTTGGGCCAGCTAAACCGGATAAACTCTTCACTTTACCACTCTCCATTCGAACGACACGCCTTTTTCTCTCAGTCCTCCTCCTCTTCTCCACGCAGAAAATTTCCATACTTTGGGCGGAGTTTGTGTGAGCTTCATTTATTTATTTTTCTTAAAAAGTCTTTACTTGTTTTTACTACCGTCACAATGATCTCTGCGCGTGCTTTCGTGGCGCCCTCCCGCCAATGCCTGCGGGGGCTGCGAACTGTGCCTACCCAAGCCTCTCCATTTTCTCGGGTATGCCTTTTGTCGAGCCCAAGCTTACACCGCAATTGCGCATTACTAACGTCTCTCAACTCATGCCAGGCTCGTGGATATGCTGCTGCCGCTGGCGGTAACCGTGTTGGCGCATTCAAGGGACAGAAAGGCTCAGATGTATGGTCCATAACGCGTGTCGTCTGCCGAAGCTTCCGCGGATCCTCTTGCGAAACAGAAAAGTTCGACTAAACTTGGCGTGACTAGGGCAACTACACCGTCACTCTGATTGAAGGTGATGGTATCGGACCTGAAATCTCTCAGTCGATCAAGGATATTTTCTCTGCGGCCCAGGTACGTGCTTGTCGCGGCCAGAGAAGCACTTCGGAAGCTTACCTTGGGATTCTTATAGGTCCCTATCAAATGGGAACCCGTCGATGTCACACCCATTCTCAAGGATGGACGAACCACAATCCCGGATGAGGCTATCCAGAGTGTGCAAAAGAACTACGTGGCTTTGAAGGGTCCTCTTGCGGTTCGTCTTCCGTTGTTCCGATAGTCGGTTACGGTACGGTACTTACTATTTTTGCAGACCCCCGTCGGAAAGGGACATGTTTCATTGAACTTGACTCTCCGCCGTACATTCAACCTCTTTGCCAACTTGCGACCCTGCCGCTCTATTGCTGGATACAAGACCCCATATGACAATGTCGACACTGTGTTGATCCGTGAGAACACCGAGGGTGAATACTCCGGCATCGAGCACGTCGTTGTTGACGGCGTCGTCCAAAGTATCAAGCTTATCACTCGGGAAGCTTCTGAGCGTGTTTTGCGCTTTGCTTTCCAACATGCTCAGTCCTCTGGCAAGAAGAAGGTTCGCGTCGTCCACAAGGCCACCATCATGAAGATGTCCGACGGTCTCTTCTTGAACACTGCCCGCGACGTTGCTAAGGAGTTCCCCGAAATTGAGTTCGATGCGGAGCTTCTTGATAACACCTGCTTAAAGATGGTCACCGACCCCACACCATACAACGACAAGGTTCTTGTCATGCCCAATCTTTACGGTGACATCCTCTCCGATATGTGCGCTGGTCTCATCGGTGGTCTCGGTCTTACCCCCTCTGGAAACATTGGTGACGAGTGCTCCATCTTCGAGGCTGTCCACGGTTCCGCTCCTGATATCGCCGGCAAGGGTCTTGCTAACCCCACGGCTCTCTTGTTGAGTTCTATTATGATGTTGCAACACATGGGTCTTAACGAGCACGCTTCCCGCATCCAGAAGGCTGCCTTCGACACTCTTGCTGAGGGAAAGGTATGTTTTTCTATTCAAAAGGAAGATATGGTTGCAATGCTGACAGCTGTCTAGTTTCTCACTGGCGATCTTGGTGGCTCTGCCAAGACCCACGAATATGCTGGCGCTATCATTAAGCGCCTTTAAGCTCTTTTGAATATACCTGACGCGCCCCATCTTGTACTATTTATGCATCTTTAGATTCGGTTCACATCTTACGAAATTCCCCTGTTGCATGTAAGACGTGGTCGATCATGAAACAGTTCTTTTTACATGTACTTGAATGTGCCTAGTAATCGAAACAGAAAATCTTCAGGCTTTAGTTACTGCATTCTAGCATGTCTGTTAGTTTATCACAGACTAGACATCTAATCGACGAATCCAGTCTAGCAGACTTACGTAGACTACATTTGGTGAAAGAACCTAACCATCTATCAATATACAATTGCAATCAACGTCGTCGCCCAGTCCGCCTCGTGGTCGTATTAGCCGCAGCAGCACCCTTTTTCTCTTTCTTCGACTTTGCTGTTTGCGTCCGCGTACTTCTTGTCGCTGGAGAACTTGCGGTCTCCGCATCATCTTCCTCCTCCGCATCATTATCATCAGCGTCACCCGCATCGCTCTCGCCTTCGTCTTCACCATCTTCTTCGTCCTCCGCGTCCTCCATTTGTTCGTCTTCAGTGCCGACGCTCGCTGAGGATGGTTGTTCGACTTCGACTTGTAGTCTTGTACTGCGCGTGCCGCGTGTGGAAGCTCTGGTGGGTTTGCCGCGACGGCCACGGGACGGCGCGGGTGATGAACGCGCTTCTATTACACGAGTCAACTCTGCAACAGGCAATTTGATAGCTCATAAACTTTACCATCAGTGTCGGCAATTGTGCTACCCCTCCTGGAGTCAGGATGTGCAGACGTTTCCGGTGATTCTGATCGCTCTGCAGCCAGTCGTTTGGCAAACATCATTTCGCCATATTCGTCTTCCGGTAGTTCGAAAGGGCAGTATTCTGATTCTTCAGAGTCGTCCGCATCTTGGGATATCACAGAATCCTCCTGTATTTATTCAATCAGACGAGAACGCAAGTATTACGATAAGATAGGTGGTAATACCCTTTCGTCCAGCGCAGGGAGATTGTATAGCGAACCAAGCTTCTTCCAAATTCCTGGAATCCGTGTATGTTCCTCGTCGGCCGGCGCATAGCCTTGACTCTTCATATGTTCCGCTATAGCCAGCATTCTAAAATGTTTATGCATTCCTGCCATCATGAATCAACAATTGTCCCTCCTCAACCACAGATTAAATTGAAAGAGGCATGCCTACCAACTGGCTTCCATCGCACGATGCTTTTCAGTAGCGCAGTCTCTTGTTCGTCGGTCCATGAGTCGTTTATCAAGTCGTATTCTGTGTCTGATTTTGTGGCGCTGTCTGTGGTACTGTGCGCGGAGGTGGGCTGTTTTGTAGTTTCGACTTGCGGCGTGCTGGATGTTCCGCGCGATGAGAGCTTGGGGCGTTTTCTGGGAGGCATTTTGTGGGTATGTTGGGTCGAGAGTAACTGACTGATTGATCCGACCGTTCTGTCCGCTACTGACTCAAAGTGACGAGGCTAAACAAGCAAAAAGTCCTATTCCAATTGATGTAGTAGTTTCTCAACCAGACCTAAAGACGCAGCGTCGGAGGACAAGCGGAATTAAGCAGTGGTCCGTGCATAGAAGGACTCTCACTAGCCTTTTTCAGCTTAGCCTCCCTTTGCAATCTGATTTGTTGACGCGATTCCCCGCGTGCGCCTTTCGCCTGTTTAAATTGAGTATAGCACCCTGAATGGTGGAAGTTGGAAAGATGAATGCCGGGGATGACATAGAGGATCCCTTCAGACTCAAGAACCTCTGGCAGACCTCGAGCTTTGTACTTGAGGCACTTCCACCGCTAGAATTGGTTCATTTCAAATTGGGCATTTCAGGTATCTTTCAGCTTTTCTCCGCATGGACTTGAGAGTGACTGATGATACTTGCTATAGATATTTCAAACGGACTGTTCAACTCCCCACTGCACAGCTTTGATAAGAATGACTCTCTACTCTACGAGATCAATGTATTCGGCACCGATAATACAGAGAACCTCTCGATCGAGTTTCTAGACGGACCGCCGTCTACCGCCGCTGACGATAAGCCGGATAGAACATCCTCAATTGAGGAAGAAGAGCAAGACTGTCCATGGAACATAGACTCTTTGGTTGAGTACCTCGACGAAGCACCAGAAAATGGACCGAGACTCGCATCCTGGGACGGTTTCCTGGATCGCAATTACAAAGAACCTGCATCTGCATATCTGAGCGAATTCGGCAACAGAGGGTTTGATGCGGCCATATCCCATCAGGCCACCGTCAGCGGACTAGAGAATGCAGGTCGTATAATGCGATCTTCGGCATTCTTGGGTTGCCTTATTCGTCTCGGACTGGGGTGGAATTCGATGCTGTTTCATTACAACGAGCAGAAGAGAGCTTTTGAAAAGAGTATAAAGGACATCCGGATTACCGGACTTAGTCTCACGGCCCTTGATGGCATGATTGGAGATATCTCGCGATGCGGTACGGACGTCCACAGAATGCGCAAGTTTGCACGGGCGAACCCTTTGGTCACTGAACAACCCTCTGCGCTATCGAGTTTGGCTAGTGCTGTTTCTGTATTGCTTTACAGTCTTGAAAAACAGCTCTCGGGACATTTACGTGTCAGTGTGTCATTAATTCAGGTATGCAATCTGTTTCAGAAATGTGGTCATCTTGTCAGCACGCTGGTAGACATAATCACAGCAGCGGAAAAGGCTCGGGGCGAGAGTGATATCATCTCTGTTCTTTTGTCCAAGAGCGAAGACCACGAGCAAAGAGTGCCCTGGTTGGCAAACACTCTATATGAACTTATCCAGCGATGCACGAGCCCATGGCTGTCATCTGTCGAGACATGGATTGGACTCAAAAGCGAAAAGCCTCTTCATGGCCAAGGGCGATTGATGACCAACACCTTTGTCGAGATTGAGTATTCTCAGAAAACAAACAACCTCGCTCAGGGACCGGCGGCTGTGGACTACATCTATCACCCGGAATTCGTCCCTTCATCATTACCTGCGGAGCAAGCACATTTGCTATTCGAGACTGGAAAAGCACTCCGTTTACTCAAACGGAACCAGCCGGATCACCCTATATCGAGAGCCGATGTTGTGGCAGCTGCAGAAGCTCCAAGTCTTACATGTGCTTTCGACTGGGCGCATATCGAGCAGATACAGCGAAGGGCTAATGAGTACGAAAGTCGCCTTCGTAGGGAAATTACGAGGTATAACAATGGTGATAGTTCAAGATCTCGACCAGGAACGCGGCATGGTGAGGTGGATCCCGACAGAAACGGATCGTATGCGCACGACTTCGCCGACGATCATTTTGAGCTCATTGATCTCGACAATGGAAATCATGTCACTGGACTTCTTGCTGGCGAGACTCACATGGAGTCCGATAGACTGTATCAAGATACCGAAGAAAGTAAATTCTTCAGCCCACAAACGCTGATACAAACCCATGCAGCATTTGGTCCCCCTCTGGGATCGGTTTTGTACCTATCATTGGCTCCAACTTTGGCGGTCCAAGCTAAACTTGTGGACTATTCCTGTCTACATCTGCTTTTCAAGAATCATAAGCTACGATATCATTTAACACTACAGTGGCGGTTCCAGCTTCTAGGTGACGGCACCTTTTCTTCACAGCTCGCCCACTCTCTGTTCGACCCTGAGATGGCGAGTGGTGAGCGGAAATCAGGCGTCGCCCGGGGCGGAGTCCACACTGGCTTACGACTTGGAAATCGAGATACATGGCCACCAGCTAGCTCCGAGCTTCGACTAGTCCTCATGGGACTCTTAAGTGATTGCTATGACGCCGGTGAGAACGACGCCTTCTTGTCAGAACAGCCAGAAAGAAAAGAAAAAGAATTGCCTGGGAATCTCAGTTTCGCCATCCGCGATCTCACCGGCAACGAATTGATTAAGTGCAAGGACCCCAACGCCATAGAGGCCCTAGATTTTCTACGCATGCAATACAAGCCGTCAACCACAATAGAAAGCGTAATCACGCTCAAATCCCTTGAAAAGTACGACCAACTCTTCAAATATCTCTTACGCCTCTTACGCATGGTCTCCGTCGTCAACGGTCTGATCCGCGACTCAACAGCTCGCACATCTCTATCCGGCGATACGCACAACATCTTCCAACAATTCCGCATCGAATCTCACCATTTCATAAACGCCCTGAACGATTACGCTTTCCAAGTCGCAATCGGCACAAACTGGCAACAATTTGAAAGTACCTTGTCTGCAATGGAAGCTTGTATCGACCGTGACGATGTAGACGGCACCATCGAGATCGCCGGTTCTTTGCACCGATTACGCCGTTACCACGAAGACGTGCTCGATCAAATCCTCTTTTCCCTGTTTCTGGTAGATCCGAAAGATTCGAAAAGTCATTCTCGTCGCAGTGCGCCGTTGAAGCAAGTAAATAACATCCTTGAGGAGATTTTCGGCACAATACTGGCGTTTATGCCTCTTTCAAGACTTGAAGGCGAGCATGGAATACGCAGTCAGAACGAAAAGACTGTGTATCGTCTTCATGTCTTGTTCAGGAAAGATGTCGGTAGATTGATGAGATTTTTGAGGGGATTGGATGGGAAGAGGGCAGGCTTGTTGGCGTCGAAGACGAGCAATACTGGTACTCCAGGGATGTCGGCGAGAGGGACATCGAGTATTTATGAGTATTTGCTTTTGCGGCTGGATATGAAGCAGTATTACTAAGAAAAAAGTGAGAGAAACCAATCGATCCAAAAAAATGGTCATAATTCGTGTCACGGTATGTGCGTTGTCCGCGATGCAGTAATATCTCAGTCTATTTACACGTATGTCTATCAATTCCAGTCCAGACGCCCAGTGAAATGCACACTATGTCAAACAATGAACAACAATATTAACAGGTCTATTCAAAAGAAAACGAGATCATTCTCATCCCAACCCATCTGCAACAAACCCGCCTTAGTAGCCTTCTCCATACCCTCCGGTCCACAGATCAATGCCAAGCTATCCCCAGCCGCAGATGGAGGAGCATATTGTTTCAATAAATCCTCTCCTATTCTGCCCTGGAGACCCTTCCAGCCATCGGAAGGCTTCGTGAGCGTGTGCACAATCGTGCATCGTTCATCCTTCAGCGCAGCGTACGAATCGAGCTCTTCACGGCAAAGGATATCTTCTTCCATCCTGTTACCATCCAACACGACACAATGCGTCGGATCCTGCACGTTGGTGACTACAGCTCGCAGCACTTGGTAAATAGGCGTAATACCACTTCCACCACAAATCATACGGAACGATTTCACATTCCGCTGTTTGTCATTCAATAACACTCTGCCATGGCCCAAGTAGACCAGTTTTCCGATGGGGCCTTTGATTTCAACGCTGTCGCCGATGACGAGTTTTTCGAGCGCCATGGTCATTTTTCCGCCTTTTTCGGTGGAGGTGGGTGCGTAAACCTTGACGAGGAGATCTAGAGTGCCTTGCTGATTCGTTTCGGAGATGGGTGTGTAGGCGCGGATGATGGATTCTGAGGTTGTGGGGTCTTTGAGCTTGACCATGAGATGTTGGCCTGTGGGTAGGCCGAGGGGTTGGAGGTCGTAGTCGAGTTTGAACGTGAAGACGCGAGTGTCCCATGATATGGAGCGTTTGGCGCAGAGTTCGGCTTTCTTCCAAGCCTTGGGTTGGAGGTATTTCTCGTCTGGTGTGCCGGAAGAGGTTTGGTTTTGGGCCTCATCGTTTAAGGCTTTTAGGGAAGCTTTGTCGAGAGTGCCGATGTGGTATTCCGGCATCATAGCTTTGGCTGTTTCACTGTCTGTGATTTCCTTAGTACGGTCCCATCTGAGCAGCGAATGTATGGCTTACGAATTGCAAGAAACTCCTCAGAGACGTCCATGCCTGCCGCAGATACGATACTCTGAGCACCGCCAGGATGACCCTCCAAAAATTTTGTACCGTCATAGACCTCACCGTTGACAACAAACCAAGGCTCTTCCGGAGAGACGTGTGCCTTGAACTCTGCAAGATCGACAGTCCGGTTCAGACCTTCTTTTTTCATATTGATGTCTTCTACTACATTTCCATTGTTGACCTCTGCCTCTTCATTATTCATCACTTCGCCCCAGTGACCATTCGTAAGATCTCCACCAGCTTTCTTAACTCTCTCCATCCATCCACCAGGCATCAGAGCCGGCTGCGTAGGATGCTCGAAGCGTATGATGTCGCCATCCTTGATGATAGCAACTCGGAACCAGGGGTTGTTCATCATGCCAAGAACCGACCAGTACATATCCCGCGGCTGGATGCTGAGAGCTTCGTCCATAGCACGAACAAGAATGGCGTCGCTTTCGGTAAGATCGGGGATGGGGATCTCGAGATTCCAGAAACACCAGCAAAAACAAGTCTCACGCCAGAACATGTCGACCTTGCCGCCGAAGAGGTCGGATTCGTACTCACGGTATTTGTCTTCGGGATATTCTATATTTGCCAGCCGCCAGGCTTTGACGATATCAGTTTTGACCTTTGTGATGATAGATACTTCACAACTTTGCTCACATTTTCCTTTATCTAAAGAAATCTCAACCCGGTTGATTCGTCGACCACCTCCGGCGTAAGCGTATCCTTGCACAGTATACGTTGCTGTTGGACCAGCATCTGCAGGCCGTAATACCTCATCATGCTGGGGATGGACAACAGCAGAGTTGACATTCAGATCATAGATAGCGTATCGGTCATCATACCACCACTTAGGCTCTTGGGCGGACTGTTCAGGGGATACCATAGTCCTGATTATGTCAGTCAAGCTTGATTCACACAGATATGGGGTGACGACCTACGGGAGCACGCGATTGTCATAGATGTGGTACCAATTGTCGCTAGGCGCGTCAGTCAAGATCAGCTTTGTCAACCACTTGACACTTCGACCGCCAATTTGTCCTGGTACGACAGCTCGCAAAGGACGGCCGTGATCAGGACGAAGATCTTCGCCGTTCATCTTGTGAGCGAGCATAATGCCCCGGTTGGGGTCCATGACCCAATTGAGTTTGACGGATGTTCCATAGAATCCGTTCGGCTATAGAAAGATCAGTATGATAGTCATGTTACTGAGAAATGATGTATCTTACCAGTTTATCAGCTCCCTCCATACAGACATATTTGGCTCTTCTCATCGGCTTTGCCCGTTTGATGACGTCTCTCATCATTGGACCCGTAAAGAGGGCAGTCGAGAGACCGGCTGCTCCCCATGAGAATCCCTTCGATTTGCGAACTTGATTCTGCTCTTTGCGTCTGTTGCCAGCACATACAAGGGTGATGGGTGCCGTTATCTGATCAAACTCCTGTAGAATCTGTCTAAAGTCAAACGTGATAGGATTTTCCACGAGTCTATGCCATTCTTTAGTCAATTTCTTTCACAGTTGCGACAGTGGAACTTACCCCTCGATGCTGAGTTCCCATGTCGGGATGTCGTCGTCCCGGACTCGCGGTACAGGTCCATGATTTCTGACGTAGAACAATTCTGGAGATGTCAGAAAACCTTTAACAAAGTCAGTCGATCATTCAATATAAGGTCCGGGTAGGTGTGGAAGTACCCTCGTTGAAAAGTGTGGTCAGTGGAGGCTCCACATTGAATGGATGAACACCAGTCAACCTAATCAATCGAGGATCACGAGGCACATGCTTGTCTGGCGTGTCTTTATCATAACTCAGAATCTCGGTTGGTGCCTTGGATGGTGGCGGCAGAGGAATATCAGGCAGTACATCTGAGATAGTAGAAGCGCTATCGCTGTCACTCTGCGATGTCGAGCCGTTCTCACTCTCACTGGTGACAGGCAGGGAATATTCCCGCATCCCTTGCTTGTATGCCTGCGTTTCTGTAGCCATATTCTGTGGTTGTCAGTGGTGTATATGTTACCCCATCAATGCTCTGCTACAAATTATGGATTCTCTGGTGATGGGTAGGCCAAAGTGATCTGAGTAGGAACAGTAGTCAAGCGAGGTATATTGGAACTGAACATCCGGACCCGGACTCATAGGGCTAGGATATAACAACCTTTCTGAGCAACAAAGTCGTGAAGTGCACCCGCGGAAATCCACCGTGGTGCAAAACTTTCTACTTAACAGCAATGACCTGTGCGATGATGTACCTAAGGAAGAACAGCCGGCCATGCCCGTCATTTGCTCCCGCACACCAAATACCAACGATCTATTGGTCAACGGTGGTGCAGGATAAAGTATCTGGAGAAAGTGGATCGACAGTGGGTGGCAATACCGTATCTGGCCGATATGTGTTTGTATCCGAGCCTCAAGAGTCTGGACTTTATATTACAAGTTAGTGTTTAGTCTTCTCAGAAGATTTCCACGGTGATCGAGGACGATGATGAAGAAGCATTACTCCAGTGGCAGTTGGCGATTACTCAATCTGGCAGACTTTAGGGCATCGAAGTCATGTGGCCAATCACATCCACAAAAAGGGTCCCTTATCTCCCGCTAATCGGATGAGTTCATGGACTTTACCTGGAAGGGATTAGCGTAAAGCGATCCACACCTTCCGCGGAGGATTTCTCCTAATCGGCCATCTGGGTCTTTACCCTATGGAAACTACATCTTCTCTGTGTGCTAGTATGCTTATTCCCAACATACTAGCTATGTACTGCATAGCCGTACATGAGATGCTTGCGTGATGCAAATACGTACGATTGCATGGATCGGTCCCGACTGCGGTAGAGGCGCCAAGTCGCCGCTATCAAAGTCATGGTTGCCGCCAATCTGGTTGCACATGGGCGTAGACCCTGCCTTTGCACGAATGATACGTAACGAAGACTGTCCTATCTCGAAGGTCTCGAGATCATCCTTTTTCTGTCGTAAATGATTGGCGAAGCCGCCTCTTCCAAGACTGATTGAGTCTAAGAACTCAGACTGAGCATTGTTGCCCCGCCTGGATTAAATCTCACGGGTATCCCACGGGGCTCTGCTCTTTCCTACCTTCTGCGTAGATTTGGAAAGCATCACAAAAAAGCAGCATAGTGATCATTATGTCGCCACTGATGCACGAAGATGAGTCGATAGAAGGCTTTGTTGCCGATGTCGACAGTCATCCTGAAAGTGCGGCCGAGCCAGGGTCTACCCGCAAGAAGATTGTCATTGTGGGACTTGGAATGGTGGCTATTTCGTTCATGTAGGTATTTTGCGAGCCCGTCAAGCAAGCCGAAAGTGCTGACTTAGATAGTGAGAAAATTATGAAGTGGGATGCCGAGCGAAAGCAATATGACATCGTGGTGATTGGTGAAGAACAGCATCTTGCATACAACCGGGTCGGATTATCGACTTTTTTCGAACACCGCAAGATCGAGGACTTGTATTTGAATACACAAGAATGGGTAAGTTGAGGGGATAAATTGTGTTATTTAATCCGTGACATTGACCGGGATAGTACTCCTCCTTCACAGATGGATCATTCAATTATCACTTAAACACACTCGTGACGGAAATCGACTCGAAGAAGAGACAGGTACAGACATCAGGCGGAGACTGGATATCCTATGACTTGCTTATCCTCGCGACTGGCTCTGATGCCGTACTTCCCGAGACCACACCCGGCCATGACGCCAACGGCATCTTCGTATATAGAACAATCGACGATTTGGAACGATTAATCGAATTCGCTTCCCATCACAAAGGCCAAACCGGTGTCACAGTTGGCGGTGGTTTGCTCGGCCTCGAAGCGGCCAAGGCGATGACGGATCTACAAGACTTTGGTAGCGTTAAGCTTGTGGATAGGAACAAGTATGTTCTTGCGCGGCAATTAGATGCTGATGCCGGTTCACTCGTGACCGAGAAGATTCGAGAACTGGGCTTGGATGTCATGCACCAGAAGAAAGTTGCCCGCATAGAAATAGACGAGGGAAATAATGTGACTGGTATCACATTTGAAGATGGCGAAAAAATCGACTGTTGCTGTATCTGTTTTGCGGTAGGTACACATGCTCGTTCTCATTTGGGCAGGGGCTGATATAGGATATAGATCGGTGTGAGACCACGTGATGAATTAGGCGCCAAAGCAGGCATTGACTGCGCTCCTCGCGGAGGATTTATCATCAACGAAAGGTATGTAGGAGTCAACCAAACATGGGCGCAGAATTGCATTGACTTTTTCAGTCTTGAAACCTCGGTATCGAATATTTATGCCATTGGAGAGTGCGCTAGCTGGGAGAATCAAACATTTGGCATCATCGCCCCCGGCATTGAAATGGCAGACGTACTTTCTTACAACCTCACACACTGTGGCGAAGATCCAAAGAGATTCCACCGCCCAGATTTGAGCACCAAACTTAAGTTGCTCGGCGTGGATGTGGCCAGTTTCGGCGACTTTTTCGCAGACCGTGACGGACCTAAGTTCCTGCCCGGCCGACGACTTTCAGCTGAATATGTCAGACCGTTCGAAACTTCAGACCGACCAAGGGTCTCCATCAACAAAGTCAAGGCGTTGACATATAAAGATCCCTTCGGCGCTGTTTACAAGAAATATCTCTTTACAATGGATGGAAAGTATCTACTGGGTGGTATGATGATCGGCGATACCAAAGACTATATAAAATTGAACCAGATGGTCAAGTCCCAGAAGGAACTGGATGTTCCCCCGAGCCAATTTATTCTCGGCTCACAAAGTGGAGGGGAGGAGAATGCCGATGACCTGTGAGTATCATTCTGTTCACGATTACAAACGAAACACACTAACGGGTGATAGACCTGGTGACACTCAGATTTGCTCTTGCCACAACGTCACCAAAGATGATGTGGTCGAAAGCGTCAAGAATGGTACTTGCTCGACAATCGCTCAAGTCAAATCCTGCACCAAGGCTGGAACTGGCTGTGGAGGCTGTATGCCCCTAGTGCAGTCTATCTTCAACAAGACCATGCTTGAAATGGGACAAGAGGTTTCCAACCACTGTAAGTTCGATGACATTTTCTGCTAGTGGACCTGCTAATATGTTGTCAGTGTGCTCCCACATTCCTTATTCTCGTGCCGACTTGTACAACGTTGTTGCCATTAAGCAATTAAAGACCTTCGAAGAGGTCATGAAGACATGCGCAAGTAACCCAGAATCTCTAGGCTGTGAGCTTTGCAAACCGGCAATTGGCTCTATATTGTCCAGTCTCTACAACCCTCACCTTATGGATAAACCAGTACACGAGCTTCAAGACACTAATGACAGGTTCTTGGCCAACATTCAACGCAATGGAACATTTTCAGTTGTTCCCCGTGTTTCCGGTGGTGAAATCACACCCGAAAAACTCATCACTATCGGTCAGGTCGCGAAAAAATACAATCTTTACTGTAAGATCACGGGTGGTCAGCGAATTGACATGTTTGGTGCCAAGAAGCAGGATCTTCTGGCTATCTGGACTGAACTGGTGGAGGGTGGCATGGAAAGCGGTCACGCTTATGCCAAATCACTCCGGACAGTCAAGAGTTGCGTCGGAACTACTTGGTGCCGATTCGGTGTTGGCGATAGTGTTGGTATGGCTGTACGCCTTGAGGAGCGATACAAGAGTATTCGTGGTCCCCACAAATTCAAAGGTGGCGTATCTGGCTGTGTAAGAGAGTGTGCTGAAGCACAAAGCAAAGAGTTAGCAATCTCTCCTTCTCTTGTTGAATTGTCATCTGACCACTCATAGCTTCGGTCTCATTGCTACCGACAAAGGATTCAACATCTTCATTGGGGGTAATGGAGGTGCTAAGCCTAGACACGCCGAGCTTCTGGCTAAAGACGTTCCTCCAGAAGAGGTTATCCCGATTCTCGACCGGTTCCTCATCTTTTACATCCGCACGGCCGACAAACTACAACGTACAGCACGATGGATTGAGAATCTACCTGGCGGTCTCAAGTACCTACAAGAAGTCATTTTAGAGGACAAACTCGGCATCTGTGCCGATATGGAGCGACAAATGGAGGAGCTTGTCGGTACCTTCTTCTGCGAGTGGACGGAAACCATCAACAACCCCGAACGACGAAAGTACTTTGAACAATTCGGCAACACTCAAGAGACCGTCGAAACCGTCGAAGTCATCAAGGAACGTCACCAGAGTAGGCCCGCATACTGGCCCAAAGATAGTGCAGAGGTTGATTTTAAGGGCCATCAATGGTCTAGTTTGTCATGGCAGCCAATCATTCAGGCCAGCCATTTCAGCGATTCCAGACCCGAAGTGTCATCCACCAACGTCAAGCGGGGCGACACGCAGTTGGCCATTTTCAAGATCAAGGGCAAATACTACGCCACACAACAGATGTGCCCACATAAGCGCGCATTCGTCCTTTCTGACGGCCTTATTGGTGACGACGACGCCGGCAAATACTGGGTATCCTGCCCATACCACAAACGCAACTACGACTTGAACGGCGAACAGGCCGGTCGCTGCTCAAATGATGAGAGTATGAACATTGCTACCTTTCCTGTCGAAGAGCGTGATGATGGCTGGGTATACCTCAAGTTGCCCCCTACCGAAGAGTTGGATGCGCTTCTTGGAACGGAGAAGTGGAAGATCAAGAGTACTGAATCCGAGGATCCTTTCGAGAAAGTTGACAAAATCTACAAGGGTACCAGAGGAAAGAAGATTGGTGATATCAAGGTCGCTACGCAGGCAATTCCTTGCGGTGGTGGTGCTAACAACATCGATTGGTGAAGATCAAGAAGATAGATTAACGAGGAGATGATCACAGTGTATATATGGCTGTCTATGGAATTTGGCATACTTTATTTAGAACAATATACCTTTCTTCTTACAGATATAACAGCTCTTAGCACACACTCTTCCGTGTATGATTACAGGTTGCCACTCACTGAACTGAAACCAGAATTCTCTGAATAGCTTCTATATTTCTATACTTTGTCGTTAAAATGTATGAAGCAAGTAGGGCACTCCAAATCACGTGCTAGCCTTGACCACCAATTAAAGCTCCAAGTCTCTTATCTTTGAGTGGACCTCCAGTCCCCATATAGCGCATCACTAGCCGTTCGGCTTATCACAATCCACTCCCCTGGCTCCGTAGACTCCCGTCCGGGCGTTCAATACACACCCAACTATGCAACGATATTCGATAAGGGCCCCCTCTGTGAGGCTATGAATAATGCTCCATCTCCAGCTTATTCCACCCTGTTGCCATCACTCCAGTTTGTTGTATCTCCACTGATTATCCGGAGAAGTCCTCCGCGGACAGCAATATAGACCGTTTTGGCATCCTGCCCTAGTTTCGACTAAATCGTGAGAATGGCTTTGTGAGTAAAGTTCGATCTTTTGCCTCCCACTTTTCTCGCCTTATCCTTGGCTTTGGAGTATAGTCCGAGTTGAATTGTTTATTGTACATGACGACTCGAGTCTCAAATTGAATTTCTATTGCCATCCCACTTTGATCCCTGGCCAGACTGTCGCCTTGGTTGCCCAGTGTCCAGGGATGGTGGTGAGTTGAGACGACCATCCAATGTGGCAGTTTTGCTAGATGCATTTCTAAATCTTTGCTGTCCAATAAGCCGCGAGACAGTTATCTCAAACTGCTTGCTCTTTACTCCGAGTAACCTTTGTGGTTTTTGAAGATCAACTACGTAGCCCAGATCTAAGCATCCTATCACATAGTTCGCTAGCAGTGTATTCTTTTTTCACTTTTTTTTTTCCGCGGGTCAAAGACGTCAGGATAAGTTTGGGATTTGAAGTCTGCGTTGCGAGATGGTAGACTACATCCGTCCGGAGTACAAGGGGCCTCGTCCTTTTAATGCGCTTTTGGCGCGATCCTTCTAGCCCTTTTTGTCATGGTTATTTGTGGCCAGAGTTAAACCTTAAGTGTCGAACCAAACTTCCAGGCCCGTGTGTCCTGGTGTCCTGATACTGCGGGCTATCTCTGCCTTAATGTATTGAGTTTGGTTATATCAATTCAAAGTCAAGATAATCGCCGCGGAAATGCTTCCGGTAGATTTCCACTATCCCCAGAAACTCGATATAGATTCAGATTCGATTAAATCAGTGTGAGCTAAATGATGTCAACTCAAGACACATTACCTATATAGGTCGACTGTTCATGCTTCCATGGTCCACACTCGTTATTCAGGTCATCATCAGTCAACAAGAACAACAAAATAGTAGACTCCGAGCGCGGCATCGAAAATACCCAAATCGGTGGTACGAGTCGATCATTTCACGCGAAGCCAATATCACGACTCTGAATGAAATCAAACAAAGAATAATCAATTCTTCAGCTCCTCAATCTGCTCTTCCATCAATCACCATCACCTGGGCAAGGTACAACTAGCAAAATGCCTTCCTACAGTATGCTTACGAGCACGTACAAGGCTCCCGAAATCAACCCTCTCACATTCAAAGCCTTGTCAATCCCGATTCTCAACCCGATCAATCGATATGGAAGAGTCTTTTTCTTCTCGTGGCTTGGTTTCTTTGTTGCATTCCTGTCGTGGTTCGCTTTTCCACCTTTGGTGAGTGGTTCTTAAATATATTGTCTGCTAAGCCAGAGACTTATTGATGGGGGATCTAGTTGACTGCCACCATTAAGAAAGATCTCCACATGAGCCAGTCGGACGTAGCGAATTCTAACATTGTAGCACTTTTGGCTACGTAAGTACCTGCCTCTGCAGCTTGCCCGAGAATATATAATACTAACAACGACGAAAGCCTCCTCATGCGATTCATTTGCGGACCCATGTGCGACAAATTCGGACCTCGGTGGGTCTTCATCGCCGTCTTGCTTTGCGGCGCTATCCCCACTGCCATGGCTGGTCTGGTCACCACTCCATCTGGCTTGATTGCCTTGAGGTTCTTCGTCGGTATCCTCGGTGCCAGCTTTGTGCCTTGCCAGGTGTGGACTACTGGTTGGTACGATAAAAGCGTTGTCGGTTACGCAAACGCTTTGGCAGCTGGTTTGGGTAACGCTGGTGGTGGTGTGACTTAGTAAGTGCTTCTCATAACCATTGATTAGACGTCGAGTCGCTAACGGTATGATTAGCTTCGCGATGCCCGCCATCTTCGACTCACTTGTCAGAGACCAGGGTCTCTCTGACCACAAAGCCTGGAGAGTCGCCTACGTCGTCCCGTTCATCATCATCACCGCCATCGCCTTGGGCATGATGTTCCTTTGCGACGACACCCCCACCGGGAAATGGTCCGAACGCCATCTCGGAGGTACCGAGACTCCCATGATTGCATCAAACAAGCCAAACTCTTCAGCCTTCTCTTCCGGCGCCACGACACCCCGCATCGTCAACGAAAAGATCGACGGCAAGATCCTGCCAAGTTCTTCCACTGCCTCCGACACCGAAGCTCAGGTCGACAACTCCAAGGGCGATGTCATTGAGGAAATGATCGTTGCACCAACATGGCGTGAAACTCTGCAGGTCGTTCTCAGTCTCCCGACCATGTCCCTCGCTGCGATGTACGCCTGCTCGTTCGGTGCCGAGCTGGCTCTCGACGGCGCTTTGGGCAATTACTACACCAAGAATTTCCCCCATATGGGTCAGACCAAAACTGGTCAATGGGCAGCTATGTTCGGTCTTTTGAACGTCGTCACTCGTCCCCTGGGTGGATACATTGCAGATGTGGTTTACCGTCGCACCTCCTCCGTCTGGGCCAAGAAGATCTGGTTGACATTCCTGGTGGTTGTGACTGGTGCTTTCTTGTTGGCCGTCGGTCTCACAAACCCAACAAGCGAGTCAACGATGTTTGGACTGATCGCTGGATTGGCTATTTTCCTTGAAGCCGCCAACGGCGCTAACTTCGCCCTGGTGCCTCACGTGTACCCTTTCGCCAATGGTATTGTTTCAGGCACCGTCGGCGCATTCGGAAATCTCGGAGGTGTGATATTCAACATTGTCTTCAGATACAATGGCACCGACTACGAGCGATCGATCTGGATCATGGGTGTTATTACTTTGGGGGTTGGCGTGTTGCAATCCTGGACGCGACCTGTTACCAAAGAGGCGGTCCTTTCGGCGGAAAAGCATTGATGTTTCTGCAAAGCATTCTTCTCTGTTTTCATTACGATACCTTCCCTTTAGGCTATTCCAGTTTTAGCAAGTACTGTACGGAATGGGATTCCATTGAATCTGAGATCTTTTGATTCATTTATTTCCACGTTAGTACCATTGGAATTTCTTTTTCTCAAGTATCTGGCTAGTCATGACTCGATTTATCGATCCAATTTTGTCTAGGCTGTTCTTTTCAAGCCTCCTAGGCCGTCAGAAGACTGCAGCCTGCGTATCCTGAACAAGGATCTAGGTTCATGTAGTATACGATGATGGTACGAAGTGCCAGAACGCCTAAGCCTGCATGGCTGTCTTGGATAGATGGATCGGAGCTGCCCGGTCCAATAGTGGGCTGTGGCAGACCCCCTACAGCCTTGTTCCTGCGACTAGAGGACGCTCGATGATGTGCGTTAGATGAAACGGCCCATGGAAAACCGCCAAATTGGAGTCATGTCGCGACGTTGTATCTGCAGGATGATCCGATAGTATCACACCTTGTTCCCTTTGCCACGTAATTGAAGCCGCTCCATCTGAAAGGTAAGGGGCAGCAGGGAGTCCGACGGTGAGGAAGAAGGATCAAGAAGAATGAGCGACAAAGAGTGACTATCGTACTAAGATGTATTAGGCCTAGCGTCGCCGTGACGGGGCCGCGACAGCACGTGTTTTACCCACTAACGTCCAGTACATTCTTATGATTGGCCAATGTCTCCACGTGAGTACAGGCTGTGGTGGAGCTCTATCCCAATCCGACTAGTTCGTGGTACTCTTCTGTCGACTTGTCAAGCCTGGAGTTAAAGGCAGCAAGGCAGACACGCACGCTAGAAATAGAAAAGCCGTCCGTGGAAATACCGAAGAAGCTGAACGAGAGATCCTCGGTGGGTTTTGCGGGGAAACCAACAAACCTACATAGTACTTCCATCGTCAAAACCACAGACCCCCATCGCCCAAAGCGTGTCTTTTGTTCCATCGCAGACGGGCACGTAGTTCAACAAGAGGAATTCCCACCCGTCGTTGATGATGGTATTGTCCCATGTCCACACCCTCTGTTCTCCGCGAGAATGAGTCATGTCGTCGGCGAACATCACCATGAACGAGATTGGAAATAGTAACTCCAATGCCTCCACCAACACGAACCCTGCCAATGATAATAATGACAAACCTAACAATCCGCGATCCCGTATATTCCGCCCGTGCCTAACATGTCGCCGGCGCAAAATCAGTGTTCGTATCCCCCACGGCGTTCTTGAAAAGTCGATTCTGGGATCGGTCTTCAGCTGACTCGCGCGGGAAAACAGTGCGATAAGACCAGACCCAAATGCAAGAGATGCGCACAAACCGGCTATCAATGCGAAGGATATGGAGAAGAACGTCATTTCGTCTATGTCATTCCAACTCGGTCTGCAACTCCCTCAGGAGACAGCAGCGGAAGCGGCCGGGGCAGGAGCAGAAACAACAGCAGCATTGGCAGCCGGGACAACCACAATTCGAAAAAAGTCACCCTCCGATCATCACGACAATTACCGCCAGACCACTTACAACATCAGCAAATATGGAAACCGCACGGCGCAACACAGCTGCTGCGCCCACCACAACTTTCCAGTATAATGACGCTCAATTCGCCGGACGCCAATCGCATCCAGATGGTAACCTATTTCGTTGACCGGTATATGCCTGACCGCATGGCACAGCGAAATGAGAACATCACAGCAATGACATGGTTGATGGGTCTGCCGAACTTGTTGGGGAAATGGAAAATCTTGGATATGTCCCTGTCGGCGCTGTCGCTTGCGTATATAGGGGATATGCATGGGAATAAACATACTTCACGACAGGGCGAGCATTTCTATAACGAAGCATTGCAACATATGAGAGGCCGACTGGCTCGGAATCAGATAGATGAAGGAATGCTTGCGGCTTGTATCTGCATGTCAATGTATGAGGTGCGTTCCTAGATTTCTCTATTCTTACGTGGCTCCTTAAAGGCTAATTGATGAAGATATTTCATACGAGTGACGGAACAAGCGGGTGGATGTTTCATGTCAAAGGAGCTTGTCGGTTACTCGAACTCAGGGGCCCGCCATCACCAACTTCACCTCTTGATATGAATCTGTTTCGTCGAATACGAGCTGTAGCAGTAAGCTTTCCTAGATTCGAGTGGTGGCACTGTGACTGACCTTTGCAGCTTTGGGACTCATATGCCAGTGGTAAAACATCGTTCTTAGCGAGACCCGAATGGCGCGGTCTATCCGACACACCCTACGACCTACTACTAGACATCCTTGTGCGCCTCACAGCATTACTCTCAAAAGCGGATCAGATTGATAGCATGGCCGCAAAAGGCAATGAAGCGGGTGCTACACAAGCCGCTCAAAAACTCATGTGGATCTGCCACTCTCTACGAGACGACCTCGTCACTTGGTACGCAGATTTCCAAACCAAAGAGACCGGGCCACTCTTTTATCTCGAGCCTGAAGAGCAACATCCATACCTCGACCCCGACTCAGATCTGAACGATATATTCCCTGATAGCGTTACATTTCAAACCCCATACATTGCCCAACTATTATTGCTGTATTGGTACGGTGAAGTCGTCGTCCATAGCGCCATGTCAACCGCCCACCGCCATCTCTGGAGTCAAAGCCCCAACCACATGGAAACACCATCCCCATCCTCAACTTCCACGTCCTCGCCCTCAACAACTGCCTCAGTCACGACTGAACGCCTAACTGAAGCCAGGCAACAAATGACCATGCTCGAAGGAGAAACACTCGCCAACATCGAAACAATCGGCGAATACTTCGCCGCCAAGATATGTCAAGCCATGGCTGGCATTGGGCGAAACAGTCTTCGCGGGTACGGGTTCCAGATCGGTATGGTACCGCTCTGGTCTGCGCAGCAGTATTATCAGAATCGCTCAGCGCGCAAGTACATGTGGTGCCGGACTGTGCTTATGAATTTTGGCAGAAAAGGCTTTGTCGTTGGGCAGAGCCTCGGGACGTTGGCTTTGAGGCAGTATCCTGGTCGATATGTTGGGAACAGTAGCTCATCTGTTGTCGAGGAAGTGATCTCATAGCCCTTCAACCTTGTCAAAATTGGCAGCTAGTACGTATGTACTTGTAGGGGTCGTTATTAAATGTCCAGAATCATTTCTCTTCTTGCTCGAAACAATTGGAGTCCCGGAGTCATGAAACTTGAAACCACAAGATAGGATGGAGTATACGGGACGAGGTGTTTCTTGGGAACTGTATATTATAGATTCTTGGCTGGGCTGTTTTAGGCTGTCAAGCAAGTTTTGGGAGCTTACTTACTAGAATGTCATTCGTCTCGTGCTGATATCGAGTACATTCACGTCGTGTCTGCCTGTTATACGATGATTATCGCAGGTAAAAAATCAAGTGGCTGTGATGGTGACTATTACGATGACGTGCACAGAAACATATACTGATCATATTAGTATGGGTATCATTCTCCCATGTATGGTCCGACTCTCGTTCCACAAGCCCTAGTCCTAATGTAAAACGCCAATCATGAAACCTATCGAACACCGTGCCATGGGACAAAAAGAAAAAAGAGGCGTCAAAATGAGAAGGAAGTATGACACAAGAAGATAGCAAGCGAAAGCCAAGGGTATAATGCTCATTCACCAAAGGCCAAACTAATCAGCAACCGGAGGCGACAAATCCTTCAAAAATTCATACCCCGTCTCTTCCTCCGCTTTTTCCGGTTCCAGGCCAATCGCAGACCTCAAAGCTCTCACCTCGGACTGCAAAGCCTGGATAATCGTCGTCGGCGCCTGATCCTCTTCACACCTTAACCGGTACGCCGTACGCAACATCTCCGCCAACCGCATCGTCTGCGCATGCCAATGGTCCCGATCCAGACGACTCGATAGATGTGCGTCGCGCTCAGCTTGTAGTAGCGCGTTATACTCTTTCTTTTGGGCGAGGAAGTACATGTTGTTATTTTGGCAGTAGTTGCGAATTTGTTCAACCATGATGCCCATACTGGTCTCGAACTCGCCGATGAGGCTTGTGTTCTCGATTTGTTCGCGTTCGAGGGCTTCGACGGTGCGTCGTTCGCGGGCAAGGGCGCGCTCGAGTTCGGCGATTCGTGCAGCTGTTCCATTATTAGTTTGTCGCAGTTCAAAATGTGGTGAGGATTGACTGACCAGAAATCTCCCCGCTGACTTGATGAATGTCCGGACTCGTGCCTTCAGCAGTAGATCGACGCTGCATCTATGTTAGTCACGGCTTCTTTCCATCCACTAAGCACCGGACAGACATACCATAATCTCCTCGGCACTCTGCACAATTCCCCTCGTCATTTCACGATTGTTCTTCAGAATATCGCTGAACTCCACCACCATATCATATAAGTTATTCAAATCCATTTGATGTCCAGCATTCATCGGCAGCCCGTTCATCATCATGTTATTATTATTGCCCAGGCCGTTTCCACCTCCGCCTACAGCACCTCCAACACCACCACCGCCGCCGCCGCCGCCGCCGCCGCTACCATTCATTTGTGAAGGTGATGGAGACATGGATTGTCGCGACATGTTGGCCATGTTCATTACGTTAGGCGAGTTATCCATATAATTTCCCATTGCTGCAGCGTTGTTGTTGTTGCCGTTTGTGGTCATGCTCTCGCGATAGGCGCGAAGGGTCTCACGAGGAGGAGCGTTTTCGATGAGATGTGTCAGGCCTATTGGCATTCAGCGATTTAGGGTTTTGAAACGGAATGCTGCTGTAGTATCGCGATTGTTGTCGTTATATCGTTCATGTCGGCCAGCTGGAATTGACAGGTCGCTTTCTATGGGACAGCAGGAAAGTCCAGACTCCAAAAGCACAGACCGCCTACCAAAATAGGAGGACTCACTCTCGGTCACGTGGTCTACATCTGATATTCGAGTGTTTCGCACAATGAATATCTATATCTTACGAATAAAAAATGAAATATAGCAAAATCATTGATAGATAGATAGATATTTCAGCTGATCTGAACCAATAGTAGACAATTTTCCAGAAGCGTCCACTCTCCGAGAAGCTGAAGTTCGGCTTGATGGAGCTGTTGACCAACTCAATAGACTGGTATCGCGGCTGCTTTCCATGCCTGTCTATGCTTCATGGTTGCTGGTCTGAGCCAGTGACCGCCAGAACGACTCTGCAAGTATATTATGGCGTAGAAGAGTGATCCCCCTTATTGGTCCTCTACAGCATTGAGCCGTCGACGAAGTTAATCGGATTGTATTTGACCTGCATCCAGTCACCATGCTCAAGTCATATCGAGCAGCGCCGCCAGTCTCTCTTCAGGGTCCGTAGAGGGGATCGTATCAGACCCATCATCTGCGCGAATGACACGACTACTGTTCACTCTCCCAGCAACCCTTGCCACCAACATACGCATCTTATCAATCTCGCGGACCAACTCACCATCTCTCGTGAGAAGGTTGGGTTGGACATTTTCTTGTGGATTCTTGAATGGTTCAAGAAGTGCTTTCAGTTGCTTATATTGTGCCAATTGCTTTTGTTTCTCTTGGCGTTTGTTATGTAGTGCGACGAGTCGTTCGTAGAGGAGCTTGTACCTACGTGATAAGGTGTCAACGATACGTTTTTGTGTAGTGATTGACAAAGGAGCGGTTGTACCTTTCATGCTCCTCGGGCGACGCATCATCGTGGTATTCGGAAGGAAGTTTCTCAATGACTCTGATACTTGATTAGCCTAGTGATTGGCGCGAACGTCCAGGTCTAATGCGTACAGATAATTTGACATATCGGAACCAATCTCTACCCCCGTCGAGGTTTGAGTTGAATTGAGAATCTGGCTTTTGACCGACTCCCAATACAAACTCTCAATTTGCCGAGCGACGTGTTGGATTGCTTGGTTCGGATAAACAACGCGATTATGCTGTTTCAGTGTCGTATTCACTGTCACAAAAGAATCAGTCTCCAGCCTCCACTGCTTGCATTGAGACTGAACGAACACTTTTGCACGACTTCTTCCACGACTTTGTCACTCAAGTCATCCTCCGTTTCCGGCGCAAAGTCTCTCCATCCTTGCTGAGGTGCTATCGATGCGGACAGGATTCGGATCTGATTCCGTATGAAGGAGGTCTTAATTTCTGATATCGTTCGTGATTTCTCCATGGCTGGATATTTGGTCTCTTGTTTGTTTGGGAAAGGCGAGAACATGTCCTTAGGTTGATCTGAATCACGTGCTGATAAGTATGGACGCGCTCATTATCGCGAATTATCATCCCCGCGTCCAATGATAACGATTATATCTCGAGCCTCGCTCAATTGTTGATTAATTTCATGGATGCTTTAACCATGGCACTAATGGTCTTGATATTTGAATTAATCTTCAATGCTTTACATTCTTGAATGATATACCTATTGTCTGATGAGCAAAGTGCTGAAGCTGCAACCAAATCTCATCGGCTAGCTCGTGTACCTTTTGCCTCGGTAAATTGTCGTTTATCAGCCGGCACAATCTGAAAGGAGTCATGCTTGGGATATATTAAAATCCACCCCTTCGAGATATGTCAAAATCTGAAGATTACACCTTTAAAACATCAGATATTGTCAAATATGACTGCTTCCCAGCCTCGTGCACTTCTTTTTGACATCGGCGGAGTTTGTGTACGATATATCTGGCACCTTTGAGAATATCTAGCCTAACTTGATAACCTAGGTCGTCTCGCCATTCCAAGCAATCCTAGATTACGAAAAATCGAACGGGATACCACCTGGTTGGGTCAACTTCAGTATCTCACGAACAGCCCCAGATGGAACGTGGCACAAGCTAGAGCGCGGTGAAATATTACTTGATGCAGAATTCTTTAAAGGCTTCAAGCGAGATCTTCAACAACCTCACTTATGGAAGCAATATCAACAACGATTGCCAGAGAAAGAAGGCAACTGTGCCTCAAGTGTAGCACCTCTTCCCAATATCGATGCGGAGTTTTTATTTTGGGAGATGATGCGAGTATCTCGTGAACCAGATCCGTTCATGTTCCCAGCTTTAGGAAAATTGAAAGCTTCTGGGAAATATTTAATGGGCGCATTGTCTAACACAGTCATTTATCCCCTCGGTCATCCATTCAGTGAGGATCAAATAGGGCTACGGAAACATTTCGACTTCTTCATCTCCTCGGCGCATACTGGTCTTCGCAAACCACATCCTGAGATATATGCACATGCACTGAAAACGATAAATAAAGTTGCAGTGCAAAAGGGCCAATCGCCTATAAGTGCATCTGAAATTGTATTCTTGGATGATATTGGGGAAAATTTGAAGGGGGCTAAGAAGGCAGGTTTTGGAACGATCAAGGTTGTCCTTGGGAAGTCGCAGGATGCAGTCAAAGAGTTGGAGAACATCACTGGACTGCAGCTGTTGGATGACTCCGACAGACCGAAGCTATGATATTTTACAAATGAATTAGAATATGAAAATATATGAGTGAGCTGTATAGCTTCTTAGGCGTTCGCTGCAATAGAGGAATAACTGCTTCACGGCCGTGGGAGTGCTGATTCATAGGATGATTTTTGAGGTAACTAAATACTAGCTTAGTCCTACATATCCTCATAAATAATAGTCAATGATTTATACGAGCCACCGAAGTCACGAATACATCTAGATAGTCTTGTAATTGTCTGATGTCGTCGCCCACCTCGAATTGCAGGCGGTTCGTGGCCAACCTTTTTACCCGCCGAAGCTTGAGATGGCGCTAAGCGAAGCACCCGCACAAAAGCCTTATCAACTTATCCCGCACTCTCCCTTGACTTTTTTCTCAGTCTAGCAGCCAAGCCATACCCGACAACAGGACATATTCACAGTCCACGACAAATTCGTCAAGATGGTGAGTTGACACAGTCTTCAAAGATGGCTCATTGTCGCCATTTTTGTCTCTTTCAAGAATCCTCCGAAATGTGTTCTCAGAGTCGTGCAAGATGCTTCGGAGGGGGATTTCTGAAGCGCAAATTGCTGACTCGCCTGTAGCCTTTCACCAAGACCATCAAGAACAGCGCGTACTACAGGTTAGTCTCCAATTTTATTTATGGCCTCATTTCAATTGTCGTTACTGACTTTTATTCAGTCGCTACCAGACCAAGTACCGCCGTCGTCGTGAGGGAAAGACCGATTATTATGCTCGTAAGCGCTTGATCACCCAAGCCAAGAACAAGTATTCTGCCCGCAAGCACCGTCTTGTCGTAAGTTTTTACCAATCCGTTTGACCTGTAAATTCTGTGATCTAACATTTGTAGGTCCGCTTCACCAACCGCGACATCATCACCCAGATTGTCTACTCCGAAATTACCGGTGACAAGGTTATCGCCTCCGCTTACGCTCACGAATTGAAACGTTATGGAATTGAGCACGGTTTGACCAACTGGGCCGCTGCCTACGCCACCGGTCTTCTTCTTGCTCGCCGTCTCCTCAAGAAGCTCGAGCTCGACGACACCTTCGAGGGTGTTGAGGAGGCTGACGGTGAATACACCTTGACCGAGGCTGCTGAGACCGACGACGGTACCCGCCGCCCCTTCAAGGTCTTCCTCGATGTCGGTCTCGTCCGTACTTCCACCGGTGCCCGTGTCTTCGGTGCCCTGAAGGGTGCCTCCGACGGTGGTCTCTTCGTTCCTCACTCCGAGAACCGTTTCCCTGGTTTCGACATCGAGTCCGAGGAGCTCGATGCTGAGACTCTCCGCAAGTACATCACTGCCGGTCACGTTGCTGAGTACATGGAGGGTCTCGCCGACGACGACGAGGAGCGCTACAAGTCCCAGTTCTCCCAGTACATTGACGACGAGATTGATGCCGGTGACCTCGAGGACTTGTACCTTGAGGCCCACAAGGCAATCCGCGAGGATCCCTTCAAGAAGGACGAGGATGCTGGTGAGAAGAAGAGCAAGGAGGAGTGGAAGGCCGAGAGCAAGAAGTTCCGCACCACCAAGCTCTCCAAGGCAGAGAAGGACCAGCGTATCCAGGAGAAGATCCGCGAGTTGGCCGCTTAAGTGGACGACTTGCAGTAGGTGTTCTGATGGCTTGTACTCGAAAAGTTTCTTCTGTTTAAGAGCAATGACGCAGAACAACAAAAAGTATTCATCTTCATGCCCTTCATGAAACTTCTCTTTCCATCCTCTCATTCTTTCTTTACTCGTATTACTGTCACGGTTCATGGATGATATCCTGTCATGTTTTGTATTTGTCTATTTTTCGGAGCAATAGGGCCGGCACAAGTATATACTTTTCTTTCTTTTCAATCTTCCATGAACCTGTGTAGACTTGTAGGCCTATTTACCTCGTAATCTTTAAACATTCACCTTGCGTCTCCAACACAGTATGAGACAGCGCGGACATCCCACTCCCAAAGTTAAAACTCGGTCGGGGAGCGAATAGACTCCCAGCCCGTTGTACGTAAGTGTGTAATACCGAATACCGTTTGATACAAAACGTTCCGCAATGCACCGGATAGAAAGTCTGATCTGATTGGCCAGGACTGCCGAGGAGTCCTGAAAGCGCGCAAACTGCCAGTCACATGACTCGCCCTCAGTTGCCTGCATCTTCCATGCAAGAATGGGCTGGTGTCACATTTTGAACCCACAAGTTCAATATGATGTACATATCTTTTATTATTCCTATATCGATGTAAATAGAATTCAACAAAATCAACCCATAGCCACACAGATCCTGTCTATAGAGCCTCCGATGACGGACAGACTTTTGCTGTACTTCTCCAAGCATTACGGATGCGTACGGAAAGTCTGGACGTTGTGGTATTTGATGGCGTTCTCCAGCAAATAGGACAATGGTCTCGTGACCCACAGGCATCGTTTCTCTGCACTTCTCTGGGGGGCTCTTGGTAAGTTACAGTCCTACTTACAGTCATTCCATTGTGGTCCGGAGTCCTTCGCATCAACTATGTTACTCACGACATCTTGTGCTTAGGGCTGAAATTTTCTCTTTGATTTATATCCTCACAATATACTCCATTTGGGGCATATTGCTGCGCTCTCTGTGAACACATCGCTCTTCTCCTCTAGGTTTATATTACTCTTCGCTGTGCCAATCTATGGCAAGTCAAGATGTCGCCTTTATGAGAGATAACGTGACATCATTCCACACCTGACCTCCAGATCTCTGTATACAGCCAGAGGACATCACGACTACACTTGCGCTTTTTAATCAAAAGTTGCCGTGCTGTTGTGTAACTCTCATCGTCATCCTCTGGATTAATAATATCAAGGTAAGGGCACCATGGAAGAGTCCAATACGGTGGATGTGAGCTGGCTCCATCATTCACATCGAGGTATGTATACCCTCTGTATTGGATTACACCTGATTTGATCAGTCTTATACTGATGCATTGATGATTGTAGCGGACCAATTACTGCGAACCAAATCCGCCACTTCCTCAGTGCACGAGAAGACGAATGGACAAGCAGACACCAACAAACTTGAAAGAAGCAACTCGTGTAAAAAGACATCGCAACGATTATCCGACGCACCTCCGCCATTGACAAGCAATTCCCAACCAAAAGCCAACGGTACTTCTACAGAGCCATTGCCGTCTCAAGCGCGCAATGCGCCGGAGAAGAAAGTAGCGGCAAACTCCCCAGCTACGCCCATCAAAGGAAGTGCTCCGAAAGCCGTACCAGGAAGGCGGAATTCGTGGATATCATCGATCAGCTCTAAGTTCTCTACGGGAACAACGCCACCGGGACCAGGCGCTGCTCCCCATGTCGCACCAAAATTGAGCCCACCAGTCAAACCAGACATCAATCCGTTTGGTGCTTCGTTCTCTCCCAAGGATAAAGATGCGCTCATAGGCGAGTCAATCAATCCGTCAACGTCATCCACAGCCTCTTCGCCGAAAAATCCTTCGTTCTTGCAGAACGCATTTCGAAAGTTCTCAAGCAATGGTGGAACCGGAAAGTCGACAAACAATGGCGGTATATGTGAGCGTCGGGTAATGAACGTGGATCCCAATAGAGACAGATGCAAGGTTCCGGAACTGAGTCAAGGGAAGTTGAAGCGTGTCGCTTTCTGTGTCGATGTAGAGATTGCCGGCTTTGCTTCGCGCGAAGATGATGACTTGACCAAGCGCGAGCCGACGACCGTGCCTACTTCACTGGCGTCTAAGTCGAATACGAAGGAAAGGAGCGAAGGATCAGCTTTGAAGAATAACGAGGCTGCGACGGAAACAGAAAATGCTGCAAACTCTGAAATTGTCAAATCAAGCCCGCCAACTCCGGCAGCGACTGGTGACGCTTCCGCTGGTAGTCAGACTAAGGAGCCTACTAAGAAACAAGAAAAGAAAAAACGTTCAGAAGAGGAAAGGAAGGAGCGCAAAGAAAGGAAAAGGAGACAGGCAGAAGAAAATGGGACTATTCCTATGCAGTTCAAAACAGGAGAAGACGAGCAGCCCGCTGCGCCAACGGCAGCATCGAGCGGTACACGCTCCAAGACACAGAGCCATCCGACCACGGACCCTGTACGTATCTATCGCCGTTGTTGTCAGCTTCGTGAAACTCCGGTATTGAAAAAGCTTGTCGAGCAAATGACTTCACCGTCATCGACACTTGTTGAAGCTCCTGGAACTGTGGCCGTTTTGGATCTTACCGATTTCCCCATGACGTTGCAAGATATCTTCACTTTCAGTGACTGGCTTGCAATTGTTCCCGTTCGGAAATTGATACTTGAGAATTGTGCACTCACGGACGAAGGATTACGCTCAATATTGGCCGGTCTTTTATCTACAAAGACCATGCAACAAGCTCGGAATAGACGCCGTTCCACGAAAGAAAAGCTTGCATCTGTACCTGCACTTTTCGGAGTAGTGGAAAAGGTTTCGCTGAAAAACAACACCAAGATTGGTCCCGAAGGTTGGCGTCATATCTGTCTTTTCATCCATCTCTCCAAATCGCTCAGAGCAATCGATCTCTCTGGCATTCCTTTTCCCAAGAAGATTGTTGACGGACCAAGCCCTTTGAAAGCAGGTGATTTGGCCACAACACTGGCAAAGTCACTTACAACACGTTTCGGTGGTGATTACCTGGAAGAACTACTTCTCAGCGAGTGTCAGCCGTCCACTGAAGATATAGAAAAGATCTGCAATGCGGCAGCCACAATCAAGTTGAGACGACTGGGACTGGCTAACGATAATATAACTCGTGAAGGATTGCAGCATGTTGCCCGCTATATTCAGTGTGGTAATTGTGAGGGAATTGATCTCGGAGGAAACGAGCTGCACGATCATTTGAGTCTACTAACGGACGCCATCAATACTAAGAATCCCCTGATAGCAGTGAGTCTGGCAGATTGTTCGTTGACGCCGGCTGCAATATTCCCCCTGCTCCAAGCATTCCCGACTCTACCCAATCTCCGATTCATTGATTTTTCGCATAATCCCGCGCTATTCACGACTCAACCGGACTGTCTGGCCATGCTTAGGAAGTTCCTTCCGAGAATGGCAGCTCTGAAGCGCATACATCTAGCGGATGTAGATCTTTCTCCTGACCATGCCATCGCTCTCGCCGAGGTTCTGCCTGAGTGCCCAAGTCTTTCTCATCTGAATATTTTGGAAAATCCAAGAATTGCAAGCCTCGGGTCCTCTAGTGATCCAGCTGATCAAGAGGAAGCATGCGCTGTTTATGCCTCATTGATGGCGGCTGTTCGTGTTTCGCGTACTCTTATTGCAGTGGATATCGAAGTGCCCAGCGCTGAGAGTAATGAGGTTGTCAGGGCATTGGCCTCTCAAATCGTTGCCTATTCTCTGCGGAACCTTGGTGCTCTTGAGGAACTCAGCGATGCCAGCCAAGTACAACGCTCAGAAGTGCCAATTCCTGAAGTTCTCCAACATCTTGTGGGACACACCGGTCCTGTTTCATCCACTGAGGACGAGCCTGCGCCAAATGAAGATTACGTTATTGGAGGCACAGGCGTCGTCAAAGCACTCGGTGTGTGTCTCGGCAATCTTGATCGTCAGCAAGCGGAGATTGGAATGGGATCACGACCTGGAAGTGGTCGCTCGACGCCTGTTCCGCAAGTCACATCTTCTGTTCACAAAACGAAGAAAGCGCGAGATATGTCGAAGAACCTGCTTGGATCTGCACGTAATATTCAAGCCAGAATTAAGATTGCGCTTGTTCGGGAGGATAGGGCTGGCAATGATGCCAATTATAGTGAGTTATACTTCACCTCATCTTGAATTTTTTTACTAATCTTTTGAACTTAGGACGGCTGCAATTCCTTGACCAAACCCTTCAGAAGATCATCACGCGTTTCGAAGAAGAGTTCCCCGAGTGTCGTGTATCCGCAGACAACCATTTCGACGATACATCGTCTCAGCGATTCAGCGAAGATAGCCACGAAGCAATCGTGGCTGCTGACAGTGCTGTCTACGTTCCGGATATGTCTACCGCAGATGATGAAGAGGCAGATCCATTCGCCATTCGTTTGTCGCGTAGAGGTTCTAATACCTCGCTACACTCACGAGCATTAACGTCTGAAGAAGGTCGTCTTCACAGGATTAGTCAACATCTCCGACGGGACTTCCTCAACCCCTCGCTCATTTCCCCTGAAGATGGCGGCGCCGTATCTGGAGATGATACCCATATCAACGCTATTCGTGAGAAACTCGAGAACCTCAAAGGTGACGAGAGAATGGGTACTCACCCTGAAAGCGTTGGAGCCGACAAGGCCTTCCACGAACTTGGATCAACCGTAGAAGAATTATGGATCATCCAGCAACAGGACCAAGACGCATTTCAAAGGTGGAAGCAAAGCCAAATTGCCGCTCAGATTAACGCTGGCTTACGATCGCCGCCATCCCAGGATGGAGAATCTTCTTCGGCGCAGCCCAACAAATAAATGCCTTGCCGATCATGTCATGTACAAAACCGAACTTATGTCGCTCATTTTACATTTCTGTTTAGTTTTTCAGCGTGCCATGAAATTTGCTCTTGGTTGTTCGTTCCACGTGTGCCATACTGCTATTATTTGATGAGACATGACAGCGTTCTGTACCAAGCTCTTTCATTGATGTTTGTGGCGGTAAAGCATTTAATCCACCTACGCTCTTTCTTCGTGCATGACCAATTTGTATTCTGTATTATACTTGTTGATGAACTCTTGATCAATGGACACATCACATAACCCTATCCCTATTTCATAGGCCTTTCACTGTCGGCAGCGAATTCGCGGGGAGATGGATGAACTTCGAATCCCGTGCCGCGAACCCATGTGTTGGAGGCCTACTGGTGGAGTTATGTTAATAATGCAAAGTGGACTCATGCCAACAGAAAGCTAATATTTACTCTTGTCTCGGAGCCAGCCTGTGCTTATTAATGTTAGCTGTGAGAATCGCGGAGACGGTTGGATTTCGACTCCGGTGCCGTGATCCATACGTGTAAACATCATGTAGAAGAAATATTCTATTGGACAGCGTAACTAGATCCAAGACTTGATTCTAAGGTATATAAGGCCGCGTGCTTCCGTGAGCACTGTGTGATTTCCATTTTCCTCATACAGCAACACTGAACCAGCGAAACATCATCGGCTTCAACCTTCACCCACATCAAAAATGGCTCCTATTCACATCGGCTCCTTGGTTTACAACTACCAAGCCCTCGACGTGCTCGGCCCATTCGATCTGATCGGATCCGGAGGCAAACACGTTCTGAATGCAGTAGCCTTCTACACCAACATCGACAAGAACATCCTCAATCGTGCCCCTGAGTTCGTCTTTCACCACATCGGCGAAACGCTCGATCCAGTTCCTCTCCTCACGAGCTCTCTCATCGTCAAACCTACTGACACGATCGACGACTGCCCTGCATTGGATTATCTGTTGGTTGGAGGGCCCGACGTTAAGGATTTTGAGCTGTCGCCCAGGTATGCAGATTTCATACGACGACATGTAGCAGCTGGGAAAACGGTTTTTACGACTTGTACTGGTGCGGGCGTGCTCGCCTCAACGGGTATTCTGGACGGCAGGAATGCTACCATCAACAATCTCGAATACGAATGGGTTGCCAAGCGATATCCCAAAGTCAGATGGACTAGAGAGAAGAAATGGGTCGTTGATGGGAATATCTGGACTGGTGGAGGAGCAGTTGCTGGAATGGATATGTTTGCGCACTGGTTCAAGGAGGAATTCGGGTTGGATATGCTGCTTCAGGGGGCTAAGGGGCTTGACTATGAGCCGAGGGATATCGATGGCTTATTCAAGGTGTTTCCGCAACGGTATGACGAGGAAGGAAAGCAGCTGCCTACACTTGTGTTGCCATAGAGCAGCACTATGAAAGAGGTCTAGCATTGTAGGCTAATAGCCCCAGGTCAAATCAGAGTATCTATCGACAAAAGATCGCCCCAAAGAATCTCATATTCAATCCCCTGAATCTCCAGAGCAATCGCGTTTTGTAGTACAGGGGGGCTCGGAGCCTGGGTGATCTTGCGGTTGGAATACCGCAATGCAGGGCAGCGGTGTATTCTTTGGCCAGACGAAACACTATTAGTCATGGCCTTGAGCTCATGATGGGCATTGCGACCATCACCGACTTCTGCGAGGTTTCCTCTCGCCACTGCATAGGAAGTTCTTACACTTTCCATGACCTCGGGAAGTCTCGAATAGAGACTCTTGGTAGGTAACTGTCGATCTGGAGATGGCTTAATAACCTGTAGATGAGACAACAGTGTGTCGAAGTATGCTTGTAGATCCACTGTTTGCCGAGCAATCTCCACGTTCCATTCGTGTGCCTCTGGCAGTCCTACGGACAATCTGTAGAGCACAAATACTGTCAAAATTACCTGGTACCATGTGGCAAATGGTAAGGTACCGTGATCAGTAATTGGAATGGAAAGGAAGGAATCGAGAGAGTCCTTTGTAGACCTGATGCACTTGATCAAGTTGCTGATGACCTTTGGACGTACAGACAATAGAGTGGAATCTTCCTGCGTTTTTGGTACCGGCGGATTTCTCTGTCCATATCGATAAACCAGGCCCATTTCTTGGATCCGAATATTGACAGTATGATAGGCATTGCTCAGCAGTACTGTAAAGATCTCAATCAGTTGATTTAGAATCCCAAGCTTGGAAGCAGCTGACCTGTGTTGCGAAGATCGGTCGTCAGGGAGGACCACCAGTCTTCCAACCGCGTCGTAAATCGTTCAGCATGAATGTGTAGACGAGACCCATAGATGCCTTCTGAGCTGTAAGTCTCACAGACCTCCTCAGCGAACTGTAGCACTTTCGTCACCGGATATATCAAGGGATCTGTCTCGAATTCTGGATGTTGTTGCAACATCATGGCGCATGGAAGCATGTTCTTGTGATATTGAAAATTGTTAGGCCTTCCCGAAGACATTGTTATTCTAGCAAGGTCAGCTCAAGCTACTATGTCTATTCGTAATAACAGGGGGCGAGTTATTCCTCACATGCTAGATATGTAATAGCAGCCTAGATAAGCACGACATGCTTCACGTGTATAGATATCGCCCATCTCGGTCCGCTGCCCAAGCAAGTTGGCAGCCTCTTGATCAAGATCAAGGTCAATTACCATGCTAATTGCAATCTGTAGGTACAGGTAATCTTGCTGACTTCCTGGAATAAACTGAAATTGAAACCTGGCATCGATCAGCTTTGCTCCTGCCTCGAATAGAAAAAACCTTGGAAGTGAGATAATACCAAGCAAGATGGACAAGTAAACCTTGGAGTAGATCTAGATCTTTCTCACCGGCCATGACGACCCGTTTACTGAGTGATTCTTTCACTTGTCGGATCAGGGCGTCTTGAAGGTGGCAAAACTTCGAGGAAGCAGCAGCAACAGCTGCGAGCAAAAGGAAGGGGCGATCTTCCGCCATTGATGAAGCGGTCCAGGTTTCTGACAGCTGCACAAATGGGAAGTAGGATGCCATACCACGAAACTTTGCTAGAAGTTCATCGAGAACGACTGGACTGAGTCCTAAATTGGTGGTCCAAGCAGCGTCTTGCACGGCGGAAGCGGCGCCAGACGAGTGTTCGAGGGTATTCTCAGTGTTATTCTGATCATCACTCGACTCTCCTGGGGCTTGGCCTAACTCAGGGGTGGCCAGATGCCCTTGACTCATCGCATCAGCTGTTAAATGTGAATTGCTGCTAACTTGTTCAGGAATCGCAAGCATCCCGAAGCCGGTCTCGACGTCAAACTGGGCTCCATTATGGGACGCACTCGACTGACTCGAGCGTGAAAGAAGACCGATTATATTGGTAAGCTTGGACTCAAGATCGGCAAGTCGTCTTCATGCCCTTCCTGTCAGCAAAGTATGGCATGGTGCATGCCCTCCATGGGAACTTACGGCTTCGCTCTGTGTGAAGTTCGAGCTCGCTGTCTTGGCTCTGGGAATACACATTGAGTTCTTGATCTGGCACATCTACTCAAGTTTGGTTGAAGGTAAGTAAGCGGTCAGTATCAAAGAATATGACCCTCGTACTTAGTACAAGGTTGTCCCTCCTCCGCTTGAATGCATTTGACCTTGAGAGCACGGCACGCTTCGCACGCAGATGCCGCTCTCCTCGGTTGACGAGAAGAGACGGCCGAAATTGTGTTTTCCATCATCACTTACTTTCCTTGATCTTTAATCTAGAGTTGCAAGCACGAAAAAATTGCTGGGTTGGACATCGCCAAATCAGTCCTTTTAGCTGACAAATCGACTGCTACGCCGTGCCGTACTTCCACTTGGTTACACTAGATTCGAAGACCAAAAATGTGAATCTACCAAGACTCATGTTTATTTTCATGCTCTATGCTTGCAACGGTCTCCGAATTCATGTTCTGTGACCTGGTAAACGGGCTTCCAAAGTAGGGTATCACCTTCGCTTACCCTACAGTTAACCCTAAGACGAAACAAGTTGCGTCATGGGCCATTCACATGCAAAACCAAAGTCCGGGGGTTCTCCACCCTCTAATACGCGACAATACACAATACGCATACTGTCTACTATGTAGGATGTCTGTTCAGTGTTTATACATAGCGCATAAGGTACTATACAAAGTGAATACACTGAATGTAAATTTTTCATAAGTCTGAAGTATGGAATCCTGCAGACGGTCTCCTAGAGTCCCGGAATTAAGGGGCTGAACTCATCCAGGCAACTGCTACGTGTATTGTAAGCGCGTAACGAGCCGGTAAGAACATCCTCGGTAGAATAGCGGGTGGAGTTGCCTGCTTGGAAGACAACCATTCCATCCCCGTTCACATGCTACCACCTCGCGTGCTCTCTGCCACCTCAGCAAACAACTCTTTCTTGGCTCCATATCGATATACTCAACATCCTACAAAGAAGCTACTTGATAACGTGTCTAGCCGCTAGCCTCAGCAGCATCGAGGATGGTTCATTCTTGCCCTCGCCGTCCCTCGCGCTGCTCGACCTAGGTGATCGCTGAGCTTGCCGGCTTATCTGCTCCTAAGAAATAACACGACCTGCATGGGTATCTAAGCAGTCTTCTGCGTCGCTTACATCTGCCAAAAAATGGCAACGCTATCTAAGATCCGCCTACCAGAGCGCTCTATTGGCCAGACCATCTCACACCTGACGAGCCTGTACGTGAAACATCGCACCCGAATCTCGCGCGCCATCTATCTCGCGCTCTTCCTCGCCCTCGCGAAACGAATCCACAATGCGATTGGAGAACAAAAAGCGGCCTCCCGGCGACAGGCGGAGATGCGTGAGCGGCCCGGGACGAGCAGTCTCGACAACAATACAGTGAACAAGAATGCGGATGAGAAGGGCGCAAGCAGGAAGAAAGTGGAGATCAATATGGAATTCTTCAGGAATTTGATGCGCTTGTTGCGGATTGTAATTCCGGGATGGAAGAGTAGAGAATTCCGTCTGCTCTTGAGTCATAGTGTGTTCTTGGTAATGAGGACTATATTGAGCATTTATGTCGCTGAGTTGGATGGGAAGTTGGTGAGCCATTTGGTGCGTGGCAAAGGTAAGGAATTTTTGAAGAGTCTTGTGTGGTGGATGACGGTGGCTATACCTGCTACTTTTACGAATTCCATGGTAAGTTTGTCTCGAATACGTCTTTATTGTCTTATGCCTGACGAGTACAGCTATCTTATCATCAATGCCGCCTAGCGCTTGAATATCGTAGACGACTCACAGAGCATGTCCATAACAAGTACCTGTCGAACATGACTTTCTATGCATTATCGGCTTTGGACGACCGGATCAAGAATCCGGACCAGATGGTCACTGTCGACATTTCCAGATTCTCCGACAGCTTAGCAGAGCTTTACTCGAATCTTGCGAAACCTGTACTGGACATGGTCCTATACAACTATCAACTCTCAAAGAACGTGGGCATGGAGGGTTTATTCCTCATGAGTCTTTTGGTGCAACTATCAGCAAACATGATGCGCGCATTGACGCCTCCATTCGGCAAATACGTTGCCGACGAAGCTCGCTTGGAAGGCGAGTTCAGATTTCAGCATACACGCTTGATAGATTACAGCGAAGAGGTCGCTCTGTATCACGGTCATGAAGCGGAGAAGGATAACCTTGACAAAGGCTATTTCACACTTATAAAGCATGTCAACCGTATTCTTCGACGACGGTTGTACCATGGGTTCATGGAGGATTTTGTCATCAAGTACTTCTGGGGCGCTTTGGGACTTATGTTGTGCAGTGTGCCGGTATTCTTCAAGATTCCGGGACAGATCAGTCAGACCATGGGTGATAGGACCGAGAGTTCGTTTCCAACCCTACATGAAGTGGCATTCTGCTAAGATCTATCAGGCTTCGTCACTAATCGACGACTACTCCTCTCATCATCTGATGCATTCGGCCGTGTCATGTTCTCGTACAAAGGAGTATCAGAACTCGCTGGTCACACTGCTCGAGTCTCATCCCTCCTCGACGTCATGGAGGACGTAGCCGCCGGCCGATTCGAGAAGAAACTCGTATCATCAGCATCAACAGAGGAAAATGCAGCTGTCCTCGCAGGTCGAGGATCAGTCACGGAAAGCCCTTCCATTGAATTCACTGATGTCCCCATCGTCTCACCAAATGGCGACGTTCTCGTCCGAAAATTATCTTTTAGTGTCCACCCAGGTGACCACCTTTTGATCGTCGGCCCAAACGGATGCGGTAAATCCTCCCTCTTCCGTATTCTCGGCGGTCTTTGGCCCGTCTACGGCGGGACCGTGAAGAAACCCAGCTTCGACGACATTTTCTACATCCCGCAACGGCCCTACCTCTCCCGCGGTACACTACGACAACAGGTCATCTATCCCGACGGCATCAAAGAAATGCGCGCTAAGGGCGTCACAGACGCTGATCTCTTCGAGGTCCTCTCGATTCTCGAGATATCCAACATAGTCGACCGCGAAGGCAGCTGGGACGCCGAGGAAGAGTGGCGCGACGTGCTATCCGGCGGCCTACAACAACGCATCGCCATGGCACGACTTTTCTATCATAAACCGCGCTACGCGATTTTGGATGAATGCACGTCGTCCGTCACCTTAGAAATTGAGAAAGTGATGTACGAAACCGCCAAGAAGCTGGGGATCACGTTGATGACTGTTTCGCACCGACGTAGCCTGTGGCAGTATCATAAGAAGATATTGCAGTTCGATGGACAAGGTGGGTATATATTCACGGGATTGGATTGGGAGAAGAGATTGAAACTGGAAGAGTATGTCCCTATTCCCTTTCACTGGATACGTATGCTGATGAAAGTGTGGTAGTGAGAAAGAAGATCTCGATCTACAATTGAGAGCAGTCCCAGATATTGAGAAACGAATTGCTGAGCTCTCGGCGGCTTGATCGTACATTATTAGCATTTAGCTGTAAAGTTCACGATCACGACGTATTACTGAGATAATATCGTATATACAAGGAAGATGTACGATTGATCACTTATATGAATAGACGTATAGAATCCCCGTCTTTTGTTCAACCTGCTCATTCAATTCGTTATTATGTATGTGTATGTAACTAGGTATAATCATGTACAACGCTAACAACAATCAACCAACCAACCAAATACTCAACAAGAAAAGGGTTAGTGCTATCTACTTCACGAAATCCTCGTGTTTCTCTTCTCTGACAGTATTAACAGCCTTGCCTTGCTCTCCCTCTGCAGTCAAAGCCGGGCTAGCCGAAACATCAACGCCAGTCTCCTCCGTCTCTGCTGCATTTACCTCCGGCGCGGCGACCGTCGCAACGTCATCCCCAGTTATCATTTGTTTCCTCCCCAACGGCGATTTTGGAATACCGTCGATCGCGCCCGTTGAGCCGGAGACGGATATTGAAGATGCTGACCCTCGGCGCGGGATCTCTAATGATCCTACTCGACTGGTGGATGATTCGCTATCGGAGTCGCTGCGGTGATAGTCTTTCATGCGGAGAACGCTGCTCCAGCGTTTGCGGCGGCTCAAGCTTCGGGTAAGACTTGGTGTTGATGATGTTGGAAAAGAGGATTCTTCGCTTTCGCGAAGAGAAGGTGCGTCTGTTGATTTCTCGGCGTTGTTGTGATTATCGGTATCTTGTTGGTCGCTTAGTTCGCTCTTCTCGTTAACGCTCGGAAGGCCAGAAAGTTTCTTCGGTGTTGTTTCTGAAGATGATGTTGGTGATGACATCGTAGTCGTAGCCGTAGTGCTCCTACGATCTTGCCATTCCTTCCGTCGCTCGCTGGCCCATGTTCCCCACGAACTGATATATGCACCCGCTTTTTGGCTTGCTACGTTGACCGACGCCTGAGCCTGCGTGATATCGACGGATGGTGATCGACGACTGCCAAACCACGATGAGAATGAGGTCTGATTCTCGTTGGTCGGAGAGGCTGTATCATTTCGTGCCGATTGCACAGATTCATTGCTGATACTTTTATCATCAGAGGACGATCGCTCTGTACTTCCAGCCCCAACTCTTTCTTCGTTCTTTTTCCGTTGCGCTTCCCGTAGAGCTTCGATATCTGCCCAGAAACTATTGAAGGCGCTGCTCACTTTCTTTTGCCCCGAGGCTAGTGTCTTGTTGAATGCTTCCCGACCCTCACGTACGCGCTCGTCTAGATGAAGTTCGGAGACCTGCTGAGCCAGACGGCGCTGAATATCATCTATTGTAAGTCCGCCTGCATACGGGTGTCGAGGCTCAACGATGGAGAACAGCAGTGCGTCGGAGGTTAGTTGATAAAATAGAGCATAATTCGGCGTCGTCTGCCAATGGGCCACAAAGTCTGTATTGAAGTCAAGCGTCGGGTCTCCCTCGACGTCATTTGACTGTCCCTTGCCTTTGGCTTCTGCCATTTTCCCGGGTGACAAGGGTTGTATATGTTGTTGATGGTTCGTACTTGCCAGTAAGGCCAAAAGATACTCTTCGAACTGCAGTCTGATGAATTCCTCGGAACCGACATAGCCGTGTGTCTTGGGCTGTTCGGGATGTGCTGGGTCCCATGTCTCGTTGATGGTTTGTGTGAGAAAGTCCACCCATCGTCTGTCTGCTGCAGTTAATGCAAGAGCTGCTCTTAGTGAAGGTGAATGTATGCTAATGGTCCCTTCGTCTAACTATACAGCTGTAAGCATGACAGTCTTGTAAAGAGTGCAGAATAAGAGGCCTACATTAATCAAGATATCGCTATAGCGGTCTTTTTGTTGGAGTAATAGCGAGTTTGTCGATCCAACCACGTAGGACTTTGTTCCGTGATCAGCTAGTAGGTCCAATTGCTGCAATGGTGTATAAGGTCCAAATATGCTTCCCTGAGAGACAGTCAGATTCTCTCATGATAGCCATATGTATGTCAACCCACCTTGCCGAAAAGCTGTAATGGCAATCCCATATAAGCCAACACTAAATCCGGGAATCAACAATCACTCCTTCGCAGTATCAGTTCCGAGTAAACATACATGATCTGCGTTCGCTCGTCTTGAGAGACGTAGCCTTCTCAGCATTCTCAGCATATGAATCAAATGCCGGATCGGCACAGTCTTGTAAGTTGTTAAGTAAACCGGGTATCAAAGATAACAAAGAAAACTGTATCATGCACAGGCGTTCGCAACGAGAGCCGAAAAATAGCATCTATACGGGTTGTTAGTATTGAGTCAACAGTCGGAAGTATTGGCATGTATACCTTTGGCTGTAACAATAAGCATTTGAATAGAACGAGCGTTTGCGATTTGAAAGTGTGTATCATTTCTCGTAAAGACAGACCTTTTCTGGTCAGTCTGGATGATTTCACATCGTTTGAGGATATTCCATACCAAGATATGTGTCTCTTTGCGCCTCTTCATTCTTCGGGCTTGCGATCAGGCTTTCACGGAATTTCTAGAATCGATGAGCACTTATGCAGATCACGTATGCGTGGTTAAGCGCGACAAACCTTGAGTATATCAACGTCCGAGAAGTCTCTAGACACACAGCATTTCAGCGACTCGGTTCCAATCATGATAGACAGTCTTCATCAATGGTGTGTGAAAATATACCTTTGCGCAAACCACGCCGAAGTCACCATCGACAGCTTCTCCCTCAACGGCCCAAAATCTTGCGGTCCATTCGTCACCACCACCACGGCTTTTTGAACGGTCGATCGAGTAACGTCGGGAGACCGGACAATCAACGAACTCGCAGGGATCTGCCTCGTACAGGATATACCGAAGAGTGACGTCGCGTTTTGAGTAGAGGTAGCTTCGCGTCGAAGCGTGAAATATGAGAAGTCTTCCGTCGAGCTAGCAATGACTTCTTCTTAGTATTCCGAAATTGACAAGAAGGATGGCAATATGCGTCCGCAATCGTGGGGAAGACGCCAAGTTGTATCTCAGCGATCCTTACTGATTGACGGCGGCAGCAACAAGAAAAGAGGAGACTCACGCATGTGCTCCATCCGACAATGCCATGAACGGCAGTAATGACCAGTCATTTTCCACAGCTGGATTCGATCCTTCATCGGCGAAACATAGTTCTATCTCAGGGCCTCTATACGCATTGCATGTTGTCAGCAAATTATATCTTCCCCTCTTCCAGCACGGAGCAAGCGCCGTCGTCATGGCGCAATCGCAGAAAGAAAGAAAAACAAACCTGGCATGATGAAAATCTATGACCAGGACAATCGGATCCTGGCGCATGATAGATTTCTGAGTCATGCTCGAGAGAACGATATTGTGAGGTGTCGCACTCGGTCCTCACTTTCGAGCGATTCGGAGAAGATGAAGTTTAGACGAACGGACAAAACAATCCCGCGCTTGACGAATTTGATCTTATCAGGCTAATTATCATATGATCGGCGCTACTGAGAGGTTAACGTGCTGTGTTGCTTGTACTAGTCGAGCTGTATATATTGCAACAGACGATACACATTCCAGAATACAAACAGTTTGATCTCTACTCTTGGTACAATAGACTACAAAAGTAAATTCAACATAGGTGTTGAGGCGGCTCTTCTGCGGGGAAGCAAGCGCCGAATTTTAATCTGGTTACGGCGTCATGATCTTCATCACCATCAAACTGATCTTTAGAGATATGAGAGAGATATGAGAAATATTGATTTCCACTCTTTGTGATAAATGTGGCTGTGGAACGATAGTATGGCCTTAAACTCAGGCTACCACATGTAATGAAACTCTCGTCTAAACAAAATCCCTTCACTTGCTTAAAAACTACCTCCGGCGTGTATCTATGATCCGTCCTGCACTAACAATCCCTTCCCCCCCAGCTGGACGCAATGACGCATCAATTAAAGTTCAAACAAGTGGCCGGAATCGGGTAAAATCGAGAAGAACGGAAGATATTTGCTATAGACGCATCGCATGACTGGATGTATGCCTTGTTTATATCAAATAGAAAAGAAAAAAGCTCAAAGGCGGAAATCAGCGCCAAATGCTTGCCCAAATATGTAAAAGCACAAAAGGTCTCGAGAACCCTGAACACCGTGTAGTGGCTTTCGTATATGTAATGAATCGCTTCATTTGCCTATGTACGACAAGGAAATTCGTCATGCGACTGGGCGACCCCTGTCGGCTTACTGTAAAGGAACTTGGTTGGGATCGGCGGATTGGTCAATGTTATGATAGTCCAATATTTCCGAGTACCTACAGTAAAGGAAGACGCCTAATTAGTTACTTGTCGACGTATAGCTCAGTAATTTCTTCGTACATCATGATCTTCCAAGTGTCCACGGGCAAATCGGCGTCATTAAAGGACCAGTCGAACTTCTCCTCGGCCACCGGTTCGTCGGTAGGATCATGGTATGGAGCAAGGTATTCGTGAGCAAGCGCATCTCCGGCCCTGATTCGCTTCTTAGGGTCAAAGACAAGCATCCGCTCGAGCAAGTCAATAGCTGAGATTCGTCAGTTCCGTTGAAAGGCAAGACCACTCAAAGAAAACATACCAGCTGGATCGGCGTTCTTGAACTTGGCAGCAAGTGGTTGGCGTTCGCGTTTCGGCAAAGACTGTACAAATCGCAGGGTCTGGAAACCGTTAGCTGGTTCGAGTAAGCCGACGAAACAATACGCACATTTTCGCTGCAGATAGTTTCAATGACATCGTCGGGAGGAGTGCCTAGAAGCTCGGTGATGATTGAGAACTGGTGGACATGGTCTTTTCCAGGGAAAAGAGGCTTTCCGTCCAGCATTTCGGCAAAGATGCAACCAGCACTCCAGATATCAACCTCGACATCATATTTCTGCCATGTGAGCATGATTTCGGGGGCACGGTAGTATCGCGTTGATACGTAACCCGTCATCTGAGGATCTTGAATTCGAGCTAGACCAAAGTCGCAGATTTTCAGATCGCAGTTTTCATTGATAAGGATGTTGCTGGGTTTGAGATCTCGGTGAACGACACCAGCGGAGTGGACATATTTCAGACCACGCTAAGTAACGTTAGCAATGAAGCAACTATTGGGCTCAGGAAAGCGTGCTGCACCAGAATTTGATAGAGAAAGTATTGTATGAATTGTTTTTCAAGAGGGCGCGATGTAAGGAGTCGATGCAGGTCAGTTCCCAGGAGCTCGGTGACGAAGTAGCTGTTGGTGAGCGATTAGCGGTAATGTCATTGAACTCCGAGTCAACCATCACATACATGTCTTCTAATGGCGAAATGAAGATGTCGCTAAGGCTAATGACCTAGAGAGAAGATCAGTGTCATCTCTTTGAAAACCAGCAGAGTCAACTCACATTTTCATGTCGTAGATGCTTCAGAAGCTTGAGTTCCCGATATGTGCGTTTTGACAAAACCGGAGTACTGAACGGCTTCATGATCTTCTTTACGGCGACCGGCTGGCCAGTCAGTTGATCCCTCGCAGAGCTTTGAGCCATCAGTCAGTAAGTGCCATGTGTTTTTCCAGAGGTCACGCCACCACCGAACGAGGATGTACATACCAGACCAAGCCAAATGCACCCATTCCTACAGGTTGGAGATCGGTGTATCTATTGAACTGTTACTATGTTTGACCTTGAGCAAAGCTGTTGTGGTGAAATCATGCGCACCTGCTGGTGATCTCAAAGGTCGTGCCAAAAATTTGGGCACGCACGAACTCCGCCATGATGGGCGCGTTGACTGTTTATTCTTGTAAAACAGTACAACCGAAGAGCGAGTAACACAAAGATAACCTTGTTCCTCGCTTTTGACGTTGATCGTGAGTTCTGCTCAGACGACAACTTTGCCTTCCTTTTTTTTTTTGTGGCGCGGAGTTTGGCTGATGGCAAAAGGTCCAAAACCAGTGTGCTCGAGGAATGCGGAATCAAATGCGGGAGGCGGGGGAAGTCCAGACGTCTCACTTAGACAGAATGTAAGACCGCAGTGTCAATTAGGATGGGAGAAGCGTAAAGATATTGATACGAGAAGATCAGGAGACTGAAGAGAAAAAAAAGTTCAACAGAGGTTGACGTAGATGAGAATCGGAGAGGAGGTTTAATGTTAATCCAGTTTGAGCAAAAACCTTGGAAGTTGGTGGTGGTGGTGGTGGGGGAGCAGGAGGGAAGGACGGAGGGAAGGAGCGAAGGGTACACTGAATGGGGGGGGAGGAAAGCAGACAAAAGCTGCGGTAACGGCAACCGGGGCTGCTCCTTCTCCAATTAGAGGCCAGTATGTGGGAAAGAACGCTCTCAAACGATTACTTCTTTCCTCTTTGCTCTGGTTCTGGCCTTCTAGCTCCTGCCAGTTTCCCAGAAAGCAGACAAGAATGACGTTGTTGAGTGCTCCCAATGAAGCTTAGCGCAAATGAGAGTGGACCTTCATGGCACTGTCCCGGCGGCTGACTGGCTGGCGACTGGCTGAACCCGGCCGGTCGAGACTCTCAGAAATTCGGTAGAGTTCTGTAGTATTTCCTCTCTAGTCTCGTCCCACGACTCTTTAGTCTTTGCTGCTTCTTTCAGATCATCGCGAAGAGTTGGTGTACTAGTATATAGTATATACTACTGCCTACGAAATGGTATCCCAATCGACGCTATGTGGCTTCCACTGATTCTGTGCAGAATGTCGGTCAAGAAATGCCTTACAGTCTGTCATTTAACCTCAGAAAGAGTTTTTCCGCGTCTCTAACAGATCGTGATGAGTGCGGGTACAAACGGTAAGTAAGCCAGCTCTGGAACGGCATCGTCCCAGCGTCCTCGGTTTCCCTGGGCGGACATGTCCATGAGCGTGTATATACTATGCACCCCGTACTCAGGTAGGTTGAAGACCATACACGAACCTTGAACGCAATGGAGAAACGGTCCAAATCCTGAAATTGCACACCACAACTGCTTAGCTGGCACGATCCGATTCGACAGGGCTCGTCTCATCTTATCCGTCATCAAGAGGTATCACAAAATGCAATCACTGCGATGTGCAATGTGGTCAGAGTGAGGCATGTAGGGTCATCAGGTTCTCATGATAATCGACACTCATAATGAGTAGGCAGTCAGGATAAATGCTTTAGTATCTGACTGTTCCTTGATAAAGAACAGATGACCGATGGCCATTTGTTGTAAACCTGCCATTTCGGGTCTAGTCGATAATCCATCTGCCTCGGAGTCTCTGACATCATCCCTCGTGCTGTCACCTTTTTGTCTGTGGACTCGCACTTTGTTCGGTTCTGGTTGGGAGGAAGTCATGTGACTCCACACCCGTCTGTGCTGAAGAAAATGCGGTGCGTCATTTATTCTTCATACAGTAAAAGAATAAAGAATCAATCTCATACTGGATCTTGCAGAATTACCTCACGCCCAGTCCGCTGGTCGCTGTCAGGCAAAGTGAATCGCTGATACGTGTTGTAAAAATAGATTCTGCGGTCGGCGTCCACTGCGGGATCTATTAGGGGAGTCTCACCTTAAACGAGGCCCCATCAATGGTATGTCGCACATGCATACGGGAGGCCTCGTAGATCCTTTCGGCTCTGTGGCAGGGGCGAAACGTTTCAGATAGCATGCCGCGATCGATTCATAGGTACGTATTACTGTAGTTGGTGCAGCGAATAGGAACGCTTGACACCCGCAAAATGAAGTGATATAGTAGACATTGTAACTACGTGGTTATATGTTTGGTACGAAATCTAGTCTCTGCTCTGAATCTGGAAGTCAACAGTGCCTCGGAGTTTATTTCTCATATTGAAGCTGTTGACCGAAAGAATCCTGAGGGGCAGATCTGGCAGACTGGTATGCATATAAATAACTAACATCCAGGTCCACAAAGAGCTGCCTCCGGATCGAACACGAAGTTCGTTCAGAGACAAGTTATCAAGGTACGCATCTATAACACCGCCTATATTTGCCTTCATAGCGCCGCGACATAGCTCGGCTACATGACTCAGGATATCCTCAAGAAGAGTCACAATGCCAGACACGTTGCTTCAGATGGCTAAATTTAGCGCGGGTAGATCCAAGTAGCCATGGAAACACCCCTGAAACATCAACGGAACTGTGCGCTACCCCTTCAGAAGGGGCAAGAGTTCGCCTCTTTGTTTGACGTTTCCTTCAAAGGTTGAAACACCGGACTGTCGATCGCCAGAACGTGCTGTACTACTACAGTAGGTTATATTAAACTTGTCGTGAACCTGAGCTTTTCTTAAAATCGTCTTCAGGATCGTTACGGGGTAACTACGTACGTATTAGTTTACGGCGGACGACTCACTGACACGGACCTGATTACTTTGGATTAAAGAAGCCAGGAAGCGAATAAATCCTCGGACTTTAATATCGCGAAGCTAGACCGACGTTTGTGATGTGTAAATTTGCGACAACTCATTTATTTTCCTGAGGTCAGTCGATATTAGCCGTCTGCTCCATTTAGCATTACGTACAGTACACACACTTGTTCTTGATGATCAAGGGTTATGTAGGGTTAGATCCTACAGAATTAGACTATCGAGCAGGCTGAAGCACAGACTCGGACCCATGCAACTATAAACCTTGTGCCAGTTTAGATACAGAACAGAGTGTTGGATATCGTATCTTTGACTGCAATTGATAGATTGATGATCCATCAGTTGCGCTTGTTTGAGCCTAATCCTCTCTATCACGTCCTGCTGACTGTACTCGTAAACGTTGTTCTGCTGTCTGCAGTCAGCAAAAGAGCCGAACACTCATTCTCAGAGTGTATCTTTGACTACAAGAATATCAACCTATGCATTTACCAGTAAGTAGGTTAATCACCGGCATGACACTAATGAGAAACAGGCAATGCACAGCGACAGCCTAGAGCGCTACATGCGTAGCCGCCAATCATGGCGGGAATCGACTGGTAGGCTGAAACCTCAGGCTCTCAAAGTCTCAACCCGCAAGTCTGACGGTGGCATGAGTGAAGAGCCAAGGTTGTCCTATGAGACACACTGCTTTGAAAGACCGGGAAGGATCGACCCTTTTTTTTTTTTTTTTCGGCTGTCGATGTTGGGCCTCAGTAGACTATGGGCGAATTCAAAGCAAAGCTAGGAGGAGTGTTGGACTGAACATACCAAATACGCTTAGTACGTGTTTGAGCCTTGGGCAAGTAATCGGTAAAATATGTAATTTCTCATACTGCGTCCATATGTATTTGGTATGGATCACAAGGCTCAAGCTACCCGATTATAACCCGTTTGGCCATTCCTGAGTGTGATTGGTACTCGTTCCATCCCCGCCGCCCACGTGAGCTTACCAGAGTTCCCGCAATGGCTGGATCTTTCAGGATTATGGAGCAGGTAACTTACCGTTTTGTAACCCGCGCACCCTGGGGCCTTTTACGCGGAGTGTCACTGAGTGGTCTGTATGGAGTAATTGGTGTACATATCTCGATTATTGAGGGCGTACATCCTCCGTATTAGGATTGCAACTGGAAATGGTATTCGATTCACATTCACAATACACCCAATACGTTTGATGCCATACGATTACTGACAATCTCCATCGGTAAGTATATAGACTCCATGTCAATGCTTGAAAGGAACTATCGTCTGCGAGGCATACTCGGGTGCAGAGGATAATGTCAGGAGGCGCCCACAGCGGCCCATCAAATGGGTCGCTATTGGGTGGAGCGACATACAGGTCTACATTTAGTTTTACAATTTACATTTGACAGTCGCCATCGATAATTCCTGGTTGTAAGCTGGAAAGTACGCACGAAGTAGCAGTCGAGGATCATACGTAGTATACATACATAGACGCAGCTTCGGTGATTATTACCGCAGTCGATGAGTTAGTTGCTGCGTAAACTTAACCTAAAACCTTCACCTCGTATGTATCATACCACGATACTACGCATATTTCCCACTATACGACGTCGGTAATCCGTACAGTACCGAGTGCGACGGACGTACGTATCAGCGAGCGTCCAGTGCGCGCCCGCTAGTACGTAGTTAAATGACATTAATGTCCACTATCTACTGCGACGATCTCTAAAAGTGCGTATTTCCATGAAAGAACATCCCCGACTCACGAGTCGTCAGCAGTCCTTTTTCTTGTCCTCCTCCTACTGTTTTTGTTTGCTTCCATCCACCCAACAAAACATATTCAGGTCGAGCGGGATCGTACAGCAAGTTGCAGGAGTGTCTGTCGAGTCAACGCTCGAGAGGCTAACCGAGCGGACCGTCAGCCCAGAGCCATAGCCACCTTACTACTCCGTATTTAGCGCTGGTAAACTTACCTTACGCTACATAATCCTCTGTCTAGCGCTCGGCATCTCAGCTACTCTGGCCTGCTTCCCACTTGACTTCTCCTCCGTCCAAGCTCAACCACCATCACCACCACCACCACCACCGACCACCAACCACCACCACACCACCTTGAGATCGCTTTCAGCCCTTGTCGGCTGGAACTATCTACGTTGAGCGACCTCACCATACAGCCACCTTTTCGACTACGTCTCTCTCTTCCACGTTAACTTCGCACCTCACGCCCGACCGCCAAAACACCACACCACATCCTTATTCCGTTGCAAAGGCGCAAGCCTTCCGTTCCAGTGACACCCGTGTCATCAGCACTAAAAACTCTGACATCCACAAAAGTCGCGACCGACGATAGTCATTTCAAGCGCTCGATAATATTTTTTCTGGGGATACACGACATTTCAATTACAAAGTCAACGAGAAGGAAACAGGTATTCTGAGCTAGTGTACAGACGGCTTCGAGCCACCGCGGCTGGTCTGGGGTTCTGAATCGTTGACAGTATCGACTCTCTCTGGCGGGCCGATTGGACTTATTTCGTCGGCGATCTCACGAGGGGATCCCGTTCGACTTGGATTTATTGATACGTCCAGTTGGGTCTACGACTATATACACTGGATACTTACCAAAGTCAATTACACTTGGTTCGGCTATCATGGGTGGTTGTGTCAGCTCAGAGTCCAATGCGGACCTTGAACAGAAGAAGCGAAGTCAGATGATCGACAGAAGACTAGAGGAAGACTCGAGACGATTACGGCGGGAATGCAAGATTCTTCTACTCGGTAGGTTCTTGATTTCGGGCACTGTGAAATATCAGACGGTCGGTAGATACTAACGTCGTGTTTTCATCTGTCCTACAGGTTCTGGCGAAAGTGGAAAATCAACCATCGTCAAACAAATGAAGATCATTCACCAAAATGGTTACAGCGTCGAAGAACTGACAATGTACCGACTGACCGTCTACAAGAACCTGCTCGACTGCGCCAAGTCCCTGATCGAGGCCTACGAACATTTCGACATGGAGCCGACTAGTCAGAAAGTGCGAGATTTCATCACATATATCTCGGAATACAACATAGACCCCGATCCCTCCATACCGCTAGATCCGAAAGTTGGCGATGCAGTGACCTTCATATGGAACGATCCGTGTACCGCTTCGGTTATGGAACATCAAAGTGAATTTTACCTGATGGATTCAGCGCCATAGTATGTTTGAATAGCTCAACTCACTTATGAAAGGACTTGCTCTAACGGTGACAGCTTCTTTGAGCATGCGAAACGGATAGCAGCGTCAGATTACATACCCAATGAGGCCGATGTACTTCGTGCGCGTACCAAGACGACGGGTATTTACGAGACGAGATTTACCATGGGCCAGCTCAGTATACAGTACGAGATTGACCATCAGTTTTGTTTTGTCCGATTCTAATCAGTCAATAGCATGTTCGATGTCGGTGGACAACGCAGCGAGCGAAAGAAATGGATACATTGTTTTGAGAATGTCACATCGATCATATTTTGCGTTGCACTCAGCGAATACGATCAAGTCTTGCTAGAAGAGAGTAATCAGGTATGGAATACCAACCGTGTGTCAATTGCAATGGGGTTAATTGGTTTTTAGAATCGAATGATGGAGAGTTTGGTTCTATTCGACTCGGTGGTCAACTCGAGATGGTTCATGCGCACGAGCATAATCTTGTTTTTGAACAAAGTCGATCTCTTTCGACAGAAGCTCGGTCGGTCGCCTCTCAGCAACTACTTTCCGGATTACTCCGGCGGCAACGATGTCAACAGAGCTGCAAAGTACCTCCTGTGGAGGTTCAACCAAGTCAACCGAGCCCATCTTAACTTATATCCTCAGTACGTGTATCTACCTGTCCTTTTTCGAAGTACCGCTTCACTGACTATGATCCTCTTTCAGTCTCACTCAAGCCACCGATACAACTAATATTCGTCTTGTTTTTGCCGCCGTTAAAGAGACCATTCTACAAAATGCCCTGAAAGATTCTGGTATCTTATGATAATGACGATATCCCTCTTCTTCGTTTCCTGCTGGCCAACATCGTCGAATCATTTGTCTTCCGCTTTTTGCATGCAACTCCTGATGGGGATCATTCTTTTTTTTTTTTTTTTGGCTTTCCTGGGTCAAGGAGCGCGTCGTTTTCTCTATTATCTGTCGCTGCAGGCCCTCTAAACGATCAATTGGGACTTTCGTTTCCATTACCATGCCCATACCTTGTCCACCAATCTCGACGTCAACATAATACTTGTTGTTACCATTTTGATATCCCGGGGATCATTCTAACGATCTTCTTACTTTTCATCATTCTGAATACAGAATTGGCGTTTATCTTTCTCTATTCTTTTGCGGAGGGCGTCTTATTCACGGTTTCATGATGGATTGATTTTTTTGAAACCTCTTACCACGTTCAAGCATATTTTTTCCGTGTCTTCCGTTGGGACTAAAGATTCCTTTTTTTCATATTCAATCAAACGAATTCACCAAACTTCAGAAGGTCATTGATTATTACTGCCTTGTACTAATTGAGGAGTAGCGATATCTGACAGTCTATATCTTATTATCCTTAGAACTGTCAATTAGCACATCGAAGGGGAACCAACAGTTCAATTTCTTTGGATCTCTTTCTGACATCAATGGCGTGCAGTAGGGCTCCGCATAATTCCGCAAGTTACTTGTTGGCACTACATTGATTCTTGGCCCACTATTTGCTGTCTTGAACATCCTACTTCTGATGGATTGAATCATGACAAGCCGATTATGATTTTCAACATATAGTACAATGAGGTTTTGAGTTGTGATTGGCTCGTTTGGTGCGAATTCAAGTTGCTTGACATGACATCATCGGAATACATCTGACTTCCTCCACATCTTTAAGGCAAGGAACTTAAATGTGTACAAGAGCACATGCAGTAATTCCTACTACTGAGTCCTGACTGTCTGAATTACCACGAGGGTCCATTCCATCGCGAAGGTGTTGATCTGTATGCATGTTTCCATGTTGTGGCTTCAATACCGTCACCTTCTGATTTAGCCCCATTCATTGATGAGATGGATGTAGATCAGATTAAAAATATAGTGCTTTCACGTATGAACAGCTGTTGCTGTTCCCAGAGCGCTCTACTATCGCCAGAAATACCTGCACAAGGTTCCGAGGTGATCCGAAATTAGCGGACTGATATATTTTCGTGCCTCCTTAGTCACGCGTATCCTCAAGCTTGAGTTGTAACATCGAAATTGGTACTGAATACTTTCCGAGCACGTATCAAGTGATGCCTATCCGTAGCATGTTATTGGTTCTATATATACGTATTGGCAAATCTATCATCTCCAAACTGTCCACCATTCGATCGCGTCAATCAACCGCCAAAATTGATTATACCAGGCGTTTCGAGCCATGTTTTGTCTGCTTATAATTACTCCGCACTCTGTGTGCATATGTATAAACGAAGCTAGCTAGCTATATCATCGTTGCTTTGACAAAGGAGCTTCGTAGATGCTGACTACGTAACTCATTGCAAGTCAGCTGACACTCAGAGCTGTATTTACTACTAGTATGTACACAAGTATCCACCCCCGCACAAAAGCATCCGAATCTAGACCTTGTCAACTTGTCAAGTATCAGCCCGCTAGTGCCGCATCCGGCCTAGCCGTTCTTATTTAACGTTCAAGTGGATAAGAGCAGTGCTCAGATTGCCCCACCTTCAATGACCCGTTCCTTCCTCAATTGCATGATCTCTTTCAAAAGAGGCAAGTAGCTCTTTCCCTCTCTCTTTATGTGATTGACCTTGTATTTCAAGGAAGCTACGTGGGGCGCGACCACCTTCCCGCTGTTTCAACCGTGACTACCCGCTGTACAGAAACAAGTATATGTAGGTTTACCTTACCCCTCTCTTGTGTAGCTTCATTTCTCTCCTCTTTCATACTCCGCTTACCTAAAGACCCAATCTACTCACTCGCTCAGACTGATTCACTGCCCGAAGCGAGAACACTGCTTCTCTGTTAGCAAGCACGGCTCTTATAATTGTATCTGCATCTGTATCTCAACCCCCAGTTTCCAGTTCAGTATCAACAACATCAGAACAAGACAAAATGTCATCCAAGCCTTTAGCACGAGAACGCAAACCATCAATTGGAGTCCCAGTTGCCGAACTGCAAGCCGTCGGTCCTGGCTTCAGTCGTCCCAAGCACAAGAGAACATTCACGGGTTTCGGCCCTGCAGAGATCAAAGCTGTGGAAGCCAGTATCCCGGAGCATCTCAGGGAAACGTAAGCACGATTTCTCAAAGTATTCTTGATCGTCTAGTTAGTTCATAATCTAAATGCAAATAGGTGGAGAAAATATGTATGACATACCTCGAAGCCCGATCATCGATAATGCTCTCTAGGAGAACGAACGTACTAACCACGCGCGATATAGTCCGCCACAGGTTTTGAGAATAAGGAAGAATTTGAGGTATTTCTTAGATGCGTGATGTCGAATACATGAGCCAGAGCTGACTTTGGGCAAGCGAGAGTTTGTTCGACATGTCGAAACGACTCTGGCACGTTCGCTTTACAATTGTGATGATCTGTGAGTGGCCGTTCAACAGATCACTCGAAAATTCAATGCTTACTCTTCAACTACCATAGCGCCGCATACTCAGGCACGGCCCTCGCATTTCGTGAAAGACTGATCATTGATTGGAACAAGACACAACAACGCCAAACTTCGGCAGACCAGAAGCGTGTTTACTGTGAGCGACCCTCTTATATGGCCGTTGCCCTCAGCACAGTCGCTCACAGCCATCACTTTTTACAGATCTATCCCTCGAATTCTTGATGGGTCGCGCTCTCGACAATGCCATGTTGAACGTGGGCAAAAAAGATACTGCTAAAGGTAAGAAACCCACCAACAGCTGTAATTCGACACCTTGCTCATCAGCTTTCGTAAATAGAGGGTTTAGAAGCATTGGGCTTCCGCATTGAAGATATCATCGATCAAGAACATGACGCCGCACTCGGAAACGGGGGTCTCGGCCGTTTGGCTGCCTGTTTCCTTGATAGTATGGCAACGCTGAATTATCCAGCTTGGGGTTACGGATTGCGTTACCGATACGGTATCTTCAAACAGGAGATAGTCGACGGCTATCAGGTCGAAATCCCAGACTATTGGCTTGATTTTAATCCATGGGAGTTTCCTCGTCACGATATCACCGTTGACATCCAATTCTATGGCCAATCTGTCCGAAACGAGAACGAAGATGGCAGAGTAACCTACGATTGGCAAGGTGGTGAGATTGTAAAAGCTGTCGCATATGATGTGCCGATACCTGGTTACGGCACCAAAACCACAAACAACCTTCGTTTATGGTCGAGCAAGGCAAGCAGTGGCGAGTTCGACTTTCAAAAGTTCAACGCTGGCGAGTACGAAAGCGCAGTGTCTGACCAGCAACGCGCCGAGACTATCTCAGCTGTCCTTTACCCTAATGACAATCTTGACCGCGGCAAAGAACTTCGACTGAAACAGCAGTACTTTTGGTGCGCAGCTTCGTTATATGATATTGTGCGTCGATTCAAGAAGACAAAGCGTGCATGGTTCGAGTTTCCCGACCAGGTTGCTATTCAGCTTAACGATACTCATCCCACACTTGCCATTGTTGAGTTACAACGCATTTTGATCGACCAGGAAGGTCTTGAATGGGATGAAGCATGGAAGATTGTTGTCGGCACTTTCGGATATACCAATCACACTGTTCTTCCAGAAGCTCTGGAGAAATGGTCCGTTCCTCTCATGGAGCACCTATTGCCCCGACACCTTCAAATCATCTACGACATTAACTTATTCTTCTTGCAAGATGTGGAAAAGAAGTTTCCAAATGACCGTGATCTGTTGGCACAAGTGTCCATCATTGAGGAATCTCGGCCCAAGATGGTCCGTATGGCTTATCTGGCTATCATTGGGTCTCATAAGGTTAATGGCGTTGCGGAACTACACTCCGATCTCATCAAGACGACCATCTTCAAGAACTTTGTAAACATATATGGTCCTGACAAATTCACCAACGTCACCAACGGTATAACTCCTCGCAGATGGCTGCACCAGGCAAATCCGCGACTATCAAAATTGATAGCATCCAAGCTAGGTGGTTACGATTTCCTGACTGATTTGACGCTCTTGGACGGCATCGAGCGCTTTGTTGACGACAAAGCATTTCGCGAGGAATGGGCCGAGATCAAGACAGAGAACAAAAAGCGACTCGCCAAACACATCAAAGATACGACTGGATATACTGTTAGCCCGACAGCCCTGTTTGATGTTCAAGTCAAGCGTATCCATGAGTACAAGAGACAGCAGCTCAATATCTTTGGTGTCATACACCGATACCTCAAGATCAAATCGATGACACCGGAAGCACGCAAGAAGCTGGTGCCCCGTGTGTCGATTTTTGGAGGCAAAGCGGCACCGGGATACTGGATGGCAAAGACGGTTATTCATCTGATTAACAAAGTAGGCCAGGTGGTGAACAACGACAGTGACATTGGTGATTTGCTCAAAGTCATCTACATTGAGGATTACAATGTGAGTAAGGCCGAGATAATTGTACCTGCCTCAGATATCAGTGAGCACATCTCAACGGCAGGCACAGAAGCTAGTGGAACCAGCAACATGAAGTTTGTGCTCAATGGGGGTTTGATCATTGGAACATGTGATGGCGCTAATGTGAGTTTACTGCCTCCAAATCATGATTTTTTGTCCTGGACTGACGCGAATAGATCGAGATTACGCGCGAAATTACCGAGTCGAACATCTTCCTCTTTGGCAATCTTGCCGAAGACGTTGAGAATCTTCGCGAGACTCATAGATACAAGGGCTTCACTTTGGACGAAGATTTGGCGAAAGTCTTTGAGTCGATTCGATCAGGCACCTTCGGCGATGTTAAAGCTTTTGAATCATTAATCGCTTCCATTGCTGACCACGGAGATTACTACTTGGTCTCGGACGACTTCAAATCCTACATCCAGACACAGGAGTTGGTTGACGAGGACTTCAAGAAACAGGATGAATGGATTGCCAAGTCAATCAGCAGTGTTGCTCGAATGGGATTCTTTTCGACGGATCGTGTGATTGACGAGTATGCAGAGAGTATTTGGAACGTGGAGCCGCTTGTTGTTGAGTAAGAATCCTCAGATCATTCATCAACGCCCAGTATACTTCATGAAGATGGATCTCCTTACGGACTGAGTGAATAGCCAGTCAAGTATATATATAAAATGATAAACATGAATCAGTTTCTATTCATAGTTGTCATCAATAATTGTTACTTCATCAGTTCTAGGAGGTACCAGTGCGGTGGTAGTGCGTCCATTTCACAGGCTATATACTGTACAGAAGTGTTCAAGACCCACTCAATACCCTCATTGATATGAAACCAGTCTGATGAATCTCTACTCGAGCCGCAGTCAAACCTCGAATCCTATCGGGATGTTGATGGTAATGGTTGCCAATCTGGCACTCTTTCATTGCGTCTGGAAATGACAAATCCATGTGCATTCCTCCGCTCTGAACTGGCGAATGCTGCTCAGCACAGTAGACATGGAGGAAAGAAGAGACTGATCAATTGATAATACGGCATGACAAACCTACAGCGTCGTGTATCTGTTTCATGATATACGAAATCACCTCCATGTTGTCGGGAGCCCAGTTCAACCAGTCCCTTTTTTCGACGCATCGAAGTTGATAAGTGAATTAGAAATGACTTTCAAGCCGATGTCTCATTTCAGAAGAACAGCTGATGGTGGATCAAATTAAACATAATGATTGTATTCAAGCTGGCTATCATCATCATGAATGCGTTCATAGTAGAAGAACAAAACAGCTTACCAACCTAGCTTACGCTACTAATAAACTCAAGAAATTGTAGACACAGTCTCTGTTTCGAGAGAGAAAGGAAACTCATGGTTCAAGTAATGCATCATGTCGAATTGGAATTAGGAAATCAAGTCGCTTATAAGTGATAAACAATGGAGTATAAGACAAGCCAGCCCAGCAAGTTGGAGTTGCGCAATGATGTTATGATTAAGTGAGGAAAAGAGGTAGGTTATGCAATGTAGGCTAGTTCGTCGTTGTCCAAGCGCTCGATGTAATCCTTCTCCATCAGAGCTTCAATGTTCTTCTTGATATCGGGGACTTTGGGTGGGAAGCGGGCTTTGACTTGTTGGATGACTTCTTGGACGAGTTGGACGTGTTTCATCTTTTTGCGTGATTTCATGATTCGGACAATTGCGGACTGGTCATAGATGTTAAAATCAAAAGGAAACAGGAGTATCGCTGGGGTAACATACCTGAAGAAGTAATTTACGGTCCTCCTCAATCGTCTTGTGTGTATCGTCGGCTTCAGTCTTCTGCTCCGATTTGATTTGTAGGTTAAGGTTGACCTTGACTTTCTTGGCTTTGAAGTTATGGTTCAGTGTGAAAGAGACTCCAGGCGCCGGCTTTGACCCTTCAGGGTTGGCTAATAATACTTTGGCCTTCAGCAACAGACTGATATTTGGCTCGAGCACCTCGTTGGCAAGTTTAGTAGCCTTTTGAATCTCGTCAAAGTCGAGAGAGTCGTGCTCGTTGTAAAGAAGTAAGATTCCCATCTGAAATGTCGAAACTTGAAATGTGTAGGGGACTTTGGTGTTTTTGATGTAATTGGCTTTCATTTCACCTTTGCAAAGCTGCCATAGCCATGTCAACTTACGACCGCTGTGCTTGTCAAAATAGAAATGCTGAAATCGCTCAGCAGTTTTGACAATTTCTGTTGGCGGAATGAACTCTGTTGAGGGTGCATTGAGGGGCCAGAACCCGGTACCCAGAATCTGGAAATGAGGATCCACCATCTTCTTTCGGTCCTCTTCATCATGTACCTTTTCTTGCCAGTCCCGGTAACTAGCATTGAGATCCTTTGAAATCTGAATGTCCTGGAACATACGTTGCAACTTGTTGGTATATTCGAAACCGCAGGCCTCTTTCAACTTGCTGATCATACTAGTCTCTGCATCATCCGAAACGGAGCTGACATGCACAAGACGCTTTGCAAGAGCTTTCGAATAGAACTTCTGAAAGACATCCTTGTCTTCTATGTACTTGAAGACTGTCATTATCTGAGTGAGCATTTCCTCCAACTCCGACTCTTCGGTGGCTCTGGATCCCTTCTTCAGTAAGGAATCTGTGTAGCGTGCCAGCAATTCAGGTGATTTGGAAGAACCGGTCTTGCAAATAGAGTTGCGATTGACAAATTCACGGCAAGCATTGTCCAAGGACCTAACGAACTCGGACTCGCCCGCAAAAGCAGCGTTGACCAGTGTCTGGTACCGAGAATGAACTTGCAACAAAGCATCGACATACATTTTCGGCTCGAAGCTCTCGCCTTCAGAAGCGACCTTCTCAACTGCAGAAGTTCCCGAACTGCGAACGTGTTTCTCGAATTTGGCACGAAGTGGATCAAGACCGTCTTTGATCCTGGACAACAAACGATACATACGAGCTAGATCATCTTGTCGGTCGTTGTCCAAGAGAACCTGGAACTCATCGCGCAAAAGACCTGAATGGGCAGAGACCAAGACATCCAGGCACGTCTCTGTCAGTCGCTTCGTGATATCCGGGTGCAAGTACAATCCCACACGAGCCTTCTCCTCATCAAGTCGGGTTTCTGCCTTCTTCATGTACTCAACAACGCTGTTTTCGGAAACGAATTGGCGGGATTCGTTCTCATAGTAGACTCGGGTGGCGTCTATGAAAGGTCGCTCAAAGTAGAATCGATAGACCTCGAGAGTTGATTTAGTGCTGTCGTTCTCATCAAGACCCAGCGAGACAAATGAGTCTACTATGCTCTTGATTTGTGATTGTTCAATCGTCTCGCCGTTGCGCTGTTTTTCAACAAGGTTAAGCACCGCAGCCATGACCTTCTCTTGAACCCGCTTGAAAAAGTCCTCCCGCCATTTTACGAGGTGAAGGGTATACACATCGTAGATATTCTTCTTTCCTTCGTCAATTTCGCGTTTGACCCAGTGTCGGTTCAAGTAGCGGAACAAATGGTTCACATATTTGGCGGCTGTTGTATAGCGATCCCATTCTCGAATATAAAACCCCAGTAAAGCTTCCTCGGTGTGTGTTTCGGAGGCTTGGTAAACATTTTCAAGATGTCTCGATAAATATTGTCCGAGGAGATTGTAGAGTTCCTCGCCGAGGAGATGAGCTAGAAGTGATATGGAATAAGTAGATGCCGAGACAGAGTTGAATAATCAACATACCGCCTCTGAGAGCCTGAAGTCCTCCAGTACTACCAACGGCTTTTTGTGATGTGCAAAAGTTATGAACCGCCCTAGATAACGTTAACTTTGAACGCTGACCAAGCTTGATATGCGGAAGAATACGTGTATAGGCCCATGTACTAGGAGGGAAGAGAAGTTAATATGATGACTTGATTCGAGAATGACATGATGACATACTGTCTTCATGTCAACACCTTCCTCCAACTTGAGCATCACGCTGTTGATGCCATTTTCCAAATAGGTCCATCTGTTGAGCTTTAGTCGTCATAACGTCGATGACCGGTGTTTCTTCGAATACGTACGTATCTTGGACATCGTCCTTCTGGGTTGTCGCCATTTTTGGCGTGAGCGGCGGGTACTTATTCAAGCGGTCTGATCGGCGGAGGGAGGTAGTAGGAGCTGAGAAGGCAGCAGTAGTTAGACCCATGTTGTTTACATATGTTTTCAAAAGCGTGAAAACACGAGAAATGGTGCGGAATTCTGAGAAACAACGGAGAGACAAGAAGATATTTGCCGGTACTGAGCGACGTAAAGCAGCGACTCGGGCGTATAGTGCGGGGGAATTGCAGGCAGCAAGAAGTGAAGAGCAATCGGATAAGCTAGAAATGACGCTGCCATTCTCTTTGGAACAAGGCAAACTCTGTATTTGTGTTCATCCAATGTTGTGAACTGCCTTTTCGGGGCGACGCGAAAAAACCATGGAGAGAGTCCAAGAAATACACTTTGCGGATGTCATCGAGGCGCACACGTTCAACAGAACACCCATGGATTAGGATAATTTGAAAAGATAAAAAAGAAAGAAATAAACGAACAAAAAGCTAGTAGCCGCAAGCGAGCAAGCACAACAAAAAAGGAATAGGGTCCAACTTACCACTGTTCGAACACAGCGCGGCCGCGGCTGCTGGACGATGCCCTGCAAAGCAGCGACGAATGCTGATGCAATAACGGCAAAAGGTCTATAGAAACGACGCAACAAAATTCAAGGCAGGGACGTGAACAGCAGTATGTCGACTCTTCGAAATGCAAACAGAAAACGTGATGAGGTCGAGAGACGACACAGGGGCGCAAAACAAGGGTCCCGATCAGATGTCGAAGGTGATGCTAAGTGAAGTTGATAAGCGCCGGATTCAAAGTTAAGGATAGCAGGCGGCGGAATGACCTGGTTCACCACCTTGACGCTAACTCTGAACAGAAGTCGCCTCCTTCTGCCTGGGCAAGTGGGTAGATACGCTTTACTGGAATAGGATTAGCTTGGATCTCGTTCTCATCTATCTAATCTGAATGCCTGAGGCATGACATGAGACGACATGTCCACTGTTCTTCAGGTGTTGTCCTACAAAAAGCCCCGTATCATACAGAGTATACAGTTTCTCAAGATACAAGCAGTCAGTCTTGGACGGATGGTAGTCCTCAACCAGCTCACATTCAGCGTGTGGGTGTGCATAACCCTAAGCCTGAACAATAGTAAATCTCTCCCTTGTGAGACTATGTTTGGGCATTTGTAGCAAGTCAAGCACCTGAAAGACTCCGTAAGAGTATCTGCCAATATATTTCTGAATGCATGCATCAACGTAATGATCAGTCGCTTGAGTTGATGACTATCTGGACCAACATTGATGTCAGGCAGTTATTACGTCATATCAACAGAGCTTCAAGGTTCCCAACTGAGGACAGAATAGCGGCGTTTCGATGTCACATGCCGACTAGCATGTCCTTCAGGTATCACAGAAACACAGCACATGATTAGCAAAATTTTCAATTCATCTATCTACTGTATTTACCGCAGCATCACCATGTCACTCAACCCGCAATCGACAATCAAAGTGTCACGACACCTGATCCCAGCATGGCGCTCAATTCCTAACACGTCGATCCAGAATAAACCCCTACTCATCTACCACTCCGCCTTCAAAGACAACGTCTCTGCATCTCAGGTAGTCGATCACCTAAAAGAAATAGACGTCGTTGTTCCACAATGGCAATACACCATGTACAAGCAGACTCACTTCCACTCCACAACCCATGAAGTCCTGAGCATCGTTTCGGGTCGGGCCCGATTGTGTTTCGGCGGAGAAGAGAATCCTGACAGAGTTGAGCCGGTGGTCGAAGCTGGGGATGTGATGATCGTGCCGGCTGGTGTAGCGCATCGTCTGTTGGAGGATCAGAGAGGTGGGTTTACCATGGTCGGTTCGTATCCCAAGGGGAAGAACTGGGATATGTGTTATGGTGCTGGGGATGAGAATGAAGATGAGATCCGAAGCGCCATCTCGCAGCTACATTGGTTTGACCAAGATCCGATATATGGTCGCGATGGACCGGCCGTTCAGGCGTAGACTGTCACGCTGTGCCGAGCAAGAGCCCGTCTAGTCCAAAGCACCCCAGATGCTTTTGAGATTTGTAAGACAGAATGAAATTGTGAGAATGTATGTTTCAGCTCGCATATAGCGATATTTCTTCATAGTAGACCTGGACCTCCACGCTGAACCCCATCAAAAGGCAAATACCGAAAAGCAATGACGAGTGAATGGCCTCATTTTGATACTCTTTCAACCAAACGGAAAATACTTATACAAAAGGTCAGTAGCCACGCAATTAACGCAACAAGTAGGACGGAGGCGAGTGCCTTTTGCCGAACACATAAGGCATCATTTCGATCATCTTGCACATCGTTAATCACCGCGTTTGTGCAAGTCCCCTGCACATCGTCCAAGGATACAAATGCAAGAGCGAGGTTGGCCGCATCGAAAACAATGAAGAAGATGTCTAGCAGGATCAATCGCATTTTGGCCTTTGGCGAGCGAAGGCCTAATGGTTTGCTGGCGTATTCGTCGTAGGTGATGTAGACCAAATATATCAAAGCTACCGCATCAACAATTATGGCCATATCCGCTGAAGGACCCTGATCTCGATGGAAATGGTTCGCCAGCACACGAATTGAGCCCCCGAGTGCTAAAGCACACAGTGAGAATATCCAGACTGTAAGACGCAGCATTAAAGGCACCATGGGACTGCGAAGTAGATGCCGCTGAAAGCGCTCTACCAAATTTCGCTGTCGTGGAGACCAAGTAGCGCGTCCAATTTCCGCATCCGATCCATCGTGACTAGCACCCCAGGGCTGGGAGTAGTCTCCTAGGTTGTTGTTCAACCAGTCAAAAGACACTCGCTTCTCTCCCGCGCCAACCCCTGTGCGGGGATACGCAGCCGTTTGCGCAAAGCGCTTCCATCGTGACTCGCGTTCTGGTGCTGTACTATCAAGTTCTTCGTCGGTACGAGGTATTCGGTTTCGGTCTGGTTTCGACGTCTGGTAAGGCGAGTGATTATGTTGTGCCACGAGAGCATCATCTATTTCGGTTGGCAGAAGCCTCGAGGAAGCGTCGGTTTCGTCTTCGGGAACATCATAAGACCTTACCCAAGCTATGTCACGGGCGAATTAGTAGATGTACTTGCGAACCGTACTTTATGGTAAATGATTACATACCAGGCAAAGTCCGGACTGGAGGAGGTGACCAGGTATGAGCCGGAGTATCATGAGACTCGATTGTGACCGCAAGGGACGACTGTGTATGATTCGTGGCCGACGTTCTTGGTGGGATGAGAGAATCGTGTTCCGGAGGTGCATTTACGGTACTATTCTGGACGATTGGTGGAACGAGCATAGATTCTCGCGCATCTTGGGCCATTGCATGCAACAAAGAGCATGGCAAATATGCCAGCGCGATGCAGAGCAAAGCTGTGTCAGATGAGGTCGAGTGCGAAGTCCCTGAAGTGCTGGGAGGTATTGACTGAACGAGCGGCAAGTAGAAATCAAGAATGAAGACGAAGTTGGGAAGTCGAGACTAGAAGAGCATTCAATTGGTCCGTAGGGCAATGGCAGCCGATCCGAGCCGGCGATCGATTAATGAGCTGCGGCATGACGATGTCCTTGGGTAGGCTACGCAACGGATAGTTGGTGCCTGGCAGCCTGACTGCCTGGGGCACTACCGCTAGCTACTTGCGAGCCAGTGGTATGACGTCTTGAAAACATGTGCGAAGCTCAGCTATGTACGTAAAAACCTCGACCTCTTGATATTTTTGACATTAACAATTTTATCAGCCATCTCACATATTCCACTGCAAAAAGCTATACATCAGGCAGTCATTAGACAAACTATGGTATCTACTCATTGATACCTTAAAATTGTTTGCGCAAAGAAACATCGCAATTCGATTGCTTGCCCTTAGTCTACCGCTGCGATGCGTTTCTTTCTTGTTCCCATATCGACCAAACGAGCCTTCATATATTGTCGTCCTCCCAAAACAATACAGACCGGGTACGTTGCCCGCGCTACAAACAAAGCTGCTGAGCTATGGGCGACCTGGGAAAAGGCAGAGAAAGGCTGGAAGAAACAACTCGTCAGTTATGGACATGTCATTTTGCAAAGAATTCCGTACGAAGAATGGGGTCTGAAGAGCATTCCACCGCTCAGTGAGAGTCGCCAAATTCAAGAAGCGCAACAGAAGCAGAAGATTGATGTGATGTTTCCTAAAAATGCGATCAAGAGTGAAGACGTGTTTGGCATTTTGAGGAAATTGGGCACAGAGCGCCAGGAATTGCATCGGAGGAAGATGTGGTGGTGTATAGGGATTGCACCTTTGACTGCACCGATTGCCATCATTCCAGTGTAGGTCCACGCTGCACAATTCCTTTGATCACACTGACACACGATATAAGAATACCAAATATTCCATTCTTCTATCTGGTATATCGTGCCTGGTCACATTGGCGAGGTAGGTCTGTTTTTTCCCAGGTCCATGCTAGCTTGCTGATGAGAATTATAGCCTGGAGTGGTTCGAAACATCTCATCCACCTGCTCGATCTCAACCTGATTAAACCGCATGCATTCCCCGAATTAGAAAACTTCTACACAACACGATTATTGAAGAATGGTGTCCCAGGGCTCAGGACGAAAGACAATGAGACGACTAGAGATACCAATGCAGATAGCGTAAAGGATACCTCGGTCCATCAAGGTGAAGCACCCACCGACGAACGACTACTTCTGGAAGTGAAGGATGGTGAAGAACTCGGCAAGATCTTGGAAACCCCAGCGATAGCCATTGAAGTAGAGCGCGCTGTTCTGCAGGTCGGACAGAAGCTGAAGCTTGATGAAGAAAAACGACAAGAAAAGAAAAGCCAATAGATGTGCAATTATGTGCGCGTTGGAATTTGATGCAGTAGAGGTCAACAAAGGGATATGATAGAACGAAAGGGTGGTTTATTGGAGGGCCGAGATACCCATTGAAGATCCTATAGATGGATCTGTTGTACTTTTATATAGAGCTGCATTACACTCTTTTCTACACAGTGGATCGTGTATGATACAATGTAATGACCTATCAATCCACTATTCAACAACCTAAGCAAAGATGATCTCGAACAAGACTCTACGTCCATAGCTTTGACCTAATTAAAATTGCCAATCAGTGACTCGGGACTATGGCTAATGATTCTACTCTGGGGAAGCCGCGATGCCACATTCATCGCCAATTCCTGGGTCAAATGACCCCGCCTCTGATAATCATCCACGGGGATCGTTACAGTATTTTTACTTCCCACCTAGGTGTTTCGGTATTCACATTCTTGTCTATCATCACAGAGCTAACCTGAATCTAAAACAACCTAAGACCGACGGGTCATACTGAAAATATCATGAATTGACTCACTCCGTGGAGTCATTATGAGTCATGCCAACCCGGCTCGATTACCTGGTTTACCGAAAATTGGATATATCAACAGTTCGGGGGCTCTCGAAATAAAAGAAAATCACACCCATTTGATTCTAAAATTGTGTCCGTGGAGGCTCTGGAAACTTTTGAAAGAACTACTCCATCTACCATGTCGCAACACCCACAGACGATCCAGTCCACTCTCGCACAGGACACCAATGTGACCTATATCGATACCATACAGGCATACAACCAATGGGCCGATGTAAGTTCAACATTTGAAACCTCGAACGAGATATCAGATTATATGACTGACATATTATGACAGGTCTATGATACAGATGGAAACTTTCTTCAGGCTCTCGATACAATCGAGATACAACGGATGCTTCCCGAGTTCTGGACCAAAATAAAAGATCAGACGCAGCAAAGGGGCCGTCAACAATATAAGCTGGTCGATCTAGGATGCGGCACAGGCAGAAATACATTGCAGCTTCTGGATACTGTGTCTCGGGATAAATCACAATTGAATGTTCAAATCATTGGCGTCGACGCCTCGAACGGCATGCTCGATATAGCACGCCAACGAATCCATCGCCTCAATCGCGCAGGAGATATAGAGCTGTATTTAGCTCCCTTCGACCTCCTCACCGACATGGCATCTCCAACGAATGCCCAAACCGTGGACCTTATCCGAGAAGCCGATGGAATGATCTCGACCCTCGTCCTCGAACACATCCCTCTAGGCAAATTCTTCGGAGTTGCAGCCTCAATTCTCCGCTCAGGCGCATACTTTCTGGTCTCAAACATGCACGCCGAGATGGGTAAAAGGAGTCAAGCCGGTTTCGTGGACTCGGCTACAGGGAAGAAAGTGCGTCCATCGAGAAGTTATGCGCATGAACTTGAACAGATTCTGGCCGAGGCTGAGAGGTGCGGGTTTGAGGTTGTGCAATTGGCGAATGGGGACGCTGCCGAGACGAAGGATGTGATTGAGAAAAAAGTAACCCCGGATATGGTTGACAGGCTTGGATCGAGGTCACAAAAGTATGTTGGCGTATGTTCTGTTTGGTTGGGTGTGTGCTTTAGAAAGGTGTGAAGTAGAAAAAAGAAAGGAAATACGTCAAGAGGTAATGCCGTCGATTATAGTTTCAGTGTTGTACATATATGGTACATGTCTATTGTTTATTCAACCCAGATGTTGAATTGATGCCAAAAACCGCCGTATGCCTTATTGATCTTTTTCTTCAAGCGAAATACTTTTGCAACAAGGCTTCGCGATGCCGCACAAGGTTTTGGAATTTGGACAAGGAATGAGCTAGTCGGTTATACTTCCAACCCATATTCTCGTCTAATATGAGATGCGTGTATGCGAAGACATTAGCATCAAACAGCCCTGGTTGACCTCGGTTGAAGAAGTACGCGTTATCGCCAAGTAGAATAGAGAGAGCTTCGAAGGCGCTGTCTGCATCGGCCTCTAGAGTGTTGATGTCGATATAATCCGAATATTTGAGTAATTCATCCCGTGCTGCTGACTGTAATTGAACAGCTAGTGCTGTTTGAACGGCTGAAGACGAAGTTGCAGGTTCTATGTAGCGTTTTCGGGCTACTTGGTTGAAATTGAGCTCATTGAGATATAGTTGATGTAACTGTTACGCATCCGTTGGTTATTTGCAATTGTGCCCTGCTCCAAAGTGAAGACTCACCCATGCATTGCGTATCCGATGGTCAATTAATGACGCATACACATCGAATCGGATATTGAGTTGCTGCTCTTCTTCGCAGTGCACTTGCTCAATTGCCCATTTCTGTAACTTATTTGAAGGAATTGGTGATGTCGTGGCAGCTGGTAGGGCTGGGTAAAGAAAAGGTAGGGCACCCGTTGGAGAGGCGTGGTTGTTTGAAGGGATGAGATCGAAATCTATGCCGACGAATTTCAGATAGGCCTAAAATGATCAGTCGAGTCGCGCAATACCTTGTGACCAGTAGTGTGCAGTACACACCTGCCATCTGAGACATTGGGGATTGAATGACGGTGCCCCTATCGCCGCTTGTTTAGGATCGATAAAAACGAATAGTCTGTTCCGCTCAGAGCTTCCGCTGGTGTGCACATTGCCTGGTATCTCTTCGGCTTCGTATGTCGTCAGAGGAAATCTGTCGAAAATCCGTTTCACTGGCGGGGGCACACTAAACAGCTTTTTCGGTCGCACTACACTGGGGGCTGCTGGCCGGGGAGGTTCGGTTTCATGCTGGGTTCCAGCCGGCGTAGCAGCGTTCACACGGGTTTGTGAGGTCATGAGAGTGGCGGTATTCGTTTCTTTTGTATTTCCAGTACACCCACTGATAATGCTCGTACAGCTAGATAGCTTCGTGGCGGAGTTGTAAAGCTCAGTATGATTCAAATTGAAAAGTCCAGATCAATCAATAAATGTTTAGATGATGGCAATATCTAGACTCAGATCTCACCGCCCTGAAGCATTGGCCACTCAGCAGCCGGTATGTCTACTACACTTCTATTGGCCAGAACCGTCGACCCCTCGACAGCAATATCGTTTTCTTGGCATGTGGAAAGCCTCGAGTCAATCCAGCAGGTGAGCCCGCTTTCGGAACAATCAATCCGGTCCGATCAGTTTCAGGTCCCATACCAATTCTTGCTTCCTCAATATTAATCACAGGTACGATGTTTGTCTGACTTCGAACTGCGTCGAGGACTGGCTGATTCACCGCCTGACTCTTCTTCGTTCTTTACTATCGATCTTGGCATTTAGTAATCGCCCTGTAACTGCACTGTGGTGCGGGGTCTGTTGCTTTGGTTGATGTTCTCGGCCAGTCGGTGTGAATCTGGAGAATCGATATTATCCCATTGACATGCGCTTCATATAATCAACGACCTGGTGGACCTGAAAAGACAATAATCTCTCTCGCGAATTATCTTTCTTGTATGGGACAAAAGTGATCTGTTTCAGTCATGCCTCTCGACGAAGAGGGCGCCAAATGGTCGTGGTAAGTACCCTTGTGGGCGCGCGGAAAGATTGCGTGATGTTCTGAGACTAATATGCGATTACCAGTGAGCCATGTATGCGTGGACACCGCTCGTCAAAATGCCAGCATTTCGACCGTCTCATGATGAAAGTCCCTAAAGCTGGGCGTCCTCTAGCAAAATGTCCACATCCGAAAGGAACGTGTAGTTGTGAGAAGGTATATGCATTTATGGTCCGGATACCAAAGGGTAGGATGCGTCACAGGCTGCACATTATTTTCGCTTATACTGATCAATTCCGGATAGGATCGACTTGCTTATGCAGACCATTGTATCAAGTTCCCGCAAGTTCGGCAGCAGAAACACAAGTGAATCACACAACTTCCGGGACACCGTCGCTACCACCTAATACTCCTATATCAGTACCATCGACTGTAGCGCCAGGACGAATACAGAAGCATACTCGCAAACCCAGCAATTTTCAAAACCCCTCGGATAATATTATCAAGGCTTTGGACTCCGAGATAATGCAAGCAGATTATAAGGACTTTCGAATTTCAACGCAGACGCCTTCGCTGGACCACTCTACAACATATACGCCTGTGTCTGGATCTACACAACCGCAGTCATATACCACGCCCTATACGCCACAGATCAAATCGGGTAGCAAAGTAGGTGGATGCTGTGCTGGAAAGTCTGTTAAAACGGAACCTGTCACCCCCGCACCGGAAGTGCAACAACGATCGTGTTGTGAGGGTAGCGCAAGGGCGTCAAAGCCAGAAGAGTCAGTTTCAAGTATGCCAGACAATCGCATTGAATCAACGTGGAACGAGCCTTTCTACAACTCTCAAGGTCTATCATGGAGTACTCAATTGCCGCATACCAATTTTGTTTCTCAGAACAGTATCTACGCAACCATGGACATGAAGCCTTCTCATTACACAAACCGACAACAATCAACTCAAGCTGCCATGCCTCGAACTTTCCATAACATGAGTACAGAGTATCAGGCTAGTACAAATGGACCGCCTATGCATCAATTTTACCTCAACACCGCTTCATATCCTTTCGACATGTCACTTCCATTCGTTGATGACAGCAATCATGATTGTTCGTGTGGTGATAGCTGTCAATGTCTGGGATGTGCCAGTCATCCATACAACGAAACAACTCGACAACACGTACAAGAAATGGGGTACATGATGACGGTTAAAGAAGACGAAGAGAAGTCTGGCACGTCCAGTCCCTTTACAGGACTGAACAGTCCACCAAGCATGCAGTCCAATGCTCCACTAAATCACAACAATCCAGCTCGGAAAAATGTACAATCGTCGTTTACAGACGACGATAATCTACCCTCAAATTTTGACAATACTATCAATTCACCCACTTTCACAAACAGTCACTTCATGCAACCTTCTGAGTACTATACTATCGAGTATCCCATCGGCCTGAATCTCTGTTCCGATATCACAGGGACATGTCAATGTGGGAATGATTGCAATTGCGTGGGATGTATCACCCATAGTGGTCATGACGGGATTACACTGGAGGCAATGCCGGCAGAAAGTCAGCCTTTACCCAACCAGGCTCCGCCTTCGGAACAATTTCATGATTATTACAATCAGAGCTCGGGTGTACCCCGTTCGATGGGTCAATATTCTCCTTCAGCTTTGAGTCCGCCAGTCGTTGAGACGCCGGTCGTATAGGACTTCAACATGCATGCATGTGGTTGAATACCGATTGATTTTATGATGAAACGTGATACCCCTCCTAGACGTTCGAAACATTTGCCGGTGACATAAGGTCGTCATACCTCCAAATATGAGCAATTTTATAGGAAGCATTCTTTCTTCTCATACGTAATGGATTTGAAAAGACGTAAATCTACAAATGAAACAAATGTGTACATCGTCAGGCATCAAGCTTGTGAGTTGAACGGACGTATGCAAGCAATTAAGCAATCTTCGTTCTCCATGCTGATCTCTCTGTACACATATAGTACATGGTCACATTGTAAAAGCATAAGCGCACTAGTCTATTGTTACGCGCGCTTCTGACGCCCAATGGAAATAAAAAAGGAAAGAGCAGAATTCGATTCCCACGCAGGTACGAATATCTCCGCAAGACCGAAGGCATGAATGGATGATATGTTGTTTGATTGGCGGTAAGACGTATTGATAATATATCAAAGGAAGACATTATTCTGGCACCATTTCGACGACGTCGATGAACTATCACGACCTAGATTGACGCAAAGCATTGGCGACGGGGCTATCGCCATGTCGAAAGGCAGCTAATCAGGAAATCTGGGTTTAGTATAGAACGAACAGGACGCAAGTGAGCTTGGGGAGTACGTACAATCGGCTTCCTCATATGCGCGACCAGCACCGAAGCCAAGACCAACCCAGGCCGGCCAGGCTCTCCGCTTGAACAGCAGTACTGAGAGAACGACACCGAATCCGAGGCCCACGGAAGAGCGAACGATCAGAGAAGAGATGGCACGGTCCCACTATGCATTCGAAAGTTGTGTTAGTCGGAATGGACAATTTCCAGCTCGGATGGCAGCAATTGAGTAATGTGTGAAGAGCTTCGTAGCTGCCTATGGCTATCCATTCCGCTTGCTCACCTTTTCATTCAGAAGAGCCTCGCTCACGGGTTTGGTTGAGCGCGCAACCGGGACTGTCGGCTTGGTCTGGTTTGTTTCGGCCATTGCGACGGAATCTCTGCTGCCTGTCAGTCATCAATGCCAATTACTCACTTGCGGATAGCACTGACGTTATAAAAAGAGTATGTACGGAGACCTGAGGTGGAGAGTTAGACGTAGGAATAGAAGTTCACCAATGTTGTTGCATGTACGTAGTGAGCTCCTTAGCGGGCTCTGGTCGGAAAAACTAGGCTGGACTTGCTGTCGTCATTTTCGATTGGCTGATGCTCCGATAGCACCGGAGCTGTTGACGCTAGGCCGGATGAGGTGTGGTCTACTATTTTTTTGTCTATCGATAGGAAGGAACGATGGACAATTTGTTTCCAGCAGATCCAGCAACAGCTTCTGTTTTGTTATTATCGACGGTGATCAGATCGCTGCTGTTGCCATGGCTCCTAGCAAAGGAGTGAGTTCTCTCTTCGAAATTCTAAGCCACTGGTCCTTTGTTGTTGGAGTAATCTAATCAATCAAAATTTAGACTGCCGGCTCGTCGCAGGAAGCGCTATTAAAACTCGAAAAAAGCACGGAGGATAGCGATAGACAATTAGCCGCAGCAGCACAGATCTTGAAACTAGACCTGTCTGAAGATGTCTCTGGTTTACCAAGTCCAAATACGCTCGAATCAATCACACGACCGGCTCCGAAGGAAGAGTGGGTGCTGAGATGGCTGCTCAAACGGCTCAAGACCTCGACATATCGACTACATCCTCAATCATATATCCTTCTGCAAAAGCTGTTACAAAGGATTTCTAGAAGAGCAATCGCATCGACTTTCGTCGAGTACAAATTTGCGCAATTGTTAAAGGATATCGTGGACGATCTGAACAATGGCGTCTTTAAGTCTCTTCCAGAGAGTATAGCTCGGGTATCTTCCGACTCAGAGACTAGTGAGACTGTCCGGGGATCCCCGGTACGGTCGAAGAAACGCAAGAGAGGGGATGAAAATGCTGGTGCTGACAATGACATCGTGATGTACGACGCGGGCAATGACAAGTCTCAGTGCGAACGGGCAATTCTTGCTTATAGCCGATTTTCCGACGCTTTTTATGTCCTTATAAACCTGGTCAATGATCAGAATGATGGAGGAAACGTGTCACAGTTTCATCTTCAGCAATCTCTCCGATTGGATCCTGCGGTTGCTTCGGAGATATTGGGCAAACTATTCAGGTTGTCTGCAGGCCTAAATGTTGAATATGCAAAGCAGAAACAAAGTATTCAGATTCGAAACTTGATGAAGACTACAACGGCGTACTTCAGTCTTTGGGATCTCAGAAAGGCTGGTATCAATGGCATCGACAAGATTTCTATCAACGTGAGTCGTCCCTTCAACATATCCCTTTGCAGGGTAGCATGGAGTTGATCATTCGCGGTAGACTGTGTTTTCTGGGTCCTGCTTTCTCGAAGCGTTGAGGCTTTATCGTATTATCGTGGCTTCGGGTATGGAAAGTGGCGATGCTCGTTTTATCACACGTTCCATCGAGAAACTTATTGCTCTCCACGTCATTCTTCCTGCACGAAGTCTGTTCATAGAGCGAGGCGGATCTGGTATAGATTATTCAAAAGCAGAAGATCCTGACTGGAGCGCTGTACAGCCAGTAACGGCAACATTCAAGCCCCTTTTTGAAGATCGCTCGCCAGTAGATCTAAATTGCAACGAAATCAATACGACTTCTGTCGACCAAAAGACTTGCATCTTTCCTGCAACCTGGAAAGCAGCGGAACTTATTCCGACATTTTATGATATTGTCGCGAGATCTGTACCGAGAGACTCGTTTCGCCGTCAAAACGCTGAAGCGTCATGGCTCGAGACCGTCTTTGTGGCATTGGCGGAGCTAGCTTATTCGAGCAACCAGCTGCTCAGTAACAAAATTGTTGGGTTCATACCACTTCTTGAACAACTTTTCATTGTTGTCCGTGCTCGAAAGATTAGTTTATCTCTACACACCCTCCTCACTCATGCTTCCTATACGGGACTTCTGAAAGGAAAGGATGACCCACAGCTCGTGCGTTGGAGTTTGACTACCTTGTTGATTGAACTGGGAGCCGATATCTTTCTACCTAACTCTGGATTCAAAGATTCAGGTCGTCTTTTAGATGCCTTGTTCCATTCTCTCCATCACGTCCGAAGCAACATGAGTGACCAGAAAACTTATCAGCTTGTCAAAGAAAAGGTGGTCATACCTTTGATTCGAGCCTTTGCCACTGCCAGAGATCTTCCAACATTTGCCGGGTACTGGTATGAACAGTTACTTAAGATTGAAGTTGCACGCACTGATTTGACGTACTCAATTTGGGAGGATGACGATGTTCTTCTCGTTTATCAAGAGGTATTGCGGAGCTCTATCAGTGACGCATTTTTGAAAACGCAGATCGAGACAGCCATATCTACTGTGTCAAAATCAGGACATATTTCGAACTCGCCGGAGTCGTACGCCTACTTCGTCATTTTAGAAGCAGGCACTCGTATATGGGGACAGAATGGATTGCCAGGTTTGCGCATTGACCTGGTAACTGGCTTGATGGAAGCACTGCACAAAACGTTGTCAAAACGCAAGGGAGACAGGCTTTGGCTTTGGCGTTTATGGAGAGTGGCCCGGAACTTAATGCCGATAAGCCTCAAGAGCACATTCAACACTCCAAATGAGCTCGGAGACAAGTTCAAGCGCGAAGCTTTGGTCATCGCAAACTTTTCAACTGGACCGACGAAGCTCAGATCTGGCTGGAATGGCCATCAAGAGAGCTTCGAGGCTATTCGGTTTTTACTATCGTTGAGCAAAGAACTGTATCATGGCGATTCGCCCGAACGAAAAGGGATCCTGCATGTTGTCATCAATTGCCTAACAGGATCATTTAACTCTATCATCGAAGCCAAGCTAGAAGGGTGGAATGGTCGTTATCAAGATATCAACGGAATAGCCCAACAGGCGACCGCTATGATTGAGTGTTTACTAGAGCACCCAGATCTTCTATCCGAGCTTTCTACGGAAGACTTGAAATGCTTCGTCAAGTTTTTTTGGGATCTTACCTCGTCTTCCAGTCAAAATTGGAAACAACAAATACCCGAGATCAGCGAGTGTGTGTCATTCAAGCAATTATGGCGCGTCTTTCTGTCAAATGACTTTCTCACAGACACCCCATCACTGGCCTTGGGAGTTGCACGTTCACTTTGTGACTTGTTCATGGAAATGGTAGAGAGCGAACAGACGCAGGCGGTGATTGTTCGGTATATACCAGGCATTGTCCATGACTTACCTGGCATCCCAGTCCGCTATGAGAACGTGCCTAAATATAAGGACACCATCGATGCTCTTTTGACCAAAGTTGAATGTCCTGCCAATTTCGCTCCCGATTTGGTGTCTTTGATAGACGGGTGGTGTCAATGTTCGAGACAAGTTGGGCCAGAGGTCTTAGAATGGATCACATCGGACATTGCTTTGCAAGACTCGGTCGTGGACATGCGCACAATCGAGTCTTTTCGATCCTTGATCCGCACAGTGTTTGAGTGTGAATACAATGCTTGCAAGTCACCTACAGAAATTGAAAAATGTTTGAAACGCTTTTATAAACTCACGACATCCCGAGTTGAACAGTCCACAAAACAACTACGTTCGAGTGTCAGGGACAAGGATCACTCTTCAACCCTTACGCCTATTTTCGTGGGAACCTCATTGAGGTGGTTGGGGGAAAAGCAGGGAGTTGGATCGAAGATAAAGAAAGACATAGCTCGTCAGCGCGGGAAGATCTTTGACTCATTACTGACTCGTCTAGACAATTGTACTAAGACTCTGCAGAGGGTATTGCATAACGAAGCCGCTATCTTACTTGTCACGGCGCATCAGATGTTGGAAGACTTCGACGATCTCGCAGCCCAGAACGATACAGAGCTTGTCAAAACCCCGGTGGATCTAGTAGGGAATGACCTGGACGTGAATGCCGGTATCAAGAATATTGCACAACGGCGGAAGATTGCTCGAGCAGCTCTAAGTGATGGCATAGGCTTCTCCGAATCTACCTTACTAAGGGGTATTGGTCTAAGCCGACTGCAAGCCTGTGAACAGACATATCTTGCCCGGGAGTTCACGACGAAACTGAGAGATATGAATAATGCAGACCGTGTCAAAGTGATTGGCGAGCTCAAGACTTCGGGACTTGAGGGCGCCGAAGGAGCAAGCCGACTGCTACTCAGTGGATTGGCGGTTTCGGTACTCGATGAAATTGCAGAGAAAGATAGTGTTGAAGCGCGAGAAGTATCGTCATTGTGCACAGCGGCTACGAACGTCCTACAGCATAGTATCAATGACATTGAGCGATTCTCCCTAGCAGCGGAGTGTGTTGATCTTATTCTCCGCTTACATCCACGAGGAGTGACGCAGTACAATGTCGACGGCTGTCTTACAGCTGTTACCACGACGATGTTGAGAATTTATTCCATCTGTGAGACTGATCATATATCGATCAGGTCTATACGTGCGATCTACACACGTCTCTGCCGCATATTGGGCACCGTTGTTGGACTTTATCGACAGCAACTCGGCGGTCGATTCCATCTGCTCATCCCGGCGTTACAAAGTCTTCTCAAGGCGCTATTTGCTCCAAAGCAGAAGCGCAATCGAAAAGGTGGACCTGCTCTTCGGGTCTCTCATACCGTCCAATTTACACGTCTTCTCACATCGCTTTGTGATCCCACCGTCTCTGCAGTCTCCCGACCCAGTCGACCTACCGGCAATAGTAGCAACAGCTTGATTGACCAGACCAAAAAGGCCAAAGTGATTGCGGGCCAACATCTCCGCATCATCATCGAGAGCTACGCACAGTACATGTTGGAAGCGCCACTTCTGCCTGACATCAAGACAGCATTGGCACCGGGGTTGTACGCGATACTCGACGCAATGCCGGCAGAGAGCAAGCGAGGCTTGAATGCTGGAATGGACATTTCGTCGCGGGCGATTTTCAAGACCTTGCACGAGGAGTATGTCCGATTTGGCAAATGGAATAGCAAGGGATGATCGGCATGAGTTAGTTGCATATCATAGCGTTATCAGAATTGAAATCAGAAGTCAAGATCATTTGCATATACCTAGGTACGTACGTACTCCGTGTATAGTCCAGATCATGGCGATACATGGTCGGCAAGGAAGACTATTTCCGGGAACGTCTGCACTTGCACTAGTCCGAATCCGGACTAGTACCACGTGCTTGATGTCTCATTACTGGGATCAGACGTGAGGAACTCTGAAAAGGAATGTATAGCCGTAGGGATAAAAAGGTTAGATAAGAAGGAGGGGGGAAACCCCATATTCCCGAGCAGCATGCTAAATCATATAAACATGCAGAATTACTCGATCGCATCGAGTCAGCACGCCAGCTTATCTCGGGGCGTTATCTCTGTGTCGGCTGCTATCAGCCACTACGCACCGCTAAAGGCTAGGCTGGGCGTGCAGAGAGCGGGAACATGACCCACCAGCGATCCTACGCCGGAGTCGAGTTTACTGTCCGAGTACGTAGTAGTACGACATCTGATGCAGTGCGAGGACGGAGTAGATGGAGTATATACGTTGTGTATTATATGTCGTGACCAGAGGAGGAATACCTGGTGAGAGCACATACCGTTTGCAGGTGATCAATGTATGCTCACAGTATGGAGACAATGGCGAGAATACATACATACATACATACATGCATAGTAAGTTAGTAAGTTAGTAAGTTAAGTTACTGTGGAGAGTACGTATACTAGAGATCTGCGTACAACGTCATGATAAGCAGAGTGACTTACCAAGTAGGTTGATCCAGTGCTAACCCCGGAATCTGCTCAGCAAATCATGCCCCTCCTTGGGTGGACTTTGGAGATAACGCCATCATGACCACCCACCACCCAACCACTCACCGTCCATCTACACAACACAGCTTATCGCATGGCTTCTCTTTTCTTTTTCTCTAGCTCTTCCTGCTCCCTCCACGCGATCGTTTATCCTGTCTCGTTCTAGCTCTTTTGGGCTGACAGAATGGATCAAACTAAAATTATATTGTTTCTGGATCTATGGACCCTTGGTCTTTTCTCTCTCAACTCCGCGGTGAGACCGCCCTGGTGTGTTTATATATGGGCCATACCCACCTACACATATTGTCCGATTCAATCAGTTGATGGGTTGGCGGTTCTGTGTTTCTGCATCTTTTTTTTCCCCCTGCTTGCTCCCCGGCAGTTCCCTGGAGAGTCAGAGCTTCCTTCTTTGATTCCAATTCCAACATCCGGCTTGGATACTACCTGCCATCATGGCGGTCCGACGTTTTGTCGACAAGCTCGCTGTCGAGAGCGAGCCCGGCCTGTCCAATGCCCAGCTGATGTTGACCAACGACGATTTGCGACCAGGTATGACTCTCTATCCAGTCACTCGCTCTGAGGCCACTGACATGATGAATAGTCCCTCCTGAGCGCAGAAAATGGGGGTGGTGGAACTTCGTCGCTTTCTGGATTGCCGATTCCGCAAATATTGTACGTCAATCCCACTACGCTTTCCGCATCAGTGAGACTAACTCTGGTAGAATACATGGATGATTGCCTCGTCCTTTATTCAATCCACCACCGGCTCTAACACAGTCGACCTGGCTTGGTGGCAGGCCTGGATCTGTGTCTGGATCGGATATTCCTTCTCCGCGATGTTGATCGTTGCTACTGGTCGCATTGGTGCGCAATATCATATTTCGTTCCCCGTTGTGTCGAGAGCATCGTTCGGTATTTGGGGGTCATTATGGCCGGTTTTCAATCGTGCTGCGATGGCTGTACGTTTCTCCTTCTGAACAAATTTGACCGTGGTCGATGGCTAATGGATGGTAGTGTGTTTGGTATGGTGTTCAGGCATGGATTGGAGGTGAATGTGTCACTGTCATGATCACTGCCATCTGGCCCAGCTACGCCAACATCCCCAACCACATCCCCGGTTCCGGCACCACCACCAAAGACTTTGTCAGCTTCTTTATCTTTTGGCTCTGCAGTCTGCCTGCCATCTGGTTCCCCGTCCACCAGATCCGTCACCTTTTTACGGTCAAGTCAATCTACACCCCTATTGCTATGATTGCCTTTTTTGCCTGGGCCATCAGTCGCGCCAACGGCATCGGTCCTATCATTCACCAACCCACTGCTTTGCACGGAAGTGCTCTCGCTTGGGCCATAGTCAAAGGTATCATGTCGTCTATTGCCAATTTCGCGACTCTGATCGTCAATGATCCCGATTTCTCGCGTTTCTCCAAGACAAAGACCAGTGCCCTGTGGTCCCAGCTGTTTGCCATTCCTGTCGGCTTTGCGATCACTTCCTTTATTGGAATCATCGCCTCGTCGTCTTCGACAGTCATCTATGGCAAGACCATCTGGAGCCCCCTCGAACTGCTGTCAGAATTCCTTGATGGAGCCAGTTCCGGCCAACGTTTTGGTATCTTTGTGATTGCTCTTGGGTTCGCACTTGCCCAACTCGGAACGAATATTGCAGCAAATTCGGTTTCTGCCGGTACCGACATGACGGCCCTCCTGCCGAGATTTCTGAACATCCGCCGTGGTGGCTACATCTGCGCCGCGGTCGGTTTGGCCATGTGTCCCTGGAAATTGACATCCTCGTCGAACAACTTTACGACCTACTTGTCTGCTTACACCGTGTTCCTCTCATCGATCGCCGCCGTCATCATCACGGATTATTACTTTGTGCGAAAGGGATACCTAGAACTCCGTGAACTATACAGTGCTCGCAAGCGCTCTCCGTATTACTTTACTTTCGGCTTCTCATGGCGCGGTTTTGCCGCGTATATCTCCGGTATTCTCGTCAACATCGTCGGATTCGCAGGCGCCGTTGGCGCGAACGTGCCAATTGGCGCTACATATATCTACAACGTCAACTATTTCGCCGGGTTCATTGTTTCCGGTCTGATTTATTATCTGCTATGCTGGGCCTTCCCCATTCCCGCAACGAGCAGTACCTGGAACGAAGTCGATGTGGATGTCGATCATCTCTCGGTGGCCTACGGCCAGGAAGTGGTCACCGATGAGGAGTCGCGGAGTATCCCCGAGGAAGATACCTTGGCCTATAACAAGAAGGATAAGAGTCAGGGTTACGCTACTTTTTAATTTGACGAGTTGATGGATTTCGCATCTTGAAAGTTTTTGTCTGACTGTTAGACCACCTCGTTTTGCCACCAAGGTTCGACTGAAACGCCGCTATGACTCATGCTCGTTATTAGATGAGATATATTTCGTAGAATCAATAGAATAGGCTTCAATCTAAACAGTTGAAAAGGATGGTGCTATCTCAAGTTGGACGCCGACGATGTTTGATCGCAAAAAAGGCAGCCATCCACTAAGCCCGAATAAGACGCCGATGGCCGGACAGCGACATGCATGTTGTCATTGGCCCATTCATTTACAAGGAGCCTCAATGTTCCTTCAACAATATTTGAGAAAGAACTTGCAATGTTCAAAAATTGACTCATCGAGCGTGTCTGCCTGTTTGTACCTGAGTCAGGTAAAGGATTATAAATTTAGACAGAAACCTCACTTTTCTGACGCTCATTTCGACAACGGTCACGGCGGGGTACAAGAGCCAACAACACACACTCAATTCATTCATTCAGTCATCAATATAGTAACCACACTCGCTATAGCACCTCTAAAGAAATAAGCATCACAAAATAGGAAAAGATGGCCTCCACAAGCGCTCTCCCCCTGACCCTCAAATCAATCAGCTCCACCAAACTTGAAGAACTCTCCAAACAACGCGCCCTCTTCAATCAACGCAAGTCCGATATATTGAACGCTGCCAACACCGTACCCGGGACCGATCTGCATCGCAAAGTCCAGATCTTGCTGGAAGGCGTAACTCGTCTGGCTGGAAGACCGGAAGACGCGTTTGATCGGGAAGATGACGTGGATCTGGACCGTGTCGGTGTTCCGTCCTCGCTGGCGGATCTGTCTTCATCGGACTGGAAGAGGAGTCGAGATGTGAATATCCGGCGGTTCTTGCTTCAGAGCCAATATGACAGATCTCTTTCCGATGAGGTCCTGAGGGGATGGATTGAAAGTTTGGAGAGTGATTTGGAGATGTTATCGGTCAAGTATGAGCATGCCACTTTTTATAGTGATATGGTGACTGAGTGGTTATCAAATTTCGAAGACAAAGGTGCCGCAAATAAGGGACCTTCTGATACCGATGAAGAGGAAGACGATGATACCAAGTCAGACAGATCTACTTTTGAGAACGTGGGCCGCGCCGCGATGCACGAACAGCGCGCTACCTGGGAACATTTGGTCTTTTCGCCGGCAGATGTCGACTCTCAAAGCATTGAAACATATTTGGAGAGACTCTTCACCCGAACGAAGCTTTCTCAACAGGCTCTCAGAGAGCTCCGAGAGCATATCAAGGCCTTTGGAACGCAATTAAGATCAAAGGCAAAGGAGTCCTTTGATATCGAAGTACTTAAAACGGTTAGTCGGTCACTGCTGGGCACCGACCTGCTTTCTCCAGAAAAGGTCATGATCTTGAAGGAGTTCTTGAGGAATGATGAGGTTGCTCAGGAGGTAGCTGACGTTCTCAATCTGCGATTTGTCGCTCTGGATCGTTGGAACTGGTCGCCGGAAGGTGTGCCCGTGGAAATGCGTCGCCAGTTGAATGGCAAATATCGTGTGTTTATGGATGAAGATCTCATTGATGCGCTTCTCTTTCACTATATTGGTTTGGAATGGGCGGTCGAGTTTAGGAATGTGTTCCTCGGATTCTTCGATTCTCGTGCATGGAAATCAAATGCGAAATCTATCCCTAAAGCATGGGTTGATCGTCGACGATACTTCACGGGCCAGTCGACTAGAGCTGGCTGCGTTGACAATATCCGGAAGAAAATGTATAGGGAGGATTATTTCATGAGTCAATTACCCGAATCCTTACATGAAGGCAAACGAGGATACGATGACGAAAATGATGACGAGGACCATGTCACCACTGACCGAAAGTCAGCTATTGAGACGAAACATTCACTACTTCATTTGCTCATCACAGAGTCAATCATTCATAATCGGATCCGTGGCCAGTTTACCGTTATACGATCTGACTTTAAATGGTTTGGGCCGTCGCTTCCTCATGGTACTTTGCTAGCGGTGTTGAAATTCTTTGGTGTTCCTCAGGACTGGCTAGAATTTTTCAAGAAGTTTTTGGAATGTCCATTAAAGTTTGTCCAAGATGGTCCGCAAGCTGAAGCGAAGACGCGAAAACGAGGCATTCCTATCAGCCATTCTTTGTCCGATGTCTTCGGGGAGGTTATTCTCCTCTGCATGGATTATGCTGTTAATCAGCATGCAGGTGGCGCCTTTCTCTACCGACTGCACGATGATTTCTGGTTCTGGGGAGAGGAGAAGACATGCCGAAAAGCGTGGAGGGCGATGACCGACTTCACTGCAGTTACTGGACTAGAATTCAACGAAGAGAAGACGGGGACCGCCCGAATTGGAAGGATGATCAATACACAAGGCCAGAGACAGCGGCAGCGACACGAAGAGGAAGATTCATCTTCAACCGATGAAGAATCAGATGGCGAGGAAGAGGAGGAAGATTCCGAGTCGGACGCGGAAAATTTCATGGATGACGCTTTCGATCCACTGCCACGAGGTGATATCCGGTGGGGTTTTCTAAGATTGGACCCGGAGCGAGGTCGTTTCCTCATTGACCAGGAGCAGGTTGATGCGCATATCGAGGAACTGCGACATCAACTCTCTGCATGCAAGAGTATCTTTGCATGGGTTCAGGCCTGGAACAGCTATTTCTCACGGTTTTTCGCCAACAACTTTGCCAAACCCTCATTCGCATTTGGCCGCGAGCATATCGACATGGCAGTCAATACCTTGAGCCGGATTGAGCGAGAAATTTTTGCACACGCAGCCTCCAAAGCTTCCGGAAATAACGGCGTGATAGACCACTTACGTCGAGTCATTGCAGAGCGCTTCGATGTCCACGACCTGCCCGACGGATTCTTTTATTTTCCTATTGAATTCGGCGGTTTGGAGCTGCATAACCCTTTCGTCAGCCTACTTGCCATGAGGGAGAGCCTCACGAAGACCCCGCAGAGAGTCATCGAGGATGTCTATCTACAGGAAGAAGCTGACTATGAAGCTGCAAAGAAAAGGTGGCAAGCGGGTGACCATGGCACTACTTTCCACGGCAGCGTCGCCTGGAAGAGGGATGATGAAGATGCTCCGGAGAAATTCTGGTCACTTGAGGAGTACACAGCTCATATTGAGACGACGAGCAATACTCTAAGACTCGCTTACGAGAACCTATTACGCGTCCCCAAGGAGGTTCAAGTAGGTCAGAGCGTAGACTTGAGCAGTGGCCACCTGCTACCAGCCGAAAAGAACAAACTCGCTCTACGTGGATTCAGAAGGATCAAACAAAAGGATCGTATCAGTTCGGATTGGAAGCAAATGTCGCCGTACTGGAAATGGGTAACCGAGGCTTATTCAGCGGGCATGGTGCAGAGGTATGGTGGGTTGTCTGCTGTTGATCGGGCTTTGATGCCGTTAGGTGTGGTCAAGGTGTTGCGACAGGGGAAGGTCCGCTGGCAGGGCTAGACTTATGATTTATGATTTATGGTTGATGAGATTAGACTTAAATAATACCCTTGTTCCTCAAAAGTCAACTAGTGTATTTTAGTGGTATGGTTATATCAAATACTACGCACTGGCACTCAGTATCGAAAACTCAGTTAATAATCTTCTTATTCGAGCCTGTTCCTCCTTCCCTCCAAAGATACTGCCAACTCCCCTCTCACACAACGCAACCAGATCCCCTCGCCCCAAGCCAAAATGTTTCGAAGCGAGAAAGTATTCTTGCGAGACCGGACTACAGAAGAATCCTACGTCATCCGTCTACCCCATTCTCAGTAATAGAATGACATTAGATTGATAGAGAGCAAGACTCACGCATAAAGAGACAGCACAATCCGTCCTCAACCACCACTCCCCAAAATGATGATCCTCAAATCCTCCTCCACCAGAGATCATCTTCGCGTGCACGTTACATGACATGCACAGCTCCAACGCAATCTTTCTTGCGACAAGCTTCTCCTTAATCTTGTCCGGGACGTGAATAACATGACCCAACCGATCAGGCTCGAAGGATAGGAGTGCCTCCAATTCCTCTGCGTCATTGTCCTTTGAGTAGACCGTCTCTGCAAAGTGGATCGTTGTTCCTAATTTGTGCGTTTTTGCAAGCTCGAAAGCGGAGCGGAATACCGAGACGTCGCCCTTTAGAGGATTACCGCAGAGGTCGATACCTACTACAACTGGGTTGGTGTAATAAGTAATGCGATGATTTATGGCCATGTTGACGACTTCTTCGGCTGAGGACGCCGTGTCGCGACCTCTGTCGATGGAGAGAATCAAATAGACTGACATAATCGTATTTGCTTGGTCATCTTTCTGTTGTTCCCGCTTAAATTGTTGAATCCCTTTCAGAACTATTTCAATATAATCCTCTCTCGATATAAGGACTTGTCCATTCTCATCGTGGATCTCTCTAGGCGTCGTCCGCAATTCCAGATATCGCACGCCATCAGCTCGAAATTCGTTCAGAACAGACTTGGTCGCGTATAGAATAGTCTCGGCATCATTTACGAGGCTGTAGATTGATTTGGAGAATACATCGAAGAAGCTGATTTCACAAATCAACATCTGTTTACCTTTGGAGGATAGTAGACCTACATGTCAAGGCCATAGTTCACCCTTCCAGGCGGCATGAGAACCCATGGGTCTTCGATTGCAAAATCCGGATCCTGAGCCTTCTTGCGGAGCCAGATTTCGTGTAGGCATTGGCGGGTTATACTGCCGCTGAGATGGGCATGTAGCTTTTGAAAAAGTCTTTAGACAAGCGACCTCGTACGGGAGACGGGACTCGAGGCTTAATGTGGTTGGATCACGGTTCATACCTCTATCTTTGGCAGACCTTTGGTAAACCCCTCTGTGACAGGAGATGATAAATCAGCCATGTTCGGCATAAAGTATGACTGGGATCAATTGATGTTGGAATAAGCAGTGCATGAGAGGCAAGCGAGTCAGTCGATGGTGGGTGGGGTCGTCAGTGTCTCCATCACCAACTGTGCGACTTTTCAAAAACATGCAACACTCGTCAAAACGAGAGCAAGGACAGGGATAATTAATTGCATGAAATGATGTTAGTATATCATACATATAACGTCCGTCTACAGAGAAGACCAATAATAACATCAAAATCATATCCAGGAAATGGGAGAGTTTATCTCTGTATTTCCGAGCCTCGGCGTTTAGGGTTAAGCATGGCGGATGTGTCCATCCCACCAATCAGAACACTTTTTCTAAGATTTCAGCTTGTTTCCTAATTTGGTATTCTATTTAACAAATCCAGCATGGCTATACGTGACGATGTGGTAAGCAGACACGACTACAAGACCAGATGATTACCTAGGTAGCAGTCAACAGTGGGGTTGCCTCAATGAGGAGTCATCTCATTAAATGAGTCAAAAGCCTCAGTCAAGAGATAGCTCTGCATACCCGCGAAGCAGCTAAGGAAATTGCCCCGAAAGAGTGCTTCGTTACGAATGCCTCAAAGCTAAGAGAGCAATATGGCGACCACCGGAATGCAGTCCACTGAGGGTCAGCTACAGACTGGTATGTCATCGCTACGTCGCGAAATCAAGTGGACAGATACTGACCTCGAGATGGCACAAATAGTCAAAGACAACTTGAATCACAGAACAACTTCACCTACAGCTCTAGGCTACGATCTGACTTTCTTAAATATTGACGATGATACAGACTCTGATCGTGAGTTCAAATTAGGTAGGTGTCTGCAAGATCATCATTCACAAAACGATTCCCTGACTTGCCGCCGGATCCGAACGGAATGCACTCGCCGCCAGCCCTGGCTGAAACTCATAGAAGACGTTCAGCTTCTATAGAAAGTACCAATGACAGTGATACAAGTATATTGACCCTGAAGCTATCGAAATTTGCTCTAGTCAAACTCAAGAAATGGGTCGAATGCCATGGGCCAAACACTATCTGGATCGAAGGTACTTCGCCATTTACCTATAGACCAAAGTACGCTCTACCGCGATGGAACCAATACCAGTATACTGCGAGCTCATCACCGCGGTACATATTTGCTTCCTGCGATCCAGGGCACATTTCCTCTACTGATTTCCAGCCGCATGGGAGCGGTTCTAACGCGGATCTTCCTCTTTCATCTTTACTCGATTCAATCATTACTCAACTACAAGGTGTCTTTCCATCATTAGCATTCAGTAAGCCCGAAACACTTGATCGAAACAAGAGAAATGCAGAGGTCGCGTTAAAAGTCATTGAGACCTTCCTTGAGGAAGATAAAGTGCGATCCCTCATTTGGATCCTTGATGGCTTGGATTTTGCCGAGAGTACAGGTACAAAGCTCTCTTTGACAAAGTTGGTCAGAACTTTACGTGCACGACAATATAAAACTTGTTTTATGACACAGGGGACCAGTGAGGTACTCTCTAAACTGACTTTTGAGCATGAACGAGTGAACGAGTTCAATGCCATAGGCCTAAATGAAGACTCCGAGTAAGAACTTCAGCTTTGGCAAGGATGAGTGAGTTGTGTCTGTATGTAATTTTCCAATTCAATTTGTGAGTGTTGCATTGATGACTTATGAGGGTTCTTAGCATCTGAAATATAGATATAAACCTTTAGTAGTGAGTCTCGTATTACTAGGTACAATTCCAGCTACATACGGATGGAAGTGAAAAGACCTGGGTGATGCCTTTTAAGAGAAACTTCATGAATTCGTGGATTTTGGACACATTGGCCTGAATATGACAAACCTGCCTATAGGGACATCATCTCCTCCATATCTTCCACGGGTCCCAATGAAGGGTCATACATTGTCGGCTTACCGTGCATGACATTCAGCCATGAGGGGCTTTTTGACATAACCTCAGACCAGCGCTGCAACTCGTCAGGGACAAGTTCGGCGCTACCGACCTCAATGCAACGCAAAATGAGCGGAAGAAAATGACTGTCAAGCACGGTAGGGCCAACTTTGGGGCCAAAGGTCCACTCTTTATGGTCGCCGAAAACACCGCTTTGCTTCCGATGCTGTACAACCTCTGCAAAGATCACTTGAAGATCTGAGCGGGCTTTGGCTACAACGTCTGGATGAAAAGCTTTGGCGTTGTGCTCATTGTGACTGGCGAGTCAGTCAGCAATCACAGTAACGCAATCATTGATAAATCAAAACTGGCAAAGGGACAATTGCAGTCCCAAAAAGGGCGGCGTACAATTTGAGCTTGCCTTCAAGGAGCTTGCGATATTCGGTACTGATATCAGTCCTTTTGAGGAGATCCTCAACCGGCGAGGGGTAATACTCCTTCATCTCCGCTGTTGGCTTTGGGTTGCTGATCGACAAACCGTAGATGGAATGAAAACGTCGCAGAAGGTCTTTGATGACATCAGCGTACTCAGCAGGTAGCAAGGCCGGATAGTGCTTCTCCGCCAGGTAAAGTGAGATGGATACACTGTCGGTGAGTGGCTGCTCGAGGACGTTTCCAGTCATGGCAGGTACCTGGCCTTTTGGATTCACCTTGAGGTATTCCTCCTCCAGGTTTTTGTTCTTGCGGTGGTAGATGAAGTGAAGTGTGATTGACTTCGGTGGTCTTGCATTCTTTGATGCACGACCCAATTGAACGGTATGGCGCGCCATCATAGAATAGAGGGAAAAGGGCGATGAATACAGCGTGTATTCCGCACTTTCTAGATCGGCCATCTTGTCGAGATGAACAGATAATTTAAGTAGTCTTATTATGGTCAGATTGTGTTGTGAGTAGAATGGTAAGTATCACAGGTATGGGAAGCGTGTAAGGGATTCCAGTATGTACTGGGTCAATCTACTTATACCGGCTGCCCTAAGTAGTGGTACGGTCAATCGCTCTCAGCAGGGGTGAATTAATACTGATATCCATTACCCCGCAATTGGAGGGGCAATACGATCTGCATATAATGTTCTCTGCTTACAGCTTTAGTCCTCAATCATTCCAAAAAAAGATAGTCACGAACTGCCTATGAAATGAAAGTTTCAGTTACCAAGACTTTTGCCACCCATAGGGTCGAAATTTGAACGTGACGACGACTCGTGAAATGACTGCTAGATCGCCAGCTGTACTTTCAAGTCTAACTCGATCCTTATCTGCAGTCTCACATGGAATGCATGAATGAATAGTACCGGATCGAACCCTTCACTACATTGGAGCCTTAAAGCAGATGGGCAGTCTGAAGATGGTCTAGAAGGCTCAAATCATGTCGAATTCTTTTTATCACCCATCATGATCACCTACTAGGAGTGGGCAAAGCTTTGAGTCTAGTCAGTTTGAAGGCCTTGAAGGATGAGATGACGATACAGTATTTGCAAGGGCTTGCGGAACATAATGAGTTCACAGTCCACCCTACAGCATACGTGTGCATAGTGTCACTCATTCAACTCGATTTGATACATGGCTTCAAATGTTAGTAGTCCTAATATCAGATATATGCGTACAGGACTATCAATATGCAAGTTAAGCTTTTGCCAAAATCCGGGAGGGTCCGTGTGGGCGTATAAAAGTGGACTCGACTTTCGCTCTTCACGAACCACCATTTCCTCATTGTAGTCGCGCTATTAAAAATTGAAATGACCAAGACCGAAGTGAATACATTGTGGATCGAGCTAATCGAGGCTCAACGTGTTGTGGCATGATGGATTGCTTTTCTCTGGCCCAATGCTCGCACAATGAGCATCTCCTGGAAAATATGAGTACTAATCCGCTGGTGATTCTAAGACATATGAGCATTACCGTTTGAGAAGCTGCAAAAATTAGTTTCTCAAGATAAACGGCAATAGGCTTTTCGGGTTCCATCTCCATAGGATCACCCAACCGCCGAGGAGGGAAGAGAGTCCCGTGAAAATAATGAGAGGTCCGTAGGATGTTCCATAACCGAAGCGGGGGCTGGCCGAAATAGTTCCAGCGTTGAGCAGTCCCACACCAGCAAGCCCTCCACTTGCATATCCAATTCCTCTGACACCGTTGAGGAGACCATAGAGCATTCCAGGGTCGACAGCTTCGTTTCTCTCGGCAGCTTCACGCTCCATCTGCTTGAGCATTCCTCCCCAGGTAGCACTATAGCCGCTAGAAAAAAAACCAAAGGTCATAGAGAAGACCAGGAGGAGGCCAAGATTGCCTGGCGTCGTCAAACCCCAGAAAAAGAAAGTGAAAATAGCGCAGGCGACCGGTGGAATTGCAGATACGATTTGGGCTGAGAGACGGATCTTTTTATTATCGCTCAGCCATCCGAAGAATGAAGAGGCGATGATTCCCGGAGCATTAAACAAAGCTAGCATTAGTGTGCCTGAGGTCTGGGACAACAAAGAGACATCTCGTGCGTAGGTGCTCAAATAGCTTTGCGGAATTCCATACCCAGAGCTCTGAAATATGATGGCACTGCTATAGAAGTAGATAGACTTGTGTTTGAGGAATTGCCATGGAATCTTGCGCGCTCGAGTTTGGTGTATCGAGATTTTGGATGGATGTGTCGGTATCATCAGGATAGAAAAGAGACTCGTTCCACCCACAATTGCCGCCCAAGCCTTGAGTGTGGTCTTATAGCCGTAGGCATCAATCAAAGCCCGGATCATGAATGGGCAGCTGGTCCCAACAATGTTCTTGCAGGATAGAACAATTCCATATGCTACAGCACGGTTGCTGGATGTGTACCACTCGCCGAGAGAGAGCGTCATTGGACTGTAGATGAGAGCACATCCCAACGCAGATGTGATACCTTGAGTTGCAACCAAGTGCCATACAGTTGTGCTGTAAGAGGACAGAAAGAGACTGACACATGCAATCACCGTTCCGCAGAGAGCTGCATATTGACGCCAATGAGCCCATCGTCTCGTGAATAGCGCGAAGAGTAAGGGCATGGATAGATACATGACGCCATTAGCAGTGGTCCCAATCACACCGGTGATGGTACGGTCTCCTTGTAGTGTCCAGTTGTTAAAGTAATACTCCTGGAATATACCATAGCTCATGGCGAAACCTGCGCGCGTGTAAATTACCACTCATTACCATACACAGACGTGGTCACAACGTACCCCATATTGGCAGCTGGATTATCCCGGAACCTATGAGAACACCTATTTTTCTCCTCTTCGATTCCAATTGCCTAGACCATATTTGCTCGACATCCGGTGTACTCGTTGTGAGCTCTGGGAGATCATGTTCTTCATCTGCCCTCATTCTTGCGGCGAAGCAATAGATGCTTTGGTGTGGTTACTGACAAGAGAAAATGCCAGGAAATGGTAAGGAAGACAGGTTCTCGCGGGAGAAAAGAACTTCAGGTTACGTCAGTGATTAATAGGGCAGCTATCATCTTCGGGAGCTAGCGTAAGTGGTCACGCGAGCGCTCAGACCAGGAGGAGACATCCCCACAGCTTCTTCGTCGCTGCCATGTGGGCCGTCGGTCAGGGTGCCGAAAGTTTGTTACCACTACATACTCCTCATCTCTTAGAATGCAAAATGAGACTCATTTTCAGTGATATAGAACAGGTTGAGTATGTAAACATTCTTGCGACTTTCGACCTCGCAGGTTCTGGCGAAAGTGATGCATGGACTGTGGTGATGCGGGTCCAGGGGAACTTCTTATATCTGCTCACTAACTAAGGTAGTTATGATCGAGGCTGTGATGACTTGTAAGCACACCACTTCACTGGAAATCATTGCAATTGCAGAGGATTACAAGCATCCTGGGGTCCTACCTGAGTACACCCGACCATCATCTCTCCCATATACTGTATGGCACATCGAGCATAGTCCTCCTGGCCAACGCTTACCTCTCAATTTGATCGATCACCAGGTGAGCCTTGTCAGTTGCTCAGCAATGTGCAGACCCTTCAATGGAATGATGTGCGGAGACAGTGGCTTTGGATAACATCGCATTTGCTGCCATTAAAAGCGGTATCTAGATTGAGAAGTCCAACAATGTCAGCAGGAACTTTGGCTTTCATTGAGCTTCGCTGGCTTGTCATGATGAATACACGCAACTTGCAGGAGTTCTTTCGGTTTAATCTTGTCGGAATCAGCAGGATCTTCATATAGATATCTGACGTAATCCAAGGCGTTGTTCACGACTTGTGATACAATCAAAAACGTGCACCATGCCCATGTGTATGGTAGCAGGATTTTGCAACCCTCAATGTAACAAAAAGACCTTGAAATGAGGTAGACCCTCGACCATTCACCACATCACTACGGATCTTTTCGAGGTATCAGATAATATAGATTGTGCGTCATTCTTCTATTCAAGAATGTGTTAGTATCTGTAAGCTGTTCCAATGTTTTATTTCTCACTTGTTTTACACGATCAGAGATCGGCTGCTTGCGAGGTATTGCTCGGCTTCTCAAGTTCTTCCAGGCGAGAAGATGCTTCCATCAGGCAAGGTCTAGGTAGGCATTTGCTATTGTAATACAGCTCTAAGACCTAGATTTATATGATCTAAGGCTTTTCTAGCCGTGGTGTAAGCGCTTTCCTATGACCTTAGATATGTTGGTGCTTAAAACAGACATACACTGAAGTTTTGGCGGCATGTTAGTCTACACGCTCCGAGTATACGGCCAAGGAACCTTAGACTTATACCTCGGCGGACTTGATTAGCATGGCATAGGTCTTATTTTTGACACAGAAATTCGGCCAAATATAGCTGACAGAATCAATAGAATGACCTATTCAGTGGGAGATTTCGCAAGTGTTTTGGCGACTCTCTCTAAGCACTCATGTCGAATGGGACAAACCTCTAGTATCTCCATGTAGGGGATCAAGATACGTTATGTGAAGAGACACTTCAGAAATATAATGAGCTGTACAAGGAAGGCAAGTTTGGTCGATTCGGCAGAGTATGTACATGCCGTGGGAGCCGGCCTACATCGACGACATGTGTATTCACAGCGATTGAGTTTGCCCAACAATATGTACCAGCGGACGTATAATGCTATTCATCGAACGGCTTCTGAATATCTTTTACTTTTGACAAGAATGTCATTGGGAGATGCTTCAATACTTTTGGATTTCTCTTTAATGGCAACATTTGGGCCACTAGACTTCCCGAATACGGAGACGAGACATGCTCCGTTCAATCATCACCTAGTTCTGCGACCAATGTAGGCTCTGTAAACAGAATTTCAAATTGACTTCTCCTCCTGAAGCTTCTGATCTTTTAGTCTATGGAGGTAGTGTTTGCAACATCGATTGATTCTTCAGAGTTGGTTTGCCCTGGTTTCTGGTAATTACAGCCTTGAACGTACATGTGTAACAGAACACTAGGGATGATCATGACGTTCGGCTGATTTATCACGTACAAGACTCCACCTCAACTAGAGAGATGTGTTGAAGCGGAAGAGTGCTAGGACTAGAAGAGCAGGGTCTGGCTAGGCTTCCAGTGATGATGATCTATATGCATACCAATTTGCTAGCCTGCCACGGGAATCGCGTGAATCTACCTGGGCAGACCATCTTCACTGCTATATTGTGCAGATGCTTGATACAGGAAACTTTGCCACATGTCAAGGATCACATGAAGTCAGAGAACGCCGAGTATCATATGGAAGCCTCTCCAACGATTCTGAGTCCCCACGAGGAGTCGCTAGGAGAGGCTTGATCTGATGGCTTTAGCATCACATCACGAGCGGTTCGACTTGCGTGGGTGTTTCTGCAACCCTCGTCGAAACCAAGATTGTCATATTATGATGGTAGGAGTCACGGCGTCAGACCTCGTTGCGGAGCTAGTCTCACAGCTGCCTAGTGATTCTGGCCTTGTCTCGTGGTATTTGTAGCCGGGCAAGCCTCGAGCATCACGGGCATCTGACCTTTCCTCCCAGGTTGCCCTAGGGCTAGTGTTCTGGCGTTGCCAGCAAGGATACGACAATGATGATGTATCAGTCAACATTCAAATGTTTGCATGACTAGTAATATGCGACTAAATCTGACTCACTCAGTCACCAAATAGGCACTATTTAGTAGGCAGCCAGGCTAGACGAGCCACTATGACTATCCAATCTCCATCTATGCCTAAACTTAATCTAACCCATGTCGGCCAGTCATGGCAGTAAGAGAAAGCTGGAGTTGATACAAGAATCGACTTTGAAATAGTTCACAAACTGATTAGGCACGAGTGCAAGGTGACCATCAAGCTACGATCAATGCATCTAGTCAAGGAACCGGGCATGCTATTGGTTTCTGATGACAGATACCGGCCCGCTTGTGGCCCCAAACACGACGTGGCAACGGAGAATGTGTTTGGCCATGTATACTAGTGTCGAGATGGGAACAGTTACAGTGAGGCCAAAGACAAGTACATAAGGCAGTAACATAATACATGTTCCCCTTCCTTGCTGCACACGGTCGTGAAACAAAAGTCGGACAGTCCTCGAACAGGAGATCGATATCACTCGGCCCAAAGAACTGCCGAACCGGGTGACGGACTAGGCAATCAGTCCACGTGATCGGATAACGTGACCGTGGCGGTGAGCGCCCAGTGAGTGAGTGTGGCGCTGGCCTCAGGCTCAGCCCTCGGCCGATCGTGCCTAACGTGGCGGGCGAATACCATGCTAACAATAGCCAGAGGCTGGGAATAGTATGCTGAGTTCCTGACTGAAGTTGCTATTCCGCCTATTCACGCCCTGTTTTTATTCTTCATCTTACCTCGTACCTTGCGGTGACTCATCCTATACTAATTGCCTACACCATACTTCGACGAAACCATCCAGGCAGAAAGACGACGGCTTCGACTTTAGCCAAGCATAACGACGACTCGCGAGCTCGAGTGGAGTCATCTCAGTCACACGACGACACCACGTATCGTTGTGGGATGCGTAGCTCGCTTCTGTGATTGCAGCGTTCAATAATCTGTCGTCGATAGTCGACATTGTCGCAGTAGGCGGCCGTCTTGTGTTGTCTGCGAACTCGAAGCGCCGCGTCATATCCCGCCGCGCCTACCGAGCGGGCTAAGCTTACTCGTTGGGGCGGTTCCGGAAAACTCTGGAAAAATTGAAACCTGAAATCTCAGGTGGCGAAGTTTTCTCCTTCGTGGATGCCTTACCACAAAAGTATAGCCTCACTTGTGTAAAACAAATAGGCCGCGTCCTATTCTACAACTCACGTCATTATTCTAATTTCTCGTCGTCGCGTCTCGATTTCGCATCTTTTCTCTCGGTCGCACAAACCAGCACATTATTAATCCGTCCAGCAAGCGAGCGTACACCCTGAATTGAGGACGCGAAACGGGTCTCTAGACTTCCACCGAGAAGTTGCAGTACTTCATGTCGGCTGTCATGGGAGACGGCACAGATTATCCCAGTCCAAGAAGTGAAGGACCTACCGGGCCCAGTGCTATCCTCATCGCCGCTCCAGAATCACTTTCACCACCTACGAAAATGACCGATCCTTTGTCGACCCTCGCAAACGTCTCTCCGGATGGAGCACGCCCTCGTCTGTCAGTGCGACGGTCCCGCGACCCTCCGAAGAACGAAAGCAATCAGATCTTCTGCGATCATCCGGATTGCCAGGATAACCCCCCTACATTTAGACGGCCTTGTGAATGGAAGTGAGTACATCCCCTCGTCCTGCTTACCAATGGACATTGCTAACTATCTATGGTATTAGTAAACACATGGACAAACATGACCGACCTTACAAGTGCATGGAACCAGGCTGTGACAAAATTCAAGGGTTCACCTATTCCGGCGGTCTTCTCCGACATCAACGAGAGGTTCACAAGAAGAATGCCACAACAAAGAAAGCCCTCATGTGTCCCTATGCCGACTGCAATCGCAGTACCGGCAGCGGTTTTACACGTCAAGAGAACTTGAAGGAGCACCTTCGCCGTCGGCACATGCACACCGAAGGTGGAAACTCCCCAGAATTGCCCGTTCTGACTGTGGCAGATGTTGAAGGCCTGAAATCGAGCTTTTTGGACCCCACAGGTGGCCTAAAGCGTAAACACGACGAAACCACTGATCCAGAGCTGAACGGCGTTGACACGATCGACGAGTCGAACAGCGTGGATCTTCACAATGAGGTGAAGCGGCTGCGCCGCGAAGTCGAAGAGAAGGATCGTCGTCTGGAAGAGCTTGAGAAGATCGTTGCAGGATTACAGCAGTCAATTCCCCATCACGGGCTATCTGTGGTCCATGTTCCCGGTGCTGAGCTTTAGACGATGCCATGCTATCATTTCCTTGGCTTTGGCATTCCGCCTCCAAAACTTCCTGAGGCCACAGACCCTCCATTTATTTCTTTTCTTTCTTTGTGTGTATGGGTGCATTATCAGGCGTTATGCAGTTTCCATGGTCATAATTCTTTTGACTGGGCTCATATGCATCCTGAACGGTTTATGAACGAGTTTTGCTCTGCCTGGGTGGCGGTCTGGGTTCGTCTATTTTTATTCTTGTTTTTGTCCATCTGCTCTGCTTGGAATCTTCTTTTCCCAGCCGAAGAGGTGAGGGGCGTTCTTTTTCTATTATATCATCCTCTCCATTCACAGCTATGGAGAAGCTCGAAACATGAGATTGAAATTTCTTTTTCCCCCGTTGCAGCGGTCAGATGAGTCCATCAGGTGGTGGAGGCGTTTATTGATAGTCTCTCTTTTTTTTCCCCACTTTATGTCTCTCTACTGGTTTTATGTATCGTCCTTTTCATTATATTGTGGGCTGTTGTTCTCTCCTTTCTCCTGAGTATTTTTAAAGTTTGAGCAGATATACCCGATCTCTCTGTTAACGATAATAGCACCAATGCTACTCTATATAGCCGTCAATCTTCCACACATAACACGTCTTTTGTAACTGTGATTGATGCTTTGTATGTTGTTTTCATAGGTAATCCAAATAGTATTGGCTGACTGAGCCAAGACAGAGCTTAAACAAGCACTTGTGTATGAAAGTATGACATATATAGGCTATTGCCTATGCCAGAATAATGACCAAAGAACAAACAGGACAAATGCTGCCTACCACGACACTCTTGTGCTCTGTATACTTTTTGTTTCGGTCGAAGTGCTTATGTAATGCATGGCAATATAATTACCGATAAGGCTAGCGCAGGCACTCAGATGGTCTTCCTGACATCTGATTCGTCAAACCAGGCAGACAGGGTCCCGAGTGGGATTAGTTCCCCCACGATCCAGCCACAGATCCACCTCAGCCCTCTCCCTCTTCCAGATGTCTCTTCGAGATCTCCTGATCACGTAGACTCTCTCCATGCGTCTGGTCAGAAATAATTACAGGTCACTAATCACACATACACTTTATCTCCGCTCAACTGTGTAGTGGCATGCCAATGTTATTTTGCCACATTGTCTAGAGAGGAAGCCAGTCTCTGTTGTAGCTGCGTACTCAGCCGCAAAGACATACTACAGATACAATGACCGACGATACCCCAATGTCAAACCAAGGGGCCACAGCTGTGCATCTTCCTGCCAACATGCAAGAACCATCGATCCCCCAGTGTCCAGGGGAGCTCTACACTCCAGCCCATGATTATCACACATCTGTCCCTATTCCACGCCAAAAGACTATGGTCCAACCGTTGACACTGGGCGCGTATTCTGATGACAATATGATCTTGGAGCCCCCCGAGGAACACCCTTTTGAAATTGGTGAATTTGCTCCCCCTGGTTTCTTCGACCGGACCCATCACACTTGGTTCTCTCACCACGCCTCTACTGCCGACTGGACGTATGCTCAACGTCGTGAAGCGCAGCAAATTCTCCCTTTTCTGTACTTGGGACCTGCATCTATGGCGCGGGATAGAGACTTTGTTCGCAACGAAGGCATCACGTTGTTGCTGTCTATTCGCGATAAAAGATCTGCCATCGCTCGTTTGTTGTCCGGCGCTAAGGTCGCTGAGGAGCTACGCATCCAGGCAGATGCGGTTGATGTCGAGAGCGAGCAAGAGCTCATTAGCCGTTATCCGAGCATAATTCGGGGAATCAACCAACACATATCATCGGGCGTGTCCGCTAGGCCGGATCTGCCACCGCGAGTGCTCGTCTTTTGTGAATCTGGCAATGGGCGATCTGCAAGCGTGGTGATCGCCTACATCATGAGCATGATGAATCTAGATATGGGCTCGGCAATGTGGGCTGTGCACCACAGGCGTTTTTGCATTGACGTTGATGAATCTATGCAGACACTTCTTCAGTCATACCAGGGTATTCTCGATGCAAAAAAGGAGGTTTTCAAAGCTCGTCGACAAGAAGCCACAAGCTCTTCTTTTCTGGCTTTGCAACCACCGTCTCGTCCAAGTGGTCAACTTACGAAGAAACGAAGTTTTATCGAATATGACGGTGATGATAATACCCCCGACGTCGGAAACAACGGCTTTCTGCTTCAATTAAATGCCACTCAGGCCAATGATGACGTTAAACACCTGAGACAGAAGCCTGCTCCATTCATAGAGCGCATTGCTTGACCGCCATAACGACAAAACTCTCTTTCTTTCTTTCTTTCTTTCTTGTTTTTAGACTGGGTGGGTTGCTTTTCAGGGGGGCGGGTTCGCGGCGTTTTTGCGAATTCAGGGTCAGACCTTCATGCTATTGCTAAGCGCATACCATCAAGACCAAACAGCAGGATGGGTCATGCCGGTGGGAACAGCATGAAAAGCACCTTGTATGTTTAGTTATAGAAGCTGAGAGAACCAATAGTCTCACCAGATTGTTTCAGATTGTGCCTGTAAGGCCGGAACAAGTATAGTGATTGGTACCTAGGTATGGAGATGGAAAGTACCGGCACACCGGAAATTCACACTCATCTCGTCTCATCTTGTGCACCTTGATGGGGTATCTTCAAACAAATCTTTGGCCCTGTCGGCGCCTCAATCAGGTTAATCGTCACTTTGGCTAAAGAAGTTGCCTACAATGACAGGGTTGCCCCAACGCCAGGATTATGTTTTAAGAAAGGGAGCGGTCCTGCTACTCAGTTATCTCAGTCTATCACTCCTCCCCTCAAGTGAAGGTTGACTGATACTTGTCCTTCAAACTAAACTTCAACGCCCACATCTCCGATCACCCTTGCACTCATTATACGCCCTTTCGTCGCAACGACAGAAAAAACCTATCTTCAGCGAGATCGGCCTCGTCTTCCTCCAAGAAACAGCTTCGCACACAGCAAAAAACCCAACCAGTAGGCGATCACCGCCATTCAGACACTCTGCTCAACTTGCAATCAATAACGCCGATTATACTCCTGCTTGTGGTTCAGACGCGTCGAATAGCAGCGTAGGGCCGACCATGAGATTGCGACAGACCATTCGTGCCCCCGCGCGGTACGACGATGAATGTGAGCTCGTGACTGGTGTTTCTCCGCGACGACTGCCACGGCGCAGAAAGGTAGCGGCAGCGGCGGCGGAAGATGAGGAAGAGGGAGAGGAAAGAGCAATACCTTATATTGACTACGACCCGAATCGACCTCTTGCCGCTTTTCCCACCCTCGACCAGCCGCTTCCCGCTGGACAAACTCATCATTCTGCCGCTGCTACCACAGCGTCACTTTTTTCTCCTGCTGATGTTGCTGCTGCTGCTGCTGCTGCCAACGTTGTCCCTGATACTGGTATTGCTGATCTTGAAGCTGACGGATATCCTCTAGACGCTTTCGATTCGCGTTATCGTGGTATCCAACCAGGACAGATCGACAACTTCATCGCGAGCAATGGGCCGCAAAATCCACAATACAAGAGGAACATGGCGCTGCTGGCAAGGGAAGACGACGACTTGGATCTCGAGATCAGTGATAGTAATGATGATGATGTTAACGGCGAGCAACGACCATCTGGCAATGAAACCTCTAGCACGCAATTGATTCACCGCGAGGTATGTTTATCAATCATCTCAACACAAGTACATTGATCCGATGCTAACATCTTATTTTTCATGACAGGAATCAATACCCGATGATCCGCAGTGGTCCGATATCTTACTGAGTCTTCAAATCGAGATTGCAGAAAACATGTTGGAGACTCACAGGTTGTCCACGATTCAGGTCATGCTTGGCCTGAGTCAGTCTGATACTGAACAGTTGACGCGCAATCTTCACATGAAGAACGCGGATTTCGAATATGAGAATTGCGTTCTCGAGGAAATGCGCAACAAGCAGATGCAGGCTTTGATGTGTCTCGACAATTCCGATCTTAAGCAGCATTCAGTACCCGCGCGGCTCGTCATGTCGAGAAAGTTGTACGATCAGTGTCATCACGTGATTCAAAAACGATCAAAGATGAGGTATCTGCTCTGTCAGGCTGGAGATCTTTTGTTGGCACGAAGGTTTCTGTCGAGACGAGGTTTATCGATGATATATGCTGGTGAATGGGAAAATCAGTTTGTTGCGACCCCATCGATTTTCAGCACTGGGGTTGCTGCTGAGACTTTGAATTGGAAATCGACTACAGAAACACAAGCAGATGCCACCATTCCAGTCGAGAATATTGACCTGTTGCCGGCAAGTCAACTTCAGTCAGTCACAAGAGCCCAAAATAGTGAACATAATTCATCTCTACCCACTGTCACCGAAATGTCAGTTGTGCGATTACCGCCAGCTCAACGCTATGATCCGATCTCTCAAGCTAGCGCCGAACAAGCTGTCACGGATCGCAATGTGCAGCTGCTTTTGTCCAACCAAGCACTTGTTCGTCTCAGGATCGGCCCCAAGAATGCCGCTCGTATACACATAGATCAGCCGGCAACGCCATCTCGTCGACATGTCCATACTTCAGGAAGGTTTCTCGCTACTCCTCAAACACAACACAAAGAGCCAAAAAGTGATGACACAATCGAAGAATTTCTTTCGGAGCCAGATAGGCTGGATCATATGCATCATCACTATTCAATGCCGGTGCGCCGCATGTTTGGCTCCTGGTCGACCGGCGCGTCTCGGCTACAACAACCAGAAGCTTCATCCTCGACAATACCACGGCCTGGAAGCTTCAATAACATCATTTCTACTAGTCCATCAACAGCGAGGCCCACACCCCGTCAATTCAATCAAGCCAGAAGGGTCGATCCGAATAATCATCTCATCCCTGATACTGCCCGTTCATTCGATCCCAGCCCTCCACACCCATCGGACTTGACTGCAATGGAAGATGCGGTATATGGAAATTCACAAGATTCGACTGTGAGAAATACCATGCCATCTCCGGCTGCATCCTCACCCAGCTACACCTTGACGACACATGTTACAGTCAAGGATTATCACATGCAGCATCCGAAGACGAACTCTGAAGATTGCTTTGCAACTCCAGAGTTCCATCGCACTACCGTCGGTAGGAAGCAAATGCAGTCGAGTGTTTCAGCAAACCAACGATCAGGACTGCCACCAATTGACGATACGGAACCTGAAATCTTGGTACCCGCGTCCACGCCATTCTCCCGAACAGACGCTCTGAACAGTCAAATGGAGCTGAAACAGAAACATGGTGTGGCACAAGCAAATAACGATGACTTTTCTCCATCCAAGGGTATGCGAGGGCTGCATCTCTTCACTCCCGTATCCTTAGGCTCAATTGAGACAGTGCAGGAACGCTTACATGTCGTCAGCAGCTCCGCACATCATCAGGAACGGCTCGAAAATAATCCAAATTGCCGATTCGATGTAGGGGCGCAAGGAGTTGCAAGTTCACCCATAACGTCGGGACCATTCGAGTCCGCCAAATATGTCAATCCTCATTTTGGCTTCGACGACCTTGAACCCCCTGGAGACAGCAAGCAAGCATCACAGAATGTCAACACCAACCAGCCAAGTCAGTCCCATGCATCGACTGGAACATTTGGCACATCTGAAGGCGAGGATACCCTGAGGGCTAACGTATCCGAAGCTGGTGTCAAAGAGGCACCGTCCACAGAATTGACTGTCGCTATGAAGCAACAAGAAGTCAAAGAGGGTTCTAATAATCGTCTCTCACCTATTTCTGCCAACCTTGCTGTAGATGCAACGCCGGTGAGCCGAAAGACGCGCCAGTCGGCGAGGAAACAGCCCGCAAGCACAAAGCGAGATGCCAGCACTGAAATGCAGTCAGCACAGCCAAAACGATGCAAGATATCCGGCCCAACTCCAACTTTGACTACCGTTCGCGCTACGAATACGGCCTCTGCCCCGACTCACAATCCTCCTGGCTCTCGTGGACGAGGACGACCTCGCAAGTTACCAATCCAGCAATGAGAATGAATATGTCTGTACGAATAGGAGCAGAGAAATGTACGATACCACTTGGTTTCATGTATACCCCTCTTTTGAATTGTCTCCGGTCCTCATCTGCCGATGTACAACCTACGACTGAACGATGTGTATTAATAAAAGATCGTGGAAACATGCATAATGAGTTCATACTTGCACATTCCACGATCACAATGAATGTATTCTTTCTCTTGTCGATGTCCAGAGTCGGTGTTGTGGATCCTGTATCCTAGCGATCCCACCCCCCCTGTGCTTTCCTTTCTCTCTCTTCCTGAATAGTCACAAACTTCTCTATTGCTGGTTACCTTTGATTCAAATCAATAACTCATGTTGGTGACTGTACTCTTATGTAAACAATAACACAGCGTCCAAAATTTACAATGACAAAAATGGAGGCCATGTCGATATGCACGTGATGTCATCAAGCCCTGAGAGGTATGTTACATGATGCTCTTTCATCTGGAAACTATAAGTTAGTTAGTTAACACGAGAATACAAGGCGCGATGTCAATTCTTCCTGAAATAAAAATGACGACACCATGTCCCAAAGTACCGATACAATCAAAATAAACAGATAACTTCACTAATCACAAAATAATAAACACAAGAAAGTAGAACGAGGTACAGATCGATCGAAGCAAGATCGATCGACAGGAAAACTGTACCCAATGGGTTAAATGTCTCACGTGACCGCGCGTGACGGCAAATCGCGGTTTTCAGCACAGTGCCCGCGTCGCAACTACGTCGTTCCCAGTAGAAGCTGAAAAAAGGGAGGAGGCGAATTCCACGACGACAGACTGTGGAGTTTGGGAATAGCGAGGATTATTCGCTTCAAATTTGGTCGTATATCATCTGAGCATTCATGAGGTTCGATCTCACTTGATTTAACCATTCATCTCATCCCATACGTGGTTCGATCCGAGTCAATTGATCAACCGCGTGTGTCTATGGGCTCTCGAATCGTGAAGTTTTTCGCCAATAAATGGTCCAGCCCGAACAAACCCCAATTAAGCGAATCCGAAATGTCAGGAGTGACGACACCGACAACATTACCTGAATCGCTCGAAGAAGCGACGACCGGGGCTTCCAGTGCGCCTTCGCGACAACAATCCAGTCCACCTACTTCGCCTGCGACCAAATCTGAATCCGAAGATGTGACGATGGAAGAAGCCGAGAAGGAGAATGAGCTGAGAACCCCCGTCGTTGCTAAGGAAGAGGGCGATGAGGCTGAGGATACGGAGGGTATGGACATGAAGGCTAGAGCGTTAACGAAATTGCTTCAAACCAGCTCCGTACGTCTGTTAAATACACTTTTAAGATACTTTTTCGGCTAATCAGATGTTTACAGGTGTTCGTAGCCATCATGTCGGACAAGATGAAAGCACAGCAAAAACAACAGCAAGAAGCAGCAAAGAAAGCAGCCGCCAAGAAACAGACTGCGGCAGTCAAGGAAGTACCATCGACAACCGGGCGACGCAGTTCTCGCCTGAAAAATGGTGAAGACGAAGACACTCCCGATCAGAAACAATCAAAGAAAGCGACTGTGAAAAGGGGCGCAAAAAAGACTGCTTCCAATGGCAAGAATATATCGAGCTATTTCAAAAAAGCTGATGTGGATGTCAATGGAGCAAAACCTAGTGTGCAGGAAGCGTTGGCGCAAGCAGCAGATGAACTTGAAGCGAAGCCATCGGCACTCGGTGAACAGGAAGGTCTTGTGGCCACGGAGCAACCTTCTCTGGTCACAGGCGGGAAAATGCGCGAGTATCAACTGGAAGGTTTGGAATGGATGAAGTCACTCTGGATCAATGGACTATGTGGTATTCTTGCCGATGAGATGGGTCTCGGCAAGACTATTCAGACGATCTCGTTGATTGCTTTTTTTAAAGAGAATAACATCTCCGGCCCTTTCTTGATTGCAGCACCGTTGAGCACGGTCAGCAATTGGGTTGATGAATTTCAGAGGTGGACTCCTAGCATCAAGACAGTCCTGTATCATGGATCTAAGCCTGAGCGTGCAGAACTTCGGAAACAAATGAAGTTGAAAGATCAAAAAGAGGCTGGTTTTCCTGTGGTTTGCACGTCATACGAAATTTGTATGAATGATCGTGCCTTTCTTGGACAATTTTCATGGAAGTATATCGTTGTGGTAGGTCGCTTCAACATCTGTATCGTTGATTGGTCGCTGACAGATTAACTTCAGGACGAGGGCCACCGGCTGAAGAACATGAATTGCAAATTGATCAAAGAGCTGCTCACTTATCAGTCTGCAAACCGATTGCTTATAACCGGAACGCCCTTGCAAAACAACATCTCTGAATTATGGTCGCTATTGCACTTCTTGCTTCCCGAAATATTTAACGACTTGGACAGTTTTGAGAGCTGGTTCGACTTTTCTTCTGTTCTGGATAAGAACGGCCAAAGAGACGTGATTGAACGGCGCAAGCGTAACCTGGTAACAACGATGCATTCGATTCTTAAGCCGTTCCTGCTGCGGCGAGTGAAGACCGATGTTGAGACTAATCTGCCCAAGAAACGAGAATACATTTTATACGCTCCACTAACCTCTGAGCAAAAGGAGCTCTATAGGGAGATTTTAAGCGGTACAGGTCGTCAATACTTGGAGAACAGGGCTATCGAGCGTATCGAGGCCCGAAGTGGACGCGTCTCCCGCTCAACAAGCCTGAAGCGGAGAGCGGATGATAGTGGATTGATGACTCCTTCCAGCAAGAGCGTAAAATCCACTCGATCCTCGACTCCAGGCAGTATTAGCGGCCGAACGCGAAAGGGTCGTCAAAGCTACAGGGAAATTGGAGATCGAGAATTCAATGCTCAACTCCGCAAGCTTGAGAACGGCGCAGAGGTCGAGGAAGAGAAGGAAGAGTCTCCTGGTGAGACTGAACAAGAAGAGATTGAGCGCGCCAAAACCATCAAATTGGCCAAGAAAGAGATCGGTAACAAGAAGCTTCAGAATCCAGTCATGCAGGCCCGGCTAGCATGTAACTCTCCGCACAACTTCTACTGGCCCTGGGGTGACGACTCCTCTACAGTTGACGAAACGCTTGTCACAGCTTCCGGAAAGATGTTGCTTCTTGACCGATTGGTGCCGTGTCTCATGAAAAAGGGCCATAAGATCCTCATATTTTCGCAGTTCAAGACTCAGCTCGATCTAATTCAAGACTGGGCTACTCAGCTTCGTGGCTGGAACTGCTGTCGGATCGACGGTGGAGTCAGCCAGGTCGATCGTCGGGCTCAGATCAAGGCTTTCAACTCCAATAAAAACTTCAAAATCTTCCTGCTATCGACTCGCGCCGGTGGACAAGGGATCAACCTCACGGCTGCCGACACTGTCATACTTTTCGATTCAGACTGGAATCCACAACAAGACCTACAAGCCCAAGACCGCGCACATCGGATCGGTCAAACACGACCCGTCATCGTCTACCGTCTTGCTACCAAGGGTACAGTCGAACAAACTCTACTCGAAAAAGCAGATTCCAAACGCCGTCTCGAACGACTCGTCATTCAAAAGGGCAAATTCAAGAGTTTGCTCGACAACAATACAACTCAGAGCGACATGGAGGACATCCGCAAGGCTTTGGGTGAAGACGAATTCGAGCAGTTCCATATAAAATCCGACGATCCTGAATCGATTCTTTCGCAGCATGATCTTGACATTTTGACGGATAGAAGTGAAGAGGCTTATTTGCGTGCTGAGAAGGGTTTGGAGGAGAGTACGGGACGGGCTTTTCAGGCTGTTGAGACGAAGGAGGATCAGGGGATTATGGCGGAGTTGGCTGTTCGATAGTCTTTCGCGTATTAAGTCTTTTTGGATTTCATTGCCTTGTATTTCTAAGTATGCTTGGGGTCTTTGGTGAGGGTTTGGCACGGCATGGTGTCTGTGTTCTTGATTGGGTTCCCCGTTTGAATTGTCATTTAATTAGTATTGGCGTACCTTTGAAGAAGCGCGGCCTAGGTCATTCACCATTTCAAATGAAATTTGTCTACATAGAAGATTGATTATTCGTTAAACTATCTACACATACAATCCGATCCGCTCAAAGACAGATCACCGACTAGCCTTCTCATCCTCAATCTGCCTCCTCAAGTCAGCCAACGCCTCGTTCCGCCTATCAAGATGATCCTTCAGTCCATCCACTTGGTCAGCCACCGTCTTGATATCTTCTCTTAATCGCTCCAGATCCTGCCCATCCTTCGTTCGACCCGTTCCTTCCCTCATCTCCCGCAATTCCCGCTCCTTGTACTCTAGTAACTGCAAAGCCTCTTTTTTAATGACAGTCCAATTCGGTCGTCCGTCATGGTGCGTTGATGATGATGCGCCCCCGCTACGTCTCTCCTCCGAAGCGCGATTGGCAGCTTCCAATTTCTGTTCGAGTTCGGCCAATTCGCGGCGAAGGCGGACTTTCTCCCATTCCTCGTCTTGGATTGTGTTACTAAAATCCGTGCCTTGGGGTCGATACGTCGATTTCACGCCCAACCGGCTCAGATACGTGTCTCCAAACTTGGCCTTGCGGCCTGTGGTAGTTTCAGTGTCACCGTCTGCGCCCCATTTTTGGGCAGGGCGCACGTTGTCGACTTGGTAGTCGATCTTGTTGGATTCGAAGGATGCGCGGAGAGAAGGTGGGACTGTGCGAGGGACGCGGTAGCCCTCGTGGCGGAAGTTGAGAATGTGGAGGAAGGCGAGAGATGCGTCCTTGTTGATGGATGAGGAGGCCGCCGGGTTCACGAGGTTCCAGGCTGATCTGACATCGGTGTCGGGGACATCGAGGGAGTCGTATAGAGGTTGTAATGAGTCAACTATGAACAGTGCGTCAGCAATGCATCGCCTTGAAATTTCAGAACGGGCAGTTGAGATACTAACATGTGATTTCGCCGCGATGGTTCTTGTTTGCGCTATATATCTCCTCGTATTTCGCCTTGTCGGCCGGACTCATATACCAGTCAAATCCATCCTTGAGACCCGGTGTATCGTCCTCATCCTCTATCCGCTCAAACTGTTCCTGGCGCCCAGTCAATGCCGCACTTGCCTGAACGAGATGCGCCTTTGACTCTGGAATGAGCCATTCCGGTAGTGCTCGCGGTACTTCTTGGTATTCCTATCGATTGGCGTCGTTAGTCTATATCCCGCAAACCGAGCCTGATCGGCAGCTCTTATCAGAGGAGGGGGGAAAGAGGGAACCGCATAACTCACCCCATTAACAAGATCAAAGATCAGCCTCATAGCAACACAAAACTCCTCAAAGTCCAGCTCTCCATCGCCATCCACATCCGCCAAATCCCAGACTTTCTCGAGTTGGTCGTCTCGTAATCGACTGTTGCGCAGCACGCTGGCGGCTTGGGAGTTGTTAAGACGGGGTTGGCCATTGGCGAGCGATGAGAAGATCTCCCAGTATCGCTCGACTTCCCATTGTTCGATTCTTTTTGCCATGGTGCTTATTTATGCTGAGAGTGGAGAATGGGAGGGGAAGAGGGAGCGCGTGGCTCGGAGTGAGTGGTTGTTGTCTAGATCAAAGGTGTGTTGCTTGATTAAGGTGACTACCTAATGTACTGTGCACTGTCCGCCTGGGCCGCAGCTGGCGTCAATGTCTTGGCGGATTAACCTATCTCCGCATTTACATCAACAGCTTAAAAATAGATACGAATTGATATTTTAGATTCATAAAATTTCATTCTTCAGCGTGATTATATCGTACAGTCTCACCCGAATCATTGAGTCGTAAGCAATCGCAACAAAGGGGAATCATAACAGGACAAAGAGATAAGTTGAAAGGACTGGACATTGCAAAGTAAAGAAAGAAAGCAAACGGGCAGGCAAAGTTGGCGGGCTAAAAAACGTCAAGAATAGAACGGAATACGCAAAAGTTTTAGAAGCAGCCAAACCGGCAAAAGGAAAGAAAGTTCTGGAAGAGGGGGACAGATCCATGCAGACTAATAGACCGCACTTCCAAATGGAGCAGTCTCTTTCAGATCCTCGACCAAGTCCTCGACATTACTGAGATAACGGCCAAGCAGTTTTTGCTTCTCCTCAGTCGTGCGTGTCTCACGCTTCGACTGATTACTGTCGCCGGCCGATGAATAGCTTTTCGCGAAAGCCCCAGACAACTTGCTAGGGCTTCGATGCACTCCGAGAACAGCTGTGTTGGGTGCGCTCGCAGCAACCGTCGGGATCGCAGGCATTTCCGGCATAAGATAAAAGTAGAGAAATTCGACCAGTTTTAGCTTGACTTCTCGAGATGTAGCGCGCATTTTAAATAACGATGTGACAGTCAACAACCCGTCTAGGGCTTCGAATGTGCGGGTGTTTGCCGGTTGATCCAGCAATGCGGTTACCAAGGTCAACAGTGTAGATGACTGAATAGCAGGACAATTGATCGGATCCAACAAGTCGAGGAGAATGTTCATGTATATTTCGCGCGCAAAGAGCGCTCGAGACGGAGGATGGAGAAGAAGAATCCCTTGTATCAGATCCAGGGTTGAGATGATGAGAAGATCGTTTGCGCCGTTACTTCCGCGACCGAGCAAATGTTCCAGACAGGTGACAAGGCGTATGGCGACTAGATGCGAGCGATTAGACATCATCCAGTCATCTCGAATGTATATGTCGAATGACTTACCATTCCATTGAAAGCCCTCCTGTAATTTGAAGAATTCTCGAAAAGCTGGATCATCTGCCAACTCGTTCAACGCTTTCGGCGCTGGGGGTGCTTGGCCGAGGGGAATCATCGACCTTCTCTTTTCGGCTGCGGTTTGCTTGCTTCGAGAAAGACATATCTGTGCGAGCAATCCTTCCACCTGACGGAGACCCTTGCGGATTTTGTTGGGCTCGTATGAGGAGAGGTAGTCGAAGGAATGCGTCAAAAGGGCTTCCATTGCCGTGACAGCAGATAATTCTGTTGGCGATAGATAGAGAAGAGAATGAGGAGAGACGAACGGAAGGTAGGAAGCTAAATAAGAATCAAGAAGAAGAAGAGGTCAAACAAGAAAAAGGGAAAGAAAATCGTCACCATACAATTGTAGTACCCTTCAGCAAGGAACAAACACTGAGGTCACCAGTTGACCTGGAGGCTGGGAATGATAAGGCTGGGTGGGCGGCAACCTGAAACAAGCAGAGGCCTAGACACTAACTAAGTATCGATTTTCAGCTCCATATGGAGTAAATTGGCTAGTGCGATCGCATCATGGCGTTACTCTCTGTAAGATCCCGAGGACGAGATGTGATGGATTACATCAGAAGGGAGCGAAGGTAAACAAAGCGCCGTTGGCTGGTGAACGCTTTCTGCCACCGCCTCGGGGGCCCCGCGTGAGCTTGTCGCCGTTTTTGATACGCCAAGTACCTACGATCCTACACAGTAACCTAGCTTAAACTAACTAACTACGTACAGAGTAGTGTCAAATTTCTAGGCTCTAGCAGCCTCGCTAGCTCCGATTCTTAAGTATCGATGGCCATTGACTTTGTGTGCGTCATGGACAATCATGCTAAGTACCCATTAGTATCTGGAGTTGATCGTTCAGATGCATACTACTTACATGATAGTGCTGAGTCCTCACATAATGAGGTCCCAAGAGATGTGCCAGTAGAGGTATAGCGGCTATTTATCAAGTCTACTGCGTAGTAAGTAGCAGAGTACAGTACTCATACTGAAACTAAGTCGCCGACAAGTACGTACATACAGTTCATATCGGAACGTCAAGATACTCCCACAGTAAGCCCGATGATCGCCAGATGAGCATCGCATTGTTCAAGAAGATCGAGATGTTTCTGAGTAGTGATCTCATCTGTCAGAGTATAACTTTAAAAAACAGAAAAACAACAATGGAGGAGATGGTATTGTCCCAGGCAGAAGAATAGCAAAAGAACAATACGATCTCCAGCGCCGATTAGGGCTGAGGCGCCCACGTTCCAAGGTTGCTGCCCGCAATGGCGCCTGCCTGGATGCCTGACTGGCTGCTGCCGTTTATCACATGTTCCCGCTGGGAGGATAACTCGACGTAGCTCTCTCTCCCTCTTCTCCTCTCGTCTCCCCACCACCATCCATCTTCTGTACTTATTCTCTCAACTTTCCTTTTTTTTCTGAAGTCATTGGACGATACTCATTGCATACGTTGCTTGCATACATATTCTCCGTCACTCATCCTTTCGTTACGAGCTGCAGTAATTGCAGACCATTCTTGCGTAACCCCGCTCTATATTACCTAGCTACTATTGAGCTCAAGACATTAATATCTCTCACAACCATGACATCTGAAGTCAATCCCACGCAGATTTCACAGTCGCTCCAATCTCCTACAGCGATACCTCCACGAACAAGCTCCAACGGCGTCGTAAATGGCATCGCTGCGAGCGCTCAACCAGTTGCCTCGGGTTTAGCCTCTATCTCCGAGAGCGAATGGATGTCGTCGTCGAAGCGCAAGTCACTGAGCACAACTAGCAAGCATGGTCGCAATCGCTCGAGTATGGACTGGACAAAGGCCAAAGAAGTCATGTGGACTCAGGAAAAAGAAAGCATTATTATGGGGCCGTACGACTATATCTCAAAGCAACCAGGCAAGGATATCCGCAAACAGATGATTGCCGCGTTCAATGTGTGGTTGAAGGTGCCTGAACAGAGCTTGGCAATTATCACCAGAGTCATTGCTATGCTTCATAATGCTTCATTGCTGTAAGTCTTTATCTTTTGGATGTTGCAGCTGAGCGCACTACTAATCACGCGGTGGAATAGTATCGACGATGTCCAGGACAACTCTGTTTTGCGACGAGGTATTCCAGTCGCCCATAATATTTTTGGCACAGCCCAGACTATCAACTCGGCCAACTATGTATACTTTCTCGCATTACAGGAAGTACGTAAATTGAATAGCCCTGCGGCCATGGAAATCTACACCGAGGAGCTGTTGAATCTACACAAAGGGCAGGGCATGGACTTATTTTGGAGAGACACCCTGACCTGCCCTACTGAGGAGGAGTATCTTGAGATGGTTGATAACAAGACTGGAGGACTCTTTCGACTGGCTGTCAAGCTGATGCAGGCAGAGAGTGAGACTGGAAAGTAGGTCGAATTTCGGACGAGCGGTTGAGATACAAATAATTGACTGATCACGAACAGAGACTGCGTCCCTCTCGTCAACGTGCTCGGCCTCATCTTCCAGATCTGCGACGACTATCTCAATCTTTCAGACACAACCTACAACAAGAACAAGGGTCTCTGCGAAGATTTGACAGAAGGGAAATTCTCATTCCCTATCATTCATAGCATCCGCGCCGACCCATCAAATGTCCAATTGATCAACATCTTGAAGCAAAAGACCCGGGACGAAGAGGTGAAACTATATGCGGTCAGTTATATGGAGAATACCGGCAGTTTTGCCCACACCAAGAAAGTTGTTTCACAACTACGGGAGAAGGCTTCGAAATTGATTAATGAAATGGATGGCATCCATGACGGGATCGAAGCTACAGACGGTCCGCGAGATGGACGCTACGTTAGGGAAATTCTGGAGAAGATTACCGAAATGACGCTGAAGGATAAAGAGAAGGAGGTATGATCCGTCGACTTGGATCCATTCTCTGGTAATTCTCTTCCTCGAGTTGGGTGGGCTTTTCTTTCCTGTTCTGGAGATTTCGTGCCGTTCGTTGTAAACAGCTGCAGACATTGACGCGTTATGACTAGCAATTCATTATACCCCGCTGCTATGACAGCTCTTTGCAAAAACGTATAACAACAACTTTGACCAATATTATAAACGATAAAAGATCCATATTTTATTGGTATACATCACATTCACCCAGCCGAATACGACCCAAATAGAGCCAAAAGAAAAAGATACACAAAGGGGTATCAAAGTCGCAAGTTTACATGACAATACAACAATCACCGAGTTTCCGCAATACTTTGGGTAGGACCTTTTCAACCATCGCCTCAATGTCATCCTGTTTACCCTGTTGCTGTCCTTGCTGCTGGCCGTATTGCTGGCCATACTGCTGTTGCTGCTGCTGCTGCTGCTGTTGTTGACCAGGATATCCACCACCACCACCGTAGTGATGCTGCTGCTGCTGTTGCTGCGGATATTGATGCTGATGTTGTTGATAAGACGGCATCTCAGCCGGACCACCCGTCAGATTGATATACATTCTTCCCGCGTTCTCTTCAGTGGCATACTGCAGACCCAGTTCGCGACAGACTTGTTCGACTCGAGGTTTGATTTTCTGCACGTGGTTGGCGGAATGGTTTCCTTTACCCACGATCCTGGACCATCATCAATAACCAGCCCATGACAATAGAGGAAGAAAAAGGGGCGACGACGTACACGTGTAGATGCGTCTGACCATGTTGACGCGCATACTTGATCCGCTCTTCGAGAATGTCTTCCGCCTCCTCGACGAACTGTCCGTGCAAATCAATGGTGTCCTCCGCTACTCTACCTGAAGCATTGTTTTCGCGGAAAATGAACTCGGAGGCTTGTTTATTGTAGTCTTGCATGCGGCGGCCGTGCTCTTTGCCTTCTTCCGAGAGTTGTTTGGCGCGGGCTCCGTCGCCGTTTTCGTAGGCTTGTTTACTCTGTACCACAGCAAGTGCTTAGTGTCAATGCAGACGGCAAGTGAGACGGTAGGGGTGTACCCGTTCGAAACAGTGGTTGCGCTTGTTGGCTTCTTCACGCGCAAGGCCTCGGAGGCGATCGTATTCTTCCTCGGATTGACTGGACTGGTCGTGATTGAAGGCTGCGCATATCGAATATCAGTTGAGTCCTTACTGAAAGTGACCGAATTGGCCTACCGCGACCGCCAATGTGATGCATTTCATAAGACATTCTGACCGATTTTTCTGTATCGTATCTAGTCTCACTGTACAAGAGTAGTTGGAGACAGAAGATGTGTTGGCAACGAAGGCCCCAAGGGATCGGACTTCAGCCGATCATCTCGACCAGCCTCATGGACAGCCAATTATAGCGAGCGCAAGGGCCGGAAAATCAAAAGACCGAGATGGAAATTGAGATCGCGCTATTTTGGGCGATCGACAACGACGATCTTGTCTCTCTTCTTTTCTTCCTTGTTCAGTCTTTACTTTTCTGCGTTCGACTGCAATGATAAAGCAATCAATGTGTCTATGGGTATTCTGACGATAGGACCGACCATGGATCGGTTAAACCTAGAGTCTGGTTCGTGTACGGGGGAAATGTTGGCATTTCCAGCTTAGGGCTAAAGTTCTCATGATCTCAGAAGCAGTAGAATAAAATAAACAAAATGAACTCAAGAGAGGAAAAGATACATGTACAAAAAAAATATAGACGCCCACCCAATAGCCTGGAGAACATGCAATCAGTCATAACTCATTACTTTCAATCGTCTGGTATAACCAGCCGTAACGCCGACCCCATGGAGCAACGCCAACAGATACGGTACCAGGAAGGTACCCCAGAAAGATGCATTGCATCGCAGTGATCACTAGGTACTGATCAATCAACGATACTCAAACACACGCCTCTTCCACGTCTTCCCTCCATCCTCAGGTCTTCTACGGAACAGTTGTATCGATTCGCTATACTTGAGAATTGTTCGGTGCTCTGCCTCCGCTGCCTCGTTCTGGCTCTCGCCGTCGTCATATCGTTTGATAAACATTGGAGTGATAGCATTCGTTCCCGCGGGGAATATCGAAGCAAACGGAGACAGATAAATGGTTTCTTCTTCTTCTTCATCTTCCAGAGGGCCTGAAGACCCTTCCACTAGCGAAGAATCTGGCGATGAAACGGGTGACGACGAATGTGCCGACACACTGCGATGCACCGGCTTACTTTCAGCCGTAATTTCTGCTGCCGCCGTCCCTGCTGAAGCAGTGGATTCCCACATCATAGCCGTAAAATCTCGCACTGCTACACTGCTAAGACTAGTCCCCGAACCAACATCTTCAAGACGAGTCGTGTTTGTGGCGTCGACAATAGAATCCGATTGGAGCAGCCGCTCATGCATCCAACTACTACTGCTTGTAGTAGATTCAAAATTGCGATCTAGTCGCCTCCCATCTGCAGGATCGCGTCGGTGCCCTCTCGCTAGCGATGCAAGTGACCCACTAGTCGATAATGGGACTGAGCGCTGCGCTGCAAGTGTCGACAATGGACGAAGTATGTCGGCAGCTGAAGGGGAGTCCGTTATTGAGTATGCCAATGGTGTTGTCTGTTGTGGTGGTGGTGGTGGTGGTGGTGGTGGTGGTGACGGTGTATCATGTCTCGTGAACTCTCCCATTTTGGCGGTGTCTCTTGTTATCATATCCTCGTCCTCATCGTCACCGCGTGACTGCTGTGACTGACTCATGTTTTTCTGCTTCTTCCCGTAGTCAAGATTTCTTTTTCCAGCCCCGTTCTCTTCCTGGATTTGTTATTGTCTCTGCTTATGCCGATACTATATTCATGCCCCAGAGACACAATTTAACCGACGAAGGTAGAATAGAGTCCCATAGAGGTGAAATCGGTTCAAATTTATGCTGAAGAATTCTCGCCGCCTGAGTGTAGTTCTCGGAGATCGTTTGTCTCTACCAGATGGACGCAGGCGACAGAATCACTGGGGAGCAATCTTGAGACCCTGAGTTGCCTCCCTCGCTCTTTAGACAACGATCCGCGTCAAGAAAAACACAGGCATGGTTCGCTCTTTTTGTATCAATGCAGCCAAGTGCATTTGTTGTCGTGAAGGTGGCAGGTCGTGTTTGTTGACCAGTAAGTGGGAGGCAAAAAAAAGCATGCAAGTTTGACTTTGTAGTGCTCCAAGCTCTACGGTACATTGGTATTGATTCCAAACGTAATTCCCAAAACTCAAATAAAAGCCTTGTCTCTCAATGCTTGGTGGAAGGCTTGACTTATATGGCCCGGAGACCTACGACGAACGAACCGGGCTGGCGGGACAGACAAGACTACTCCCAGAATCAAGCATCAATGCGAAGCTTCGGACATGCCAATATTTATTCTCCTCGTTATTGCCCAGAGAAAATAGCTACTACTCACGAGGCCGAAAGAAAGGGAAGGGGGGCCGGGCTGTACGAATCGAGTGGATTTCAGCTATGACATCCAGCGCCACAGCCGCAATGATACAGGATCTTGCAACTAGAGGGTCTTTCCACATGTTGCTGACCATGCCTTTGGGAATCTGGATCTGAGATCCCTGGTAGAAAGCTTATAAGAATAAACCAAAAAAAAAAAAGTCGAGTGACCGAGTGACGAGTGTACAGCGTAACGGAGTATCTGATAGGCGATTTGTCCAATGTGGTCCCGAGGTGTATGTACGTAGGCTTAGATTAGTGGCGTAGGAAAGCATATCCGAGATCATTAGGAGTACGCAAAGGCGAAAATCTGTCTGAAAATAGAATAGTTCAGACTCTAGAACGTATGACTGTCAGCTCCCAAGGACGTATTCCAAATATATACATGGTTGAGCTACGGAGTGGGTAAATCGATGGCTGAACCCTAGAGGTCAATCGCAGTATGAACCACTTTTGGAGATAGCTGCTACGTACTACTAACGGGGAGGGGTAGAGACCAAGAACCACAGTGTGCCCTGGATACTGCAGTCCGGTTCCGAGTCAGGGGACATATATGACACATCCCTGGTCATACTGACACGGCGTGCCTGACACAAAGGCAAAAAGGAAAAGACAAACCGAATGCCGGGATGAAGGACATTTTTTGCCTTTTCTCACTTTTCAGCTCAGCCATGGACGACTCGATGAATGAGGCAACCTGGAAGCTCATCAAAGTCTGCGCAATTAGAGTTTTTAGTGTGCAGTGGAGATCCTTGATCCTGGTCTTCAAGTGTTCTAGAGACGAAAAAGAAATGAGCCAGCAGCCAAGCACACAGGAAGTAAGCCAGAGGACGAAGATGCATGAGAATCGGCCGCAGCTGATTGGGCTGACTGTAGGACCAAAGCCGGGGAAGAAAGAGCAGCCAATCGCAGTACAGCAGCTGTCGCTAGGGCTGGGACTTTTCAGCTGCGCCTGCACAGCTTCATCGAAAAGAGACAGGGACTCTGACCAAGCTGCCCGCTGTTCCCAGGACCAAAGTACGTAGTCGAGTCAACTGTCGTACGAGTCTTTTGAGCAGTCTAGTCAAGCAGAGCAAACCACTGCAGTCACAGAACCGGCGGCCATCGACGAGTCTTCCCCGTGGCGCAAGTGCAATGCATGCGCCACTCGCCTCTCGGCATAGTGTGGCGCAGACACCCTCCCGCCTTCCTCTTGCCAACTTCTTAACCAAATTTAATAAGTTAAACCCCAGAGCTCGCCTCACGCTCTACTCTATCCACCCTGACATACCGATTGGAACGAAACATATCGCCTCAGCTCAGTCGCCGTGACAGTCAACCAGGCAGCAGCATTTATCTTCCTCGCAATGAGACCTTCGCTAGGTACGACGGGTCATCCAGCATGACAATGTACGCCGTCGATACAGCGGAAACTGGAACCCTTCCTGGCGTCAGTTAGTAGGCCTATCATAGGGATTCCCGTCGACTTGTCGCTGATAACGAGCAAGTACTCATGGTCAAAGAAATGGGGAGGTGAGAAGATGCTTGAATTGCTTATTTCAGGTCAATCGTCTATCAGTAAGATATCAATACGTGAACTCTCGATCATCAACAAAACCAACAGCGTCTCCAAAATGAACCCTGGCTTCGATTCTTGCAGACCTTTTTATCCGACACTACCTCATTTTCACGGCGCGACAATTTGACTTTATACATGCGACTCCAGCCTTTTAACGGCAGGGTCGGTGCGACCCTCTTCTCGCTGAGATCACCATTTCCTGGCTTCGTGTCTGTAACCAATGCTTAGATATTCCCGGCAAACACTCATCTATAGGGCCCCCTCCGGCAGGTTGGGCATAATAGCGGGATTGCCCTGTGCGAACTTTGGTTCAAGAATCCATGCATTCAACTTCCACACCCCGTCGCTTTCCTTCAGCGCCCTGAAATCATGCATAGAACCGATGAGGAAATTGTCCGCTCCCGGTGTATTTTTAAAGGCGTCGCCAGCGCGGAAATGCTGCGCTAATGTCGTGCAGGTGATCTGCGCCGTTTGACCCCCCTCGTGGATATCCACACGAATACTGGCGATCGAGTGGTGCGTGTCCATTGGCCCGACAAGGTCGAAACATTTTTGGCACAATTCATCTACTCCCTTTGTGGAAACGCCTGCAACGGTGGCGTCGACGTTGCCGGGGTTGGATGTTGTCCAGACCGAAAGGAACAGTTCGCGGTCGTTTACATCGAATGAGAGCGCGCACCGAGTCACTAAGTCGGCGAGTTCCTCGCGGTCCGTGACAAGGGATAAAGATCGCGGCAGGGGCATTATATAGGCGTCGATTTTTATCGATCAATTTCTCACGTAAGTGGTTGGGTAATTGCGTAGGCTTCTCGGTATCCCAGCTATATGCGCCGCATGCTATGAGCTACGGATGAATCCGATCATGGTATTGGACAGACCTACCTCGTATAGAAATCACTTAGTCCTAGCAACTAAAAATTAGTGTGCATGGTCGGAATATCTCTGCAGCTACCAATACCTTTAAATACTCTTCAACGGTCCTGGTCTGCCATATCGCTGCGTGCTCTGACTTTTTGCTGCTTTCGTTGCTCGGTGGTGCGGTCCGGCCAAGTCCGCAAGGCTCGACTCTAAGTTTGGGGATATACAAGGATAACGACCTATCACAGTGCCCAGAGGAAGCTGACGGACTGATGAAAAGAGCTTGCTCATAAAAGCCTCGTACAGCTGACTGGTGTTATATATGACACCTCCCTGTCCGTCTCGTTTACGCGGTACCCTTCGTTGTTTTTCTCAGTCTCGATAAAGCCCACTAAAATCTCGCGTTCGGAACCGGATCTCTTATCATTGGTGTTTACGCAAGGAATCGAGTCCCAGTCCAGGCTGCGTATTGATTTATAATACGCTCATCTCCAATACACCTTGCATTATCCGACTATGAACTGGGGTGCCACCATAGTACCTCTCTCAGGTGCTCCATCGCCGGCCTCGCCCTGCGGGAATCAATCACAACTGTCACTCAATCTCAAGGAAACAGCCCACAGTCCGTGTAGAAGCGTGAGGATAAGGTTTCAACAAGGGCCGTAAACGCGGAGTCGGCACCGCACTGCAGTCTTACTGGATCTCCAATGAGGAAATCAAGCAGTTCCACTGGTCATATTCCTGTATTAGGAGATTTGTCACTTTTTTTTGGGTTTACGAAGAACAATTTGCAGAACTCAGAAGTTGAAATTGGATCAAATTTACGTGCAACGAGACGTTCATTCGCGGTGAGAGTGGGAGATCGGCGGGACTGTGTTGGAATCTTAACATTTCCTAAATAGGAACTTTCTGCGCTCAAGACCAAAGTTTCACGGACCTCATCGATCACGGGACGATTCATCCGCCGCACTCTTGATAGACAACCTTGCCAGAATGCTTGCCGTTCCAGACACATCTGTATACCTGCTCGGCCTCCTCGGCCTCCTCATAACCAGAACCCAATCAATGATGGGGGCGGATCTTATTAGCTTCGATGGCTCTGTACGTCCTCTCCGAATACAATCGAATACCAAACCCGAAGCAACGGGTCCCATGAGGCAGATAACCTGCGGGTTGATAGGCACATTCTCCTTGTTTCTATTGGTTGTTAGGCTAGATATTTACGCTAGATATCCCTATGATAGCCTCTCGCCGTCAACGATAGCAGCCCGCGAGCTACGGTGGGGGTTCCACCAATTTCTCCCACTTGATTGACCACCCTATGATCGAGCGGTGACCGCTCTACATTTGTGCTCCATCCAGGATCCTCGTGGAGTTGATGACGCGATGTACACCAAGTTGTTTCAGTCGTCGCTCCTTTCCCACCGAGTTCATTGTCACGATGGTCTCGGCGCCAGCGGAGATCGCCAACTGAAGCGTAAATATGCTCACACCGCCAGTGCCCAGGGTCCGAACGGTGTCGCCGGGCCGAAGTGCCTTCAACCATATAGGCAGTTTCAGGTGGCGAGAGCAGCACAGCGTATAGTCGAAGCTTCCTCGTACAGAAGACGGGGGGTCGTAATATGCACGAGAGTGTCTTCGTTCATGCTGGCGTATTCGCGGAGGGCACAGCCAGGCAGTGCGCTTAGAGCCGAGTCTATCTGTTCCTAGGCCAGGTTGCTGTGGACAGACTCCTGAAAGTCGCGCGGTGTCTCAGCATGTAGCGTCCGATCCTGAATTCGAGTCTGATGGCTTCCTCCTGCTCTATCTGAGACGGGGATGACGGAATCGGCTCATTTCCAATAGCATATTCTCATGACATAGTAAGGAGGTATGGAGTGCTACATCCGGCCGAACAGCACCCACATAGTTCTTTATCATTCAGGGACACTGTGTACCGTCTGATGGGGACTTTATCCACCCCCGGTTGACAAATGAATGTCTCTCCAAGGCTCAGCGAGCGGATGCCGTTTTCTACCGTGCAAAGCTGGTTGCTCCATGATCCTATTCTGTCCCAGTACTGCTAACGCAGATTCGCACTCGCGTATAGGTAATACATTGAATTACAGTTGACAACAGTTTTACAACAGTTCTACAACAGGTTTCTCTTCAATCGATTTTACTTAGGTAGTTGGGTGCAATCTACAGCTAATCTACCAGCAAATCTTCACATGCTTCAATCACGTAGATCTAATCCGCCGTTCAGATTTACTCTCGAGCAATGCATGCTGTCTGAAGAAGCTGTCTGAAGAAGACTACGAGAAAAAGCCCATGATCGTACTGTCGGCGCGATTATCCCTACGTTCGGCTTGTGCATTGTCCCGACCACTTCCCGGGCCGGAAGCGGCTTCGTTGTTGCTGCGGTGATCTACACGTACCATGGCGCCGTAAGTTGGGACTACGTTTGGCCAGAAGTGATATCCATTATTTCCACACTTCTCTATGAGTGCGCATGATTGACATTGGGCCTAACGGGAACTTTGTTTCCACCATCTACAGGACCTATTATCTACGCTGCCTGCAGAGTGCTATGCATGTAGGGTACGCTAAGTATGAACATATTCCATATTAGCGAGAGTTAGTATTTACGGCCATACCAATTGAACTAAGCTTAATGATTGACCATTTTCTACCTTTGACTATGCAAGCTCTTGACCCGACGTAGGAATCTTCCATCAGCCACATCACAGTGTACCAGCAGCCTCTTTGGCAAGACTGTCGGCGAGCTCGTTATGGCGTCGGGGAATGTACCAGAAGCCAACCTGCCCAGCTTCAGTATGCGTACACGGTATCTGGATTGAGTAAAGAAAAGAACGAACCTCCACGTTGGCTTTTTCGTGTTTCACCACTTCCTCCTCAAGGGCGAGAAACAGATCAAGATTCACCGGCGTGGTGCCCTTGGATGTACGCCAGTTCCTCCTCTTTATGTCAATTAGAAAAGGTCTTCATATCTCTCGCCAAAGGAGATGGAAATCTACCTTCCATGCCGGTACCCATTCGGTCATGCCTTTCACTACATACTCGGAATGATTGCAGATCCATCCTCCATAGACACAATAGTCAGCTGATATCACAAAACCTAGCTTGACCTGTCGACTAGCCAAATTGTGTCATGCATGTCGTGCGTATATATACCATATATACCTAGGTACATATCATAGAACGCCACTGACCAATCATTTACTTTCGTCCACCAGGTCTTTGACTGCTCGCCCGATAACAAAGCGACTTTATGCGTGGGAATAGGAAATGTGATCTACGTGCAAATTACGGCGCAAATGTACCTACAGACTGCCGTAATTAGGGCTCGGCGGTGTCAGAAAAAAAGTCTCCGAGTGAGGGCTGAGAGTTGTGCCGTGTCTGTGACCCTAAGCACATTAGCCCTAGCATAATTCTATCACGATACGGCTTCACTATACGCAACGAGAGTGCTTCATCGGATACTTTCTCTGAGAAGGGCTGGATGCAGCTCGCAACAAGCTCGCAACATGTGAAAGATACATGTTTTTGTAGATGGAGCTCGAATCGTTCGGGATCAATGCCAGTACTCAGTGGAGTCAGGCAAGGCTTGATATAAAGCATGCCTGTCCAGGTCATGTTACTGTGGTGAAAATACTCTCAATCAGACTTCATGAAAACGTGTATCTTCATCAAAGTGTGCAACTATTCAGTCAAGTCAAGACAGAATTACAATGTTCTTCAAGAAGCATGATCGTCCGTACGATATTGTCGTGCTTGGAGCGACAGGTAAATACTTGCTCTCACCATACTTTGAGAGCCGAGGATAACTGATGACCGCCTTCTATTAGGATATTCTGGCCAACTGACGGCGGAACATATCGCTGTCAATCTCCCATCAACTCTGAAATGGGCGGTAGCGGGTCGTTCAGCAGACAAGCTTGAACAGCTCGTCTCTCGGTGCAAGGACCTTGATCCACATCGTGTGCAACCAGGTATGAGACTAGGACCTCAACTTCTCCTCTTCCCACCGTATGCCAATACTGACCTTGAATGAGGAATCGAGATCTGCAACCTCAACAACGAAGAAGTCTCCGAACTAGCGAAAAAAACATTTTGCCTGATCGCCGCCGTCGGTCCCTATGCGCTCCACGGTGAATATGCTTTCAAAGCCTGCGCTGAAACCGGCACACATTACATCGATTGCACACCCGAAGTCCCCTGGACGTTGGAAATGATCAAAAAGTACGAAGCTACGGCCAAGGCGTCCGGTGCCTGCATGATACCTCAGTGTGCCATGGAATCTGCGCCGTCGGACATTCTCACCTGGGCGGTGGCAGAGGAGATACGATCAAAGATCTCGCCGCAGGTGGGAGACGTCGTGATGGATCTCCATCACTTGACGTAAGTTGCTTCCATGTCAACTCCATGACGAACAGCTGACTTGACCCGTGAAGCTCCGTTCCATCCGGCGGAACATTAGCTACCATCCTAAACACTTTCAGCCAGTATCCTCTCAGGACCCTCCTTCAATCCATTGAACCATACGCGCTGTCACCAGTGCCAAACCTTCATCCGCTCCCCAAACGATCCCGTTGGTCTTCGTTTACCGGGGTATACAAAACACCAGGTCTCCCGCTGTTAACAACAAGCATGCCTGGCAAAGCCAATGAAGCCATCGTCTTCCGTACCTGGGGCCTATTGAAACAGGAGCCCAGCCTACAAAAGGAATTTTATGGACCCGAGTTCACGTATCAAGAATTCATGCGTGCGCCGGGCTTGGTACGGGGTATGTTGATGCACTATTTTATTGTGATGGGCGCGTATCTTTTGTTGTTGGCGCCTGTTCGGGCGTTGATGAGACAGTTTGTCTTCAAACCGGGGGATGGACCCGACCTCAAAAAGGCTAAGGAGGAAGTGATTGAGCTGCGAGCTGTTGGGAAACCTGCTTCTGACGCTGCAGGAAGTAAACGGGTTTTGGGGAAGCTTACACATCATGGGAGTATGTACTATTGTATGTTGCACCCTCAATCTGGCGTTTACGAATCGTAAGTCGTTGAGACTGATACTCTGTTAGTGACAGCTACGTTTCTCGCAGAAGCAGCGGCTACCATGTTGGAGCAAAACGACTCTCCTAGAATGACGGGAGGCATCTATACGCCTGCCTGTCTTGGGCAGAAATACGTCGACCGCCTTCGAGGTGTTGGTGTTGAAATCAGCACAGAGATACAGGAACTGTAGCTTTGACAGAGCTTGGGGTCAGTATCTGTATAGAGATTCACCTATCATTCGACATGGAACCAATACTGAGGGCTATTTGCAAGGGCCATGGGCGAGGTGGATTGGCGTCTTGTTAAAGATATTGCGACGTAGTCAAATACACAATAGATATGTACGTACAGACATTCGGCTTGTTCTAGAAAGCCTTCAAACGCAGAAGAATGACTACCATCAAACATCTCGCTCGATGGATGAGGATGGTGGAGAACAAGGGGGCTAGGGTGAGATAGGGCTATAAACGCGGAGAGATATCATGTGACTTTCAAGCAGCTTTCCCAAAGAAGTGTAGAGTGGACCCGCCATGGTCAACGCCGAGCTAAGTGACCAGCATTACGTTTGTAACTTTGTATACTTGCCGCCTCACATCTTCAATTGCGACAGACTTCCATTCAGGCCGTGGGGAGTAGTAGAAAATCGGATACCCAGACCCGCAAGAACGGATTCTCAGCGCGAGAAAGTCGTCACATAATGGCGCGCACCATCTATCAGTCGCAACCGATACATTCGGACCAAGAACCCGCATCCTCCGATACAGACACCTACACAGTCGACATAATAAATCTGAATAACCTCCTGGCCCGTTTAGAACAGAACATTTTTCTATCTTTGTCAGCGGAACAGCGACCATCACAGCAATCGCATCTCGAATGCGTACGAATCGGCGCTGTACGTTATTCCTCTTCGAAGGACTACTTGCGCGATGTTCACTGACCTCTCCTCTCTCTTAGAATATCGACTATGCGCAAACTCTTATCAAGAAAATCGAGCGCTCCTTACCGACAGTCAAAGCACCTGCGATACGGCACGAGCGAACGACGGATCTTACCAAGAAACGAGGCAGATTTGAAACAGTCAAGGAGAGATTTGACTGGATCAAAGAAGACGTCGAGAGGAGGAATGGTCGAGAAGAGGAAGATGATATACACGACCTTGACGAGGAGGATGATTTATGGGAAGGCTTAGCACCGGCCGAAAAGGAAGCAGTAGCAGACCTGGCACATAAGGATTCGAATACTCCTGTAACGTCCGAAGAAACAGCAACAACGACGACGATGCGACAACGCCGTCCCGACCAAACCAGAGTCTCTCCTACAAACGCAGCCACAGCAAGCGGAACATCAACCTCGACGCACCCAGGCCCGAAACCCACACCCGCAACAACAGCACCACCAATCGACACAAAAGAAGCAGCCCTCGCCACCCACCGCACCGAACAAGAGTCCCTGACCACCAGCCTTTTGACTCTTGCCAGCCAACTCAAATCCTCCTCTGAAGCATTCCAGACCTCGCTTGAGGGTGAAAAGGGGATTCTCGACAGAGCCGTAGAAGGTTTGGATCGGAACATGTCCGGGATGGAAGCCGCGGGGAAGAGGATGGGGGTGCTGAGGCGCATGACTGAGGGGAGAGGGTGGTGGGGGAGGATGTTGATGTATGCTTGGATATTTGGCCTGTGGATCGTGGCGTTGGCGATTGTTTATTTGGGGCCCAAGTTGAGGTTTTAGATCGTGGACTCAGAGGTACATTAGCATACTGTTATCTGGATACTGTTTTGATGGTCAGATCCTACACAGAATTCTCAAACGCATGAAATAAGCAGTATCCCTCCCATCAGAATCGCCAGTACGCCCAAACAGGTATCAAAGGCGTCCGCGGAGCCACGAGGAGATTTACCTACTAAAGTACTAACCGAGCAGTCATGGAAAGCATCAATCCGGGACCTATTTTCATTTTCACCTGTCCTGAAAGTAGAGACTAGAAACGGCCAGAAACACAGAGGTATAAGCAAGTAGACATCGACAGATAAAAAAGGAAGAAAAGGAAATGATTGTATTGTAGAGAGAGAGAGAGACAGAGAAAACAGAGAAAGAAGAAATGATATGCACATTTATTAATCGAAAAATGACATGATCAAATTCCGACGCCTATCGTCCGGTTTGAAGAATGCGCTGAGTGATATGAGAGTTGGTAGGTAGGGTTAGATGATACATCGAAGCTCATTGCAGAGGGAGAAAAAAAAAAGACACAAGAAAATGGATAAAAGCCTCGAAGAAGTACGTCTCAACGCCAAGTTTTGTATCACGCAATTAAAAAGAGAAATAGAATGATGGAAATGGAAAAAAAAAAAGGGAATAAAAAATATGCAGAAAGAAAGGAAGAAATGAAAAATTTCATGTAACAGTTCTAAGCATCGACGTCGATAGCCATAATATCTTACAATGGCTCGTTCATTATATCAAACCACACAAACGGAGATTCTCTTGGATGATAATATCTGTGACGGCGTTAGAGGGAGATTCTCGATTTAATGATAACAGAAAAAGAGAACAAAAAAAGCAAAAGGAACGTACCATTGACGGCTGCCATGACGAAACGAATTTGGTTGGTATCCGTAGCGCATGTGAAATGTGTGTAGATTTGCTTCTGCTCGGCCTGGTTGAGCGAAACGAAGCGGTTGAGAATATAATCGCAAGCAGCGGCGTAATCGGCACCACCCTCGTAGTCAGGGAAGTAGTTCTTCATGGGGCTGACGGGGAGTTTCTCCTTGAAGCGGTCGATCTTGTTCAAGAAGAGAATGATGGATGTCTTGATGAACCAACGCGAGTTGCAAATCGAGTCGAACAAGGTCAAAGCCTCTTGCATACGGTTGACGGTCTCATCTTCAAAGAGAAGCTGGTCGTACTCGGAGATGGCGACAAGGAAGAGAATGGTGGTGACATTCTCGAAGCAGTGGATCCACTTCTTACGTTCGGAACGTTGACCACCGACGTCGAACATACGGTAGGTAAGATCGCCGATGATGAAGGTGGTCTCGGTAATACCGGTGGTCTTGACACGAGAACGGAGAACATCCTGGTCACTGGGAAGGTAGTCGGGCTGAGCAATGCGCTCGATAGAGTCAAAGTAGCTAGAAAAGTCAGATTTGCCTGCTGGACGGGGATGACGAGGAAAACGGGCGGACGTACTATTTGGCAGAGTCGTTGAGCTGGTATTCGCGAGAGCGGCGGAAACACTCCTGAACACCGGCGTCGCGCCAAAGAGCCTGGATGGCACCGCCAACTTCAGGAGGAAGGCTGTCACCCTCGATCTGGGAAGGCTGCATGAAGATCGTCTGGACGTGGTACTCGGCACGGGGATCCTCGAGAGGAAGTTCTAAGGACTCCATAGCCTCTAAAATGACACGCATCGACTGGACGGTGTTGCTGTAGATAATTTCCTTGAACGACTCTCTTTCATCGCGGGAGTAGCCACCCTCGTTGATGAGTTTCATCTGCTTCAAGATCGTGGACTTTCCCGATTCACCGGCACCTGAATGAATTGTTAGAACGGCCACGGCTGATTATCATGTAGACCGAGAGAGCTCACCCAATAGCAACATCTTAATCTCATTGCGTTGCATCATCTTGTCACGCTTGAGCTGATTCTCAATCTCCTCGTTGCGCGCCTTCCCCTCCTTATCCTCAGTGCTCATTCCGCAACCCATTGTGAAGAGTGGTTCGTCGATTCGTCAAAAAGGATGTGTAGATGGACAGTGGTCGATAATGGCTTCCTAGCAAAACTGGGTGGTGTTAGATTATATGAGCAAGAATGAGCGACCGTCGGTTGCGTGAGAAGAGTAAGGAGAAGAGAGTCGACGTGACTGAGACGGCAGGTGCACGAGACTCGCAAGTTAATTGCGTCCCGAATCAGAATGGCTCCTGGGTACGTAGCACTTGTTTCAGGTTCCCCAAACAGGCAGCGATGAATTTGTTTGAGATGTCAAACGGCTGCAATAGACCGAAGACGGGTGCAATAGTGCAATAGGGAGTCAACAAACAAGGAGAGATATTCGACTCACCACCCGGGTCTCCGCCAAAGCCCAATGATAAATCGGATCGAAGTCGACGTAGAGAGAACGTCCGGAGGACAAGATTAATAATAATATGTAGGTGACGACTGGACTGCTTTTTCTCCTGGTTAGTGAGAAGAAAGGGCGGCTTGACGAATCAAGGGATCGGACTAAAGCAAATGGTCGAATGACTGCAAGTGGAACAGGAGAAGCAGAAGAAATAAAAGAAAAGAAGACAAGACAAGGATATGACCGTGAATTGATCTATTGGAGAGAAATCACAGCAACAATCAAATCGACTCCGGGGTAGAAAAACGATCGATCGAGGTTGGTTGGGATAGAGTGAGTTCGGAGGGAAGAGAAGAGAAAAGGGTCGCCCGTACTAGTAGTAGTCGTAGTCGTAGTCGCAGTCGCAGTGTCGCAGGCGGGAAAGTGAAAGGGAGGGCGAGGAAGGAGACAGGGACTGCGAAAAAAAGGGTGGTACAGGCTAGTACCAGGTCTGCGTAACTTACAGGACCCGGTCTGCGATTTAGTGCTGCCTTAGTCCTGTTTGGGAAGCATAATGCGAATAATGATTGGCTGGGTCGTCGGCAGAGTTGGACAAAAAGGATGAGCCAGACGCTTTGATTGGCCGGCAAGCAGGAATTAGGTTATGCACGCGGTATCGAAGGGCTCTTGGATTACTGGTCCATACAGACAAGTTACCGCGCCGTGATGTCTTGCATTTCTTTTCCGTGCTAGCTTACCATGTACTTTCTCCATTGGTAGATTCGAATGGACTGAATCATGCTGCTTCATCTGACAATCAAGGTACGCAGTCAATGTCTATCTATCTTAGTGACTAGCCCGAGGTCTCAGTCTACTACGTCGTCCGTTCGAGAAAAAGACGCAATCCCGTCCAGGAAGAAAGGGGGGAAAGGAAGAGGAGGTTAAGGCGATGAAACGACCAGATCGACAACGGAGCTATATCAGACACTGGTGGCCGGTGATTGGCCACAGCTGGCGGCCCATTGCCCAGAACGGCATGACCAAGTATCAGTGGCCCCATCATATGGTGTGTGTACCAGAACCGAAGAATGTTCTGTGTAGCGACACCAGTGTGTCAGGTACGGAATATCGTATGTCGATACTATTATATCATATACTCAGTATTATATAGCCATATAACCAGCTACGACCCATGACTTACGCGTACTGAGCAAGCAGAAATACGGCTAATCAGACAAGATGCGCCCAGAGGGACAATGGCCTCTGACGTGCTGCAAGTCATGAACATTATTAGCTGGACCCCGTCTGGAGAACGTCGCCAGTCGTCGGCCACGCCGTATGAGCCTCAGCAAAGCACGATACTACCTAAAGAAGCGAACCTAACCTAACAGAATCAACAATCAACAGTCACGCCCGCTAGGGCTTATCGAGTAATCTAACAGACGGTGGATCTGCTGCGAGATATGTCTGGCAGCTGAATCGTGCAAGATAAATTTCAAGAATTGAATTCGATAATTCGATAGTTCGATACGTCGCCCATGAACTAGGTCTAGTCTAGTCTAGTGCAACCACGATGGTAGTCAGGGGGTTGTGGCCCTGGTGGGCGGCATGGACTACCAATGGGACGGATGAGACCGAGTGGAGAGCATCAATAGACTACCGAGACGCGGTGTGATTTGCTGTCTTACAAGCTCAAAATGGGGATGCTGTGGAGAGGTGCACCCCTTGGATTCTCCGGATTCGACCTAGCGGACCTGGATTATGATACAAGAGAACCCATTTCTAGTATGGTCGAGGAAAACACTAGAAGGGTTTGAATGCATACCACCGACCACATGGCATACGGAGAGTCATGTTACTTTTCTCCTTTGTTTGGCGGATGCAAGTGTGTCACGAAACGCAGCAATAAGGCTCGGCCGTACGCCGTCTGGTGGCGAGAATGTGCGAGTAATTACAGTAGTCGTTACGTTTTACCTTTTTAGGAGGAGGAGCACCTGAGGTTGGCTCTTCCTCGCCACGTGTTGCGAAAGTAAGCTGTATCGTGTACTCCATCGATGAAATCTTATCTCGTGTATGAGCCCTGAGAGAAATCAAGAAATCATTCCATAACGTTATCTAACACGTGTAACTAGTGATTCAAGATCCACTTCAAATATCCACGCTATGACACCATCATCACCAGCACAACAATAATCAACAAAAATCGACGCCATGAAGGTTTTCCTACTTTCCGCTTTTCACATCTTCTTGACGATCACGCCTCATCGGCTCCTGATAAACACGTCAACGCGGCTCGTAGTTCATCCACAATCTTCTCCTCGAGACGATTCTCCGCACCCGAAGACGATGTATGCAGCGGGCTTTGACGAGCCAACTCCGCCTCCTTTTCACTGGTAGCAACCATGCGAGCACGTAGATTGGATCGACGAGAGAGCAGCTCCTCAATGTCCTCTTTGAGCTGTGTTTTGTCCCATTTCAAGTCCTGGATTGCCTGGCTGTCAACTCCCGCGCTGGGACCGGCGGCTTGGTATCGCTCGAGAATGAAGGAGATGAGTGATAAAGAGTATGCCTCAGATGCCATGGAAAGACTGATGCGTTTTTCGGGTTGAGACGACGCCGAGGATGCGGTACCTGCGTGAATACTTGCAAATGACTCAGCCGCACGTGTCAAACGTCCTTCAAATTGATTGAGGAATGCCGCTACTTCGGGTGCGGCGCGACTGACGTTGAAAAGCAGGTTGAGGCAAAGAGGCAAGAACCCTTCTCTCCAAATGGCGTATAGGCGAGGGACTGGATCGAACGGACCAAAGGTCTTGCCCTGTGAGAGAATGCGAGTCAAACGGCTGGTAGAAAGCTTCATGAGCACTGCTTCAACAGCCAAGTATTCCGCCAACATGGGAATGGCAGACAATTCAACCAGGAAGATGATGCTTAGTTCTCCGTAGACTGGATCACCCTCCACAGTCAGTTGGTCCGCCCATGAGAAAAGAGTAGTGGCGTATCTGGCCGTATCGTTGTCTTCAATGTGGAAAACAATGTGTTCGTACAATCGTTCCGCGTTCTTGACTCGCAGAGCCGTCTGTAAGATCGCCGTAATGATGGCAAAATCTTTGGGCGAGCAGCGTTGCGGTTCATCGTGTAAATATGTTGTAAGGGAACGGAAGCCTTGGGCTATTACGACTTTTATCACCTCCAGCACAATGGCTAGATCAGGTGAAAGATCGGGCTTCTTCTTGTTGTTCGCGGGCTCGGAAGCAACCGACGGTGATTTTGCGACATGAAACTGAAGCGCAAGGAACAGAACGTTCAGCAGGCCTCGGTAGTAGTCGGTGTTATCATGAATCAGGGCGTTCTCATAGGTAGTGCCACATGCACGCATTGCTTCCCATACAACCGCTAATAATCCAGTCATCTCTGCACCCTCGGCACCAAATTCTACCAAGCGCTGCAGCATTGAAAGAGCAAAATCCACTCGGGACTTTTGTAACTTGGAAAATATGGGCTCTTCGGGAGTCGGGCGCGTATTTGCAAGTAAACAATTCCGCACAATCAACGCCATTGACTTCTGGATTTCCTGGTCTGGACTAAAGTCTGACGCATGTTCGATGGCGAAAAATTTCCAGCTGTTGAACAAGGTCTGCAAGATGTGTGGTTAGTAATGACTCTGACCAATACAAAAAAAATTGCTAAGCAACTTACTACTTGTGCTTCTACCACCGACAGATTGAGATTCGCCCTTTCAAACTCGCTTGCAAAGCCCTGATCCTTTTTCCCTCTCCAAGAAAAGTCGTATGAAAGTAGCTTTTCCGCCAAGTATAAATCATAGTAGTAGCCTTTGCCCAGTGGTCTAACCTCCAAAACAGTCCGTTTCAATTGCTGGAGGTGACAGCCTGCGTATTTCATCTCAAAGTTCTTTTTCAGATTGGCGTGGAGCGATGCATTGTATCCAGAGACATCAACGGCATTTTCGGCGTACCAAAAGACCAACGGGACGAGCATCTTGACAAATGTTTTATCCCGGGCTTCCTTTGCCGAATGCAAGTAAATCGCACACAAATTTGCAGTGATGGCAGCGATCTGAATCAAGCTAATTTGAGCCGTGATTGGCTCGCTTGCAATCTTTAGATGAGAAACATAGTTAACAATGGAGCTGAAAAAGCTTGAGTGGTTGCTCAATTGGAGTGTAGCCCGAGGCCAGTGTTCTTGCGCACAAGAGATGAATTCAAGTAGAGATAATGACACTATGGGATCTAGATGGTCAATATTTGCCAGGGAATCGAGAGCCGTCTTGAGGAATGGGGTATTCCGCATTCTTGGTGCCTTCTCGCCGCCATTTTTGAGCTTCATTGAGTCGCGCGGCGAGCTTCCAGTAAGCAAATAGATAGCAACCCATTGCTGACGTTTGCTGACAAATGTAGATAATAGCCGCCATATTGACACCAGCAGTTTCTTGTTAGAAAGTGGTTTGTCGAATTGCGCGAGCACATCCAGGAAAAGACAGGTTGATTCCGAGCCCAAGTGACCAAGGAAGGACGCAGGCTCCTTTTCAGCGTCCAATGCTACCTTGGTGATCAAAAGATCCAGAAGAGTCACGACAGGTAGTCGAAACTGGTCATGACAACTGTACAGTTTCACCAGAACTGGGGCTGCTTTGAAAAGCTGATCTTCGAGGAGAGATACGGTAGAACCACACAACTTCGCTGCTTGTATCAATCTTGTAGCCAAGTCGAGTGTAGCAGTCAACTGGCGTTCGACATGCTTTAATTGGCGAAGATAGATGGTGTTAGCTGGCATTTGCAAGCCATCTAGGATAATTCGCAGAACAGGATTCAGTGGCAATTCTTCTTTCGACTGCGGTCGCAGCACATCAAGAATGTAATCGGCTGATTCTTGAAAAATTGCTGTAATCTTAGTCTGGTGGCTATCCGTTTCATCAATACCATATGTGAAATAAATCATCTTCTCGAAGTTGCGGGCCAAGATAGCGTCTATTTGAAGTCTTTGCTCCGCTTGGTTGAAGCGCCAATTACCAGAACTGTTGTATACTTCAATCATCGAACGCACAAAGTTGGACAGAACCTTGCTAATGACATGAGAAGGTACGCCAGCGCTTCGATCAAATGTGTCTGCAGCCTTGGAAATTGTGCGTGTTGTGATTTTCCGTATCGCAGCATTCGATATAGCGTCTTCCACGATAGCTTCGAAAAGGTCAACACAGCTGAGGAGAAACGGATAATTACCCGATGTCACCTCGCTGGCCGACACAATTGCTGAGAGACGACTGCCTTTACCACCGGGGCCTAGCAAGCTGCTCCGGGATAAGAAAGGCCATGTACGACTGGGCATGAAAGTAACAAGAACTCGAACAAAGCGCATACAGGCAACAGTAATTTCAAGCGAGTCAGAGGCGCCAGACTGCGCTCCTGTACTTTCCAAGCTTCTTTCCAAGATATTAAGGATAACAGACACAATGTCGGTGCGTTCGTTCAAACCTTCACTGGCTATCTCAAGTATCCTCTTTGGCCCAGTTTGATTGTCTGTCAGCTGACAGGCAGCCATAAGATCAGTGAGCAGTCCAATTATTTCGGAGATGGCTTCGTCATCCGAGTCGGGCATACGACCTCCTTTATTCGCCCATTCTTCCAGCCAGCTACCGAGAAAAGTTATGCTAGAGTAATTGTGATACCACATGATAACGGCTGGTTTTGACTCCGAAACTACCTGGCCGGTTGTTGTTGGCTGAAGTTGCAAAGAGCTTGCAACAACAAGAGCAGTTTGTGCATCGGTGTTGTCATTGAGCTTCGCGAACGTCGAGGCAATCATAGGAATAGGCTGGACGAGGGAAACGAAATTGGCGTTTTCGTCTTCACGTATCGTCTCGTAACCTTGAAAGTCGGGAGACACCATCTGAGTAAAAGTTTCCATGGCATCCAGCTCATTCAGTAGTCGATCAGGACCAAGTCCATTTATTTGATCCTTACCGGTTAATGCTCGACATAATTGCAAAAATGGTATGGATTCATACGGAAAGCGAGATCGAGCAATGTGGAATATTCGGCCCATAAGGTCATCGTCGTGGAGGAAAACAAAACGAGGGTCGCTTGGCTGAGTGATGTGATTTGCCTTCTGCGCCTGTGGTATATCTTTCGGTGTATTCAAAATTGAAAGTGTCGCCGCGACCAGTTCCGGTGAATAGTCAGTCACATGTGAGCTCACTCGGATAATTCCCATCAACGAATTGCGAATCCATAAGTTTGTCACTAGGTCATCGATGGCGGAGACTGAGCCGACGTTGGAGGAAATATTGGTTATCACTTCGAATACCTGGCCTTTTTCGATGGCACCAACAGTCAGTACACCCACGTAGTCGTCTCCAAACGCCGGAACACGCGCCGTATCTAGCAAGTCTTCGTAGAAAGTCTGTTCTAGCGAACGCGTTACGGATGCTGTAGGTTGATTAGATTGAAAGGAGTCAACTGCACTATGGAATTGTTCCATTTCTCGAGTGTCTTTTGCTGCTTGTGCAATTTCTCGCATTGCATAGAGAATCGCTCCCCAGGCGAAGGCCGCAGGACTAGCACTCAATATTCCCATGTCAATAGCATTGAGCAAGACCTCGTTAATTTCTGTAATGTGCGTACGGGATAGAAAATATGGCTTGGACCCTGACAAAGCTTCTTCCTGCGATAGACTACCATTCTTCAGAACTAATGCCAAAGATTGGGGTAGTTTCAGTAGACCAAGTGTCGTGACTGAAGCGAAGACCTGCAGGGAAAGTCTAAGTGTTACTGGGTTCTCACAGGGCTGACGAGAAAGAATGTTAGAAAAATCATTCGGGAAGCTGCGACCTATCGACACTTACTGGGCTAACGGGTTCCATGAAGCTGTACTCGGCCATGAGCCGCAGCCAAGCCAAAACAACCTCTCCACTGGCCACCACATCACACGATTGAACGTGCAAATAGATAATCTGCATGGTGTGCACAACCTCATCAACAAGCGACGTCCGCCAAGCATTCTCTGTATCAGAGTTGCTCTCGGCGGCAGACAGCCATCCACCCTCCGTTTGGAATTCGCTTAGACGTTTCTCAATGGCATTAACAGCGTCAAGCAGAAAGCGTGTGCTTTCACTTTCTCCTGATCTAGGTTTATAAATCTGCTCTCCTAAGCGCGCGAGACCGTCATCCCTTGTGAATTGCTGGGCATCATGTGTAAGTGGCACGAGACGAGCATCAGCTGGAACTTTCCCATGCAAGAAGGCGCTCAATAATTTCCGCGAAGTTTTCACGATATGGCTTTTTTCCGACAAGTATATGTTTTGTATCCGTATTCGTCTACTTTTTTCTGAGAAGAAGTCTTTCTCTGAGCCCCCGTGAGCCTTTTTCAAGACATCTTTCAGCTGAGGGCCGGCTAGAGACACACGGAAGCTATCCACACTTGCTGCGTCTTGCAGACTTGTCGCCTCTTCTTCAGAGAATCTTCCTAGCAGCCGAGCATTCGGTCTGGTCTGCCATTCTTGCACTATAATCCGAAGCGCCGCTACCTCGTCGATACCTGCTTTTTGGCTCAACCATAGAGCGTCGGATTTAATCTCGTCGATCTGATAGGCTGCCTGAGGCGACGTATCAACGTGTATTGCGGCTGTTTTGGACTCGAACTCGGCTTTGGATTTTGCGGAAGGTGATTCAAACGGTGAGAAGCAATTCGAGAGCAGACGGACGCTTTCTGCGTGCGAAAGGAAAGAGGTTATGTAGTCGGCGTCATTGCAGCTATCTGGTGAAGCTGTCAGAGCAAGAAACAGTCGTCTCCAAGATCTATCCAAGTAAGCACGAATATGACAGATAATCGATGTCCCAGAGTATTCCTACAAGAGCTGTGCGTCCCCAGAGAAACACTTGTCTAGGGACGCGAAATAGGCTTCCGGAGCCGGAGCCATTACTAGAACAGCTATATCATTATCCGCGTACAGTATGATCCGAAATAAGGCCGATGGAAAAAATCAAACTGGTGATGGTTATTCTCAGGCAGATTGAGCGAGATGTGTGGTGGTTGGAGCTTCTGCCAGGTGTAAATAAAGTGGTGCATCAGATCTTGAATGAGCTAAAAACGAAGCTTCCTGCCGCCGCAACAATTCCACCAGGAAACCGCGACAACCTCAATGGGGTTTAGCGCCTCATCGGAATTATCCCACCTTCTCCATCTTTTGGGAGGACATCTTCTCTACATTCCTCAGCTGTCAGGTCTGCTTTTAGAGGAATTGTTCGATCGCAGATTTCTTTTTGCGTCGGTCTTGATTTGAAATTTGTGATCCGCAAAGAAGTTGCATCTGTACGTCGCTCCCAGCCATACTGCTGTGGCACATTCACCGCAATTCACCGCAAAGGCGAAATCGTGACTCATTCGGGTCGTTTCCTAGTTGCAAGCAAGCAATTGAGAAGGGTAACCCAATAGCACTTGCGATTCTTGTTTCATAGCTAATGTTGCACGGATGTAGCAATTCTCTAACCAAGAGGCAGAAATGGAGAACGGACTCGTTGATTATTCCCCTCACCATCCTGCGGAAGTTAGGAAACTTGACTCTGCCTCTAACGTCATCCTCATCGACAACTACGACTCTTTCACTTGGAACGTATACCAATATTTGGCTCTGGAGGGTGCGACTGTCACAGTCGTTCGCAATGATCAGATCACGTTGGAGGAGCTGATCGCAAAGAAGCCGACCCAGCTCGTTGTAAGCCCTGGTCCGGGACACCCTGAGACCGATTCGGGTGTCAGCAGAGATGCCATCAAATATTTCAGTGGTAGAATTCCGGTCTTTGGTGTTTGTATGGGACATCAATGTATCATCTCTGTTTTTGGTGGCAAGGTCGATGTTACTGGCGAGATCCTGCACGGCAAAACTTCGGTGTTGACACACGACTCGAAGGGAGTATATACGGGACTTCCTACCTCATTGAATGTCACCAGATATCACTCGCTTGCTGGAACTCACCCCACTCTACCAGAATCACTTGAGGTGTCGTCATGGGCGAATATAGATGTTGGTCGAAACCCAATCATCATGGGATGCAGGCATAAGGGTAAGATTCCCACGATGGCTATATACGGAATAATAGACTAAAAATAAGTGAAGAGTATGCAACGGAAGGTGTACAGTTCCACCCAGAAAGTATCTTAACTGAGCAGGGAAGATCGATGTTCCGAAACTTCTTGAAGTTGCGTGCTGGTACGTGGAAAGAGAACGAAGCTTTTCTTTCCGCGGTTTCTACTGGCACCAAACCGGACAAAAAGACTTCTATCCTGGAGAAAATCTACGCACATCGAAGGGCGGCAGTTGCTGCTCAGAAATCGATACCGTCGCAAACCCCCGAAGACCTTCAAGCTTCGTATGATCTCGGCATTGCTCCCCCACAAATATCATTCCCGACCAGGCTGAGAAAATCTCCTTATAACTTGGCGCTGATGGCTGAAATAAAGAGAGCTTCACCTTCAAAGGGCATAATTGCTGCTTCGGTATGTGCACCCGCACAGGCCAGGAAGTACGCTGCGGCTGGTGCAAGCGTCATTTCGGTTTTGACAGAACCGGAGTGGTTTAAAGGTAGTCTCGATGACTTACGAGCTGTGCGCCAAAGTCTTGAAGGACTACCAAACCGTCCGGCAGTTCTAAGAAAGGAGTTTGTCTTCGACGAGTATCAAATTCTCGAAGCGCGTCTTGCTGGTGCAGATACAGTGTTGCTCATTGTCAAAATGCTTAGCGTTGAAGTGTTGACAAGACTGTATAAATATTCTCAAAGTTTGGGAATGGAGCCTTTGGTCGAAGTTAACACCCCCGAAGAGATGAAGATCGCCGTTGAGCTCGGCTCTCAGGTCATTGGAGTAAACAACCGCGATCTCACCAGCTTTGAAGTCGACCTGGGCACTACTAGTCGGTTGATGGACCTGGTTCCAGAAACCACTATTGTCTGTGCTTTGAGTGGTATCTCAGGGCCTGCTGATGTAGAGGCGTACAAGAAAGATGGTGTCAAGGCGATCTTGGTAGGAGAGGCATTGATGAGGGCGAAAAACACAGAGGTTTTCGTTTCGGAATTGCTCGGTGGAAACACAGCCTCAAAATCATCTAAGAGCCTGCCACTTCTCGTCAAAATTTGTGGCACAAGAACCCCGGAAGCAGCACGTGCTGCTATCGAGGCCGGCGCCGATTTGATCGGTATTATTCAGGTCGAAGGTCGTAGGAGGACAGTGTCGGATGAAGTTGCTCTGCAAATATCGAAAGTTGTCAAAACGACGGCTCGCCCATCTAGCAATCAGACTGTTGATACTGACGCTTCCATATATTTCGAGCAATCGGCGAACTTACTTCGTCACCCTACACGTGCACTTCTCGTTGGCGTTTTCGCCGGTCAAGCTTTGTCATACATCATTGAACAACAGCGCAAACTAGACCTCGACGTCATCCAGCTACATGGAGATGAGCCTATCGAGTGGGCTAGCTTGATACCTGTCCCTGTGATTCGCAAGTTCAGCCCAGGTGAGCCTAGTATCGCGCGTCAGGCTTATCATGCACTTCCTTTACTTGATTCCGGTGCTGGTGGCTCGGGAGAATTACTAGATTTGTCATCTGTGATCAATGACCTTGATAGTAACGAAGGGCTTCGAACTATTCTCGCCGGTGGTCTCAATCCCGAGAATATTGCGGACGTGATCAAAAGTCTAGGCAAATCGGCCTCGAAGGTGGTTGGCGTTGATGTTAGTAGCGGCGTTGAGACTAACGGTGCTCAAGATCTTGAAAAGATTGGGGCTTTTATTGCAGCTGCAAAGGGTCACTAAAAAGCGTTTCTTTGTTATCAAATAGGCACCATTCTCGGAAGACTTTTACGGTCGTCATGTAGAATCAAATCATCTTCATATCTCTTGTCTCCTACCTTTCTAGATCGACTGGCTTCCAACTTGCTTTAGCTAAGTTTGCAGGATCATTCTCAAGCTTAGATTCACTTCACATTGTTGTCCACATCTACCCACCCCATCTCTTTAGACTCCTCGAACGTCTTGCTTCGTTGGCAGAATGAGAATATCCTCAGCTCGACACCGGTGATCGATCAGCAACTGAGCTCTACTCAGCGCCTTCTGACTCGCCTGGCCTCGTTGGGGATTCGCTACTTGAAACTGGACCGTGGAATCCTGGATCTTGCCTCTTCACTACTATCCGTGTCCAGCTCACTTTCTACTATCCGCTCGGTCTTCTCCAACCTCTTGCTACAATTTTATCTACCTTGTGAAAATCTTATCTGCCTCTTCCTCAGAATTGAACCCACCAATTCGTCAACCTCTTGAATTACTAATTCATCCACTGCTTCGTCATATATTCTCTCACTTCCTCTCATCAACTCTCTCCCCCATGCTCTCATTCACCCCATCACGCAGCTCCGCCATCTAGGTCATCTCACACATATCCTCTCGTTTGCTCTCCACATTCTCTGCAATCGCTCAAGCAGAACGGACTCCCCCTTCGGGGCCCCTTCGGGATGGGAAACGGATTCAAGAAGATCAAAGCATCTTTCGTGGGATCGCACAAGGACAGCGACAAGATACCGCAGTGGCTGAAAGCACATGGCGGTGAGTTCTCGCGTAAGATTGACGCCTCTGTCACGCACCTCATTGCCACGGAGTCGGCCGTGGAGAACAACGCTGCAGGTACGAGCTTCAGTCTCAACCCCGCCATGCAAACGAAACAGGTTGCTGACAAGCTGACCTTGATGAAGTCGAAAAAGCCCGATCTCTCAACATCAAAATCGTCACTTACGACTGGCTTGAGGACTCGCTAATGTCTAATGGCGCGAGACCAAAGTGTGAAAGCCCTTATCTGTGGGATCATATATTGAAAGAGCGCGGCGACGATAGGTACAAAGTGAGAAAGGGCAACAAGGCACGCAGAGGTGTCAATATTGGTATACAACTCTTGATGAAGTGAAAGACAAAGCTTCTAATGTGGTATGTACCTTAGAGGAGATTCTAGGGGAATTTCAGAAAGAAGCTCAAGCTGTCGTCTCTGACATGGAAAAGTGTAAACCTCCGCAAACTGCTTCATTCTTTGACAGCTTACTGGTTTTCTGATCAATGTCTAGTGGGCTTTCATCTCTACGTCGACAAAAACACATTGGTCAGCTACTCTGCGACCTTAGTGCGTCACACACTTGTCAAACACCACGCTCGAAAAGAGACGTTCCTTGCCAGAGTATGTGAAAAAGTTACTCTCCTTACTCAGCGTCCTCTTCATCCTCATTTAGTGCGTGTACCTATTTACAGTCCATTCGCTCACCGGATTCAGGTCTACGAAACAAATAAAGAGCCACATACGTACACCACTTTTGTCAAATACACTCGAATCGGCGTATCGAGTAAGGATATGCTTGCGCCGAAAGGTAGTTCCTTGGACCAGGCCCTTTTCGCTTTCAAAAAGTTCTTTCGTGTGAAAACGGGCGTGGCATGGAAGGACCGTTTTGATGATTCGAAGTTACTTCTGAGCCCTAAAGCCGGCGCGAATGGGGAACCACCACTTCGGCCTCCCTCCGGAGGCTGGTTCCGATATGAGCGTTCTGGAGGATTGATGGGTGCGCTAAGCAATGACTTAGAACCAGTGGCCGGTCAGGAGGTCCAAGATGAGCAGGTTTCCAAAACGCAGGGTTCCGGAGAGGACAGGGGGAATGACGCTATGCAATCTGGGGGTTGAGGTCAAGGGTCTCTCGGCGATCATGTTTGTGATTTTGGAATTTCTTCATTCTTGCAGTCATGATAAATTGGCATTATTCCATATATTTTCAACTGTTCAAGCAGGAATCAAGCTATATACGCGTGACCAGGAATCACATCAAGAACCCACATCGTATCTATCAAGCATATACTCCAAAAGACGCCGTAGTCACATATTGTGATGTATGCAAAAGTGGTATGAAACTGCCCCAAGAAACTTTTCCGCTGCCTAAAGGTAGTCCTTTTTCCGACTCGTTCTCGTATATTGAGTAAGAGCCCACTCAACATCACCACCAGCATTCTTTTCCAATGTACCTCCACGAATTTCGAAGAGCCGCATAGTCATACGTGGCCCAACCTCAGCCAGTTCCACATCTTGATAACCCGTTCGGACAAAGACGTGATGGCGCACCTCGATGGCGTCTTCTCTGTTTTGAAAAGTAACAACTCTGTTCCCGAGCTTTCCACCGCCTTCTCGTGGAGGGAAAAGGTGCTTGAGAATCTGAACCACACGCTTTCCAAGTTTCGTCGTGAAGCCTTCGAAAATCAAGTGAGGATAACTTTCCGAGACAGTTCCTCGAGACGAATCAGGTATATCGGCACGCAGCATGACATTGTGTAGTGAGAAGCTGGCAGTTGGCCCGTGAGGAAGATGCGATACCGTGATTGCGGTGGGCGTACCACGGTGTTCGTGCAAAAGAACCATGTCGGTGAGTGCAGCAGCATTCGCGCTTGATACCAAATTGGGCAAAATAAGATTACCTCTGTTCAAACGAATGGAGGTCGGGAGCAATAAACGGATCTCCTTTGCGAACGTGCTGAGTCTTGCTGACGGAGAGCGGGATGTTGTAACCAGTGGGCGGGGGTCTATCAGACCAGAGGTGAGTGCATATTCGTCGTCAACATCCATAAACTCGTCATCCTTTCCTGGTCCCTTGGAGGGTAGAGACTCGTCGTATTTGAAGTCTTCGCGGAGCTCGGCGTCGTTAGCGATGGAGGGATCGAGGGGTTTGCCAGACGCCAAAGCTGCTTTGAGCTTTGCGCGCTTTTCGGCGATTGATGCATCTCGAAGGGTGAGAGCTAAACAAGCGTTAGTTTCGTGATTCTTTTGATTTTCTAAGTTTGGTTGATGCCATACGAACCTTTACGGTAAAGGTAGTCCCTCCGCTCTCGTGCTTGTCGGCGCTTAACAAAATATCAGTTGCTGTTCAAAGATATTAAAAGTAGTAGAAATTGGCAGTGAAACATATTTTGACTTACGATCATGGCTGCGAAATATGTAAGATTGATTTGCTCGTCAAGTGAAACGGTGAGATCGGGCCATAATTTTTTTATTCTGCCGATAAAGAAGTGCGGCTCTGGTCGGTCTCGGCGTCCCTAGAGGGGGATTTTCCTCGAAGCGGAGGAAAGCGCGACTGCTGATTGGCGCCTGCCTCATTACTCATGCGATTACCGCCTTCGCGGAGGAGCTTTTCTTTGGCCGCCACACAACCTGGGTACCTCGTTGCTCCCTCTCCAATTCATTATTCTCTCCCTGGCTTAGAATTCCTAGTCATGCCGGCTTGAGTTCTTGAACAGACTCTCCGTTGCCGATTCTGAGACTGTCGCTGTCCCAAGGAGACTTCCCTCACCACTCAAGAAGACGTTGTACAACCCCGCGTGCTCGCCGCACTTGATACACACAAGATATCAGACGCCCTTATTTCCAAAGTCCGACAACGACTCAGTCAAGCTCGTTATTTCACACGTTACCGGCTCGAAAGCTCCATCTCAAGCCCACGGCGACATAGACTGGATGCTGCCATTTTGCTGTCCAGTATTTCATTGATACAATCCTTCGACATTTCAGAAGTGAATGTGTCTCCGCATGGTCTCGCAACGATGGACGCGTTTACGAATCTAGGAAACCACATGGTCTCTGATTCTGCCTCTACAATCAACGCAGACGATGGTTATTCAACTGTTGATCCAGATGAGAGTCTCCTCAGCCTAGCAGGCGGTGCTCGACGCAGGAGACATGACGATGAAGATGACGGCTCGGATGCTTTTGATGACGATGAACTGGAAAGTCTTGCAAGCGTTCCTGTTGGTGGTCGTCTCCAAAAGCAAAAGCACGAAGAAGAAAAGGAACTTCCACCCCATGCGTGCGCGTGAGTAAAGCCTGTACGAAGATTTTATTATATATGATGCTAAGAATCACAGGTATTGCGGCATACATAACCCAAGCAGTGTTGTGAAATGTCTTTCTTGCAGTAAATGGTTCTGTAGTGCGCGTGGTAACACTTCCTCCTCACATATCGTTAATCATCTTGTCCGTGCACGACACAAGGAAGTCCAGCTTCACCCTAGCTCTTCTCTTGGCGATACGATTCTTGAGTGCTACAACTGTGGAACAAAAAACGCTTTCCTGCTCGGATTCATTCCTGCCAAGTCTGACACCGTCGTTGTTCTCCTCTGTCGCCAACCATGTGCCGCCATGCCGTCATCGAAAGACATGAATTGGGATACATCGCGTTGGCAACCACTTATCGAGGACAGATCTTTTCTGCCATGGCTTGTAGCAACACCCTCAGATCAAGAACAACTTCGAGCACGCCATTTGAGTCCGCAGATGATTGCAAAATTGGAAGAAATGTGGAAGGACAACTCAGCCGCCACAATTGCCGATCTTGAAAAAGCCAATAGCGTTGACGACGAGCCTGCTCCGGTCCTGTTGCGCTACGACGATGCATACCAATATCAGAATGTCTTCGGTCCTCTGGTTAAGATAGAGGCCGATTACGATCGCAAGTTGAAGGAGTCACAGTCTCAAGATGGGTTGATTGTTCGGTGGGATCTCGGTCTGAACAACAAACACCTTGCCAGTTTTGTTCTTCCGAAGCTAGAGTTGGGTGATGTGAAGTTAGCAGTTGGTGACGAAATGCGCCTGAAATACACTGGGGAGTTGCGTCCGAAATGGGAAGGTGTTGGCTACGTTATAAAGATCCCCAACAACCAGTCAGATGAGGTCACAATCGAATTGCGCGCCAAAGGCGACCACAAGTCGGTTCCCACGGAATGTACACACAACTTCACCGCGGATTATGTCTGGAAGGCAACCTCGTTTGACCGCATGCAGTACGCTATGAAGACTTTTGCCGTTGACGAAATGAGTGTTTCGGGCTATCTATTCCATCGACTTCTAGGCCATGAAGTCGCCGCAGCGCCAATGAAAACCCAGATGCCAAAGAAATTCAGTGTCCCTGGTTTGCCTGAACTGAACGGTAGTCAAATCAACGCAGTCAAGAGTGTTTTGCAGAAACCGCTCAGCCTGATTCAAGGTCCTCCAGGAACTGGAAAGACCGTAACATCAGCCACGATCATCTATCATCTTGCCAAGATCAATGGAGGCCAAGTTCTTGTCTGCGCTCCGTCCAACGTTGCTGTCGATCAGCTCTGTGAAAGAATCCATCGCACTGGATTGAAGACTGTTCGTGTTACGGCCAAGTCTCGTGAGGATGTGGAGTCGCCTGTTCGATTTCTGTCCTTACACGAACAAGTCCGAATGAACGATAGCAACATTGAACTCAACAAACTCAATCAGTTGAAGTCCGAATTGGGTGAACTTTCCAGTCAAGACGAGAAGAAGTTCAAGCAGCTTACCCGCGCTGCCGAGCGAGAGATTCTCACAAACGCTGACGTTATCTGTTGTACTTGCGTTGGTGCTGGAGACCCACGAATTGCAAAATTCAAGTTTCGCACGGTTCTCATTGACGAATCTACACAATCTGCAGAGCCTGAGTGTATGATTCCTCTGGTACTGGGCTGCAAGCAGGTTGTGCTCGTTGGAGATCATCAGCAACTGGGACCAGTCATTATGAACAAGAAAGCTGCCAAGGCTGGTCTGAATCAGTCGCTCTTCGAGCGCCTTGTTATCCTTGGCTGTTCTCCGATACGGTTGAATGTACAATATCGCATGCACCCTTGCTTATCGGAATTTCCATCCAACATGTTTTACGAAGGATCCCTACAAAACGGTGTTTCTATGGCACAACGTCTTCGTCGTGACGTTGATTTTCCTTGGCCCGTGGCAGAAAATCCCATGATGTTCTGGTCCAACCTTGGAAACGAAGAAATTTCGGCTTCTGGAACTTCCTACCTGAATCGGACAGAGGCAGCTAACGTTGAGAAAATCGTAACTCGATTCTTCAAGGCAGGAGTTCAACCCTCGGGTATCGGCATCATCACTCCTTATGAAGGCCAGCGCAGCTACGTTGTCTCTTCCATGCAAGCTACTGGCACCTTCAAGAAGGAGCACTACAAGGAAATCGAGGTAGCGTCGGTCGATGCGTTCCAAGGTCGAGAGAAGGACTTCATCGTTCTTTCGTGCGTGCGTTCCAACGACCACCAAGGCATCGGTTTCTTGAGCGATCCTCGTCGTCTCAACGTCGCTCTTACGCGTGCCAAGTACGGAGTAGTTATCCTGGGTAACCCGAAGGTTTTGTCCAAGCACCCTCTATGGAATTATCTTCTTCTCCACTTCAAGGAACGCAAATGTCTGGTTGAGGGACCATTGTCGAATCTTCAGGAATCACTCGTTCAATTCAGCCGCCCTAAACAGGCGTACCGTGGACCTCAGAGATTCCACATGGCCTACAACCATGCATCCAGTATGGCTAGCGGAATGTCGAATGGTCGGAATGGGAATCGCCCCGAATTTCATGACACAGGCTCTGTGGTTGGCTACATTCCGGATGATGTGTCTTCTGTGCACTCCTCAGCCATCGGTGGTGTTGGTGTCCCGTCCGGATATCCGCCTATGTTCCAGAATTTCGCAGAAGCGTGGCCATCTCTTCAAGGAGGTCGTCGTGCTAACGGTGCTCGCATTAAGGGTGCTCCAAGTGTCGCTGGCGAATCGGTTGCCGCTACAGAATCTGATATGACGAGCAGCGTGATCGACGGTAAAGGCGGCCAAGGTGGAGTCAGTCTGGCTGGTTTGAGCATCAATGATATGACGAAGCAACCCAGTCTCAGCCAGTCCGATAGATTGAAGCGATATGTTGAATCAGGAGGCCGTGATGGCTACAAGTCTGGGATCAACGACAGCGGCAGCATTTTTGGCGGCAGCTCGGCTAGCATCCGCGTACCTCGTGGGCCTGGGCATGCTCAGGACGATGATGACGCTCGCAGTGTCTCGACTGCATTTGCCAGTCAGATCGGTGGCAACTACGACTGAATACACTATCTTTTGTAACGCTAGTGCATTCATCTTTTTTCGAATTATGCGTAGGCCACCAAAGGTCACGAGTCCAAGGCACCACAATTGTTTCAAAGTACAATTTGACTGTGTCGGTTATTGTCGGATCACAGAACGTATTATCAATATTTCACAAGTCAAGGCGATATCAACTTAGGCCTTGTTACTATGAGGCCTCAGTCCAAGATTTCACTCTGCGTTTGAGATGTTTGATACCCGACTTGTGGAATTGTATCCCCATAATATCGACATGGCATCTATGCTGAGGAAGCCATCGCGACACACCTACATACTGGGCAACAATGTGCAGTGTCATGCTCTCAGCTACGGATGTCCACTATGGCTGATAGGACTCTGCGCTGCTTGTGATTGTCTGTTGGTGTGTGCGATCGAAGAGAGAAGACACGGCCTTGACTGCGGATCAGTGGGTTGATAGGTGGAGGAAGGAGGCTGATGTTTTCCAAACATACATGTCACTCGTTTGATCACAACGTGTAGAAACCGACTATGGTGAGACAAGACCGTTTCACGTTAAGTATGTTCATAGCGCCTTCTAGGGGCCAGATAAGGGCATCTTGTCTCCGTCGAATCATTGTCAATAAGGGTTCTATTTCAATTTTCTACCTGACGAAGGGATTAGCTATCATTTGACGTATGCGTAGATTTACTTGGTGATATGCAACGAACCTAACAGCAGCCGAGATCTTGCAAATGCTTAGGGCTAGAGCAAACTTGACTTCACATCTAATTTTTACTTATGACCTACGACGTATCAGTAGAACTTTTACTGGGACAACGAATCGAAAGTAATGGTTTCAATTAAGATGATAGACCAATCAACATGTCTCGAGTAAGTACAGGATCATCAGCTCAGATGTAAGACTCTAATCAAAAGTAGCAGGAGCATATCGCAACAAGTGATGTCTTTCCCCTTCCTTCACGTCTCTAATGTATACTCTGTACGAACTTCACCGAATTGATGAAAATCGTCCCTACTCTAGCAATCAAAGTCGACATAACAAGCCTCATGCAGGCTGGTATCAAGAACATCAGTCGAATAATCCGAGCTCGAAGTGCCCGTAATATCGATCTGGTCTCCGTAGCTGATGTAGCAGTTCGTCACCTTCGGGTCGCATCCAGACGAAGTCCACTCAATGGTATACGGCAAGGGAGAATCAAGCACAGCAGGCGTGCCAACGCATGGATCATCGTTTCCGTACGATGGTTGGGCAATCTCGGCGCCGTCTTGGATCAGTATCCAACCCATGAAGTATTCGTTCGTGTTTGTACCGCCAATGTTGGTGGCGTCGGTGGTGTTAACGTAGCCGATGATGGTGCAGCTGGAGGCCGCTGCGACAGCCACCATAGCGGAGAGGGAGGTAAGGGCTTTGGCAAAATGCATCTTTTGCGATTGATTGAAAGGAAGAATCCGATTTTGTTCTGAGGGTTGGATCCGAGGTCTTTGGTGAAGAGACTATCAAAGATGGCTTGTGGTTTGGTTTGATATAAAAGTCATTCCGGGAGACGCAGAACCTCCTATTTATGCTTATCCAGCCCTGGACAACCTTGAGATTGAAACTTCAATGAGGTCATCCAGATGAAAGGATCAGAATTTCATGCCCGGTTCCAGAACCAAAAGTTGAACCTATTCCAGAGATATTCCTCCCCGAGGTTACAGTCAAGAAATCCTTTCAAAGTCCTTAGGGCACTCCTGGTCGCTGTTAGGGCTTCGGGACATGCACCGTAGTCGTGGGCTCTAGATTCCGAGTGGTGGTTTCTACCGGCACCTGGCTCACGGAGGGAATGTAACCGCTCCACAGTGCGAACTAGATGGTAGATACACGGCTCACCACGCGTTTGTGGGACTTTTATATGGGGGTTATGATGCCATATATCCACATCGACGATAGATCGACTGGCCCCCACGCATTGCAATCCTGGGGTTCCTACAAACTTTGTTGCTGTTGTTGGGGAACGTACACCTTCTTTGAGTTCGTGAGTTACGTATCCTGGGCTTTGAGGGATTTCTGTCCTGACACGTACACAAGCTTCTGACACTAGAACATGACTCTATTCGGAACAGAGGAGCCGCGAAGCTTGACTTTGTGTGTCGTCCAGTCCCTTCGGAGCTGTTATGTGAACCCACTCGACCTACGATATAGTTAGAGAGGAATGATGAAATGCCCGATGCACACAAACAAGTTTTACAGTGTCATCAAAAACTTCTTTCTGCTGCCGCCTTTCGGAACGAGGTCGAGAATGAATGAAGTCACAAGTCCAATGTGCTATCTGCACTTAAGATCTTCATTAACAAGATGAGCTATTATTGGATCTTTGGGCATTTTCACTCATGAATCGGTTGATGCCTGCAGGATTTCGCCCTTCTAAGTATCAATTTTCTTGAAGTCAACTTAAACATACGAGAACAAATGTAGTACTACGTAAACTACGGAAACAAACTGAGCCGGCTTCCACAGTCGATCTTAAAGCCTTGTGTACTATGAACCAAACCTAGAAAGCCTTCAGTGTAGTCTTATGCCATCTCATTACATGCTGGGTAGTCAATCTTGTAGAAAGTACTTTTGACATTGAAATCATTAGGAGTTCATTTCATCAGAAGCCTGCAACAATCTTGATCGTGTTAGTTGATCGCAGTGTTACTAGAGTTCTTCCAACAACAATTGCACCTCCGATCTCCCGGTAGGAGAGCCATTGTTGTGCCCTAAAACGGTCTCATAGGCCGTCGCGCCGGTCAATCCAGCGAATGCCCACGAGGTGAAATCGTCGTCCACACTACTCAGCCATGTGTTTTCACCAAGCAAAGGGGAGGTGGATTTTTGGGGGCCGTCAGTACTGATCATCGGGACTTGAGACAGACTGTCCCTCATAATTTCTATGAGGTCAGGCGTGGGCCTTTTGTTGTACAGCCCCCCTCCACTTGTCACCTTCAAATCACCCTGGCCATTTCGGGAAGCGGTCCGTCTAGCTACGACCTCGATGAATTTAGTAGCAAAATGCGCCGAGTAGTAACTGTCCTGCAGCTCCCGCATCATCTGCCAGCACTGATTGAAGCTCTGGAGACCGGCTTGGCGGACACGTTCGTCGTCTGATCGAGTGTCGGAAATGTGAGATATCATCGCTGGAACAAGGGCGCTGAATCCTGTCTGCGGAAGAAGACGGAAAAGGTCGAGCTGATGAAGATCGAGAGCGATTGTAGTGATCTCATTTGCTGCCGAACGGACGACAGTGCGTGAGTTGCTTTCGACATTGCAACTTCGATTCTTGGACGCATCGCTCCAGCAGTCACTTGTCGAGCGGTTTCTCGGCATAAAAAGGGTTATAAGGATAGCCCAGTAAACCATGTGGAGCAGTGCACGGTGAAAGTGAAGAGACGAATCTGGATAATTGGACGACTCAGGATTGTAAGGACGATACAAGGCATCCTTTGGGAGACGTTCTCGCCACAATTTCAAATCTCGGTCATAAGCTCGGAGTCTGCGTCGATCGACCTTGCTAAGACACGGTAGTAATACCATTGTAGTCGATCTTCCACCTAAGGCTGGGTTGCTCTTGTTGAACATAGCGTATTGCGTACTTATGATATCTCGGAGATGTGTACAAACCTTGGTCATTTCGATAAATAAGATAACGAGTTGGCGCTGCTTTTCTGTCTGTGAAAGCTGGGGCTGTTCTTGGGGAATGCTCTGATAATCTAACGATGCTGACTCGATATCAAAATCCTTGATCGTCAACATGGAGATATCGTGTCCCACGGGGGATAGAATCGTTTGTCTCTTTAGGCCCAAAGAAACAATGGCATCCCGGTTGTACAGCGACCACCATAGCCGTTTACGCAGCTTGTGCAATCCAGAATCTGAATTCTGTCTGGCAGTTTGTCGATTGAGTCCTATGGTCAGAGCCAGGGAGTGCGCCAAGTTAAGCCAATGCCAGGCATCTTTCTGGTCATCCGGTGTCTCGTACCATAATGACATTAACAAAAGAGACTGGATCAGACATATTCGATCCTCTTCGTAGTCCTGGTCGTATAGTAGCTACTTCCGTATCAGTAGAATTTCATCCGCTTGGGTTCGTATTTGATGTGAGTATTTCCTTACCCTAACTTTTTTGAATAAGGCCTTGCGCGCAGCTTTCCTGGTAAGATAGCCGGTCATCCGCAAAGGTTTGATATCGGCATAGGCACTTCCGGCGAACATGACAGCTTGAAACAATAACAAGCTTACTTTGCCAGCTTCGACATTCGTACCTCGTATCACATCCACAAAATTTGACATATCCAATATCGGCATGAACGGATGGATATATTGGACGTAACCGTCAAGGATTGAATCAAAGAGTGCAGGTGATGGAATCGACAATGCACCCTTCGCAGTTAGGTAGTGTATATCTGCAGAGTCTAAATGCGTAGGTAGCGGTTGGATGTACGACGGCAGCGTCTCACCCGGCCAAAAATTAGAGTCCGCCTTGTATCTATCTTCCCTTGACGAGGGGCTTAGAGAAGAATCTGGACGAAAATCTATGGCCCCTCGCTCCCATGCTGGTGATAACGGATAGCGCTGAGTGTAAGCCTGATGTTCATCTTCAATGACCTCAAGGATACTTCCTCCTCGAGAGCAATCTTCTGGGGCATTATCTGCCGAATCGCATTCAGCAGGCGTCCGTAGCAGGTTTTGGTTGTATGGATCGCAGGATCCATCTGGTGTAATTGCATCCGCGTGAACCTGTGGCTTCTCGGCTGCTGCTGCTGCTGCTACTTGGACGACAGATTCCCGACGGTTGCGCGTGCTTTCTAACATTCGTTGACGCTTCCTTCCAGCTAAGTCAACCGATGCCAAAACAGACTCACTCAATGGTTGAATCAAGGAACGAAACCAAGGCGGCGGCTTACTGTGTGCGTTGGGTCTTTGCAATTTCACATTCTACCTGGTCCAACCTACAGTTGAGGCAGGGTACGCCTTCTTCGACGTTGCAGCGCACCTTTCTGAACTGGCAGAATGTACAAGCAACAGTAGCTCTCCTCTTTTTTGAGAATCCGAGCTGGGGATTGCCACGATCAACAGTCGTACGCGTTAACTCCATAGGTTGAAAGACTAGATGCATTGAGATTGTAACTACTGTATGGGTAAATGAGTAAGATCTCATGGCGATACAATTCTTCGGAGGCTGGAAGGGTGAGAGCTTTAAGTAGGAAGTAGGAGGGCGGGGGCTTGGAAGGCCTAGACATAGTAGACAAAGGAACGAAAGCATCAAGGTTCACAAACCCCGCATCTTTCTTATTCGTCTGAGGGTGGTCTAGATAATCTGTTGCATGCGTACTGACCAATAAAATGTTCTAAAGGGGGTGTCTATTGTTGTCGGTTTTTTGCCTAATCCGGCAACAAAGAAAGTATCCAACTCAACATTGATCAGTTTTTAGCATCGTGAGATTGCCTTTAGCTGATGGACTATCTAGATCTCTCGTCACGATGCTTTCTAAATCTTGCCCTTTCTCGATCGATCGATGACTTCGCCTGACAAGACGAAATCAGGATATTCGAAATCGTGACTTGAGTCTCCTCCGTGGGTGCGCCAGGCACCTCCGTCCACTACCGTACTGGCATTAGCAACCATGTTCTATATTTCCACATAGGCTGTCACCTAGCTTACCTACGAGAATCTCGCCATTGACGTAGTTGCCGGTATCAGAAAACAGATAGACGGTGGCGTCAGCAATTTCCCTAACATTACCCAATCTTCCCAAGGGAATCCTTGCAACGGACTTTGCGTTACCGGGTATGGTCAATCTTCTCATGCCTTCGGTGTTTGCAATAGGCCCTGGTGCAATCACGTTTGCCGTGACACCTCGTGGACCAAGCTCAATTGCTGCATTGGCCGCTAGTACATCAATTCCAGCTTTTGCTGCAAGCGCGTGGGATTGAAGTGGTACGCCCGTATAGTACGTCGCTGCGCTGAGGAAGATGATGCGTCCACCGGACGTCCCAAATTTGCTACTCGCAGCAGCAGACTGGAGAAGAAAGGGAAGCGTAGCCTTTAGCGTATTGAATGCGCCCACAAGGTCTATTTCGACCACTGTCTTGAATGCATTCTCCGAAAGCTGAGTTATAGGTGCTAAGAAGTTTCCTGCAGCTCCAGCACTGACCGGGTTTTGAATAAGGAATAGATCTAAGGGAACTCGATGTGTAAACAGAACTCACATTACAAAATCGATCTTTCCAAGCTCCCTTGAACAATTTCGGACAGCTTCTTGCAAAAGCCGTGCGTTTCTCACGTCGACCGAGCCGTACCCAATCACCTGCGCTCCAGAACGTACCATTGCAATTTCTCTGGCTACTCGCTCTGTTTTCTCTACATTCCGCCCAACAATGCAGGCGTTCGCACCGAGATATACGAGTGCTTTGACCTGCGCACTGCAGATGTCTCCCCCTCCGCCAGTACAAAACACAACCATTCCATCTGATGAGAGCTGTGAGCTATAGGTCTCGTGATATGAAATGTAATCACTCTACCAAAGATATTTTCTTTCCAGACACTGCTGACATAATTATTCTCTCCGTGTGTCATGGTGTCTGTTGTCGACAATGCCCAACAAGTTGATGAATGAGAAGAAATAGCAAATTCAGTGGGGTATGCCTTGATACAAGAATGCATGTAACCATTTGAACATGGACTTTTGAGTCTGGGCTTACCTCGCCGCGGCAAGTTCGGTACGTCGTTATGTAGACGCCACCTAGGTATTATGGAGTATATTATCATCTCAGTAGAATTATTCCCGGCTGCACTTCAATTTTCGACAATGAAATACTTATATGAAACGATAATTGGGAGTCTTTCAAACGTTCCACATTGATGAAAATAGGAAATATGATGGGTAGACCACCCCGGAGAATACATCCACTCCCTAGATTGCCTGGTAGGAAAATCACAACTTGTAATCTACGAAGTCCTATATAAATGTACAAACAATTTGAATATAGACCTCGGTTCCCAAAACGGCTTTGAGGTCTTTGAGGATAATATCAACCGGCGTACATAGTTCAGAGCTCGTAGTGCGGCTATAGACCAGACCATACAGCGAGGCTCTAAGCCCTAACTACGTTATTTTCTCTATTTCTCAAATCGAAACTCTCACTTCATACCGCCCAGTACTGAATGGTCGTATGCCTCGACTTTATCTGTCAATCCAGTTCTAGATTATCAATTACTTAGTCATTTCGTTTCGTTGCCTTATGAGGCGACTCAGGGGAGCTTTCGTGCCATCTGCGGGAGAACGTCGACCTATTATTTTGCCAAAATATATGACTACATAATATGTCAATCTAGGAGATCTTTCTTGCTTATAAGTAGGATGGTTCCGGGATCGATAGACAATGAAATCATCATTGGTATGTCCCTAGGTACTATAATTTCAAGTGAACGCCGCATCAATTTTGTAAAAGTTAAGAATTCACCCTTCCCAAGCCCCAGCAGGACTCCTTGTATGTGAGAATAATTTATCAAACGACATCACTACGCAGATTTACACTCACATCTTCGATATGTCCCTGGTGGTTCTTTTCGTTGGTAACGACCAGCTCCTTGGTGTTACTGTCGGTGTGAATATCTCGGGCGAACACGGCCACCTCATCCTCATCATCGAACATGGCCGCCATCTCTTCAAGGGGGATGCCTTTGGTCTCGGGAACCTTCCAAACAATCCAGAAAAATCCAACTCCGGAGATAATGATAAAAACCTGAGACGAAGAAGCAGAACGTCAGCAGCAGCAGCAAGATACAATTCGAAGTTATTTCCAGGGCTTTTGTGTGGCTCCTGCCCATGGGGCACTACAGAAGACTGGGAATTGGACCTACCAAAAAGAACTTCCAGCCAATATGCGCGAATGACGTCGGGCTAACTTGAAGGTATACAAGGTCTGTCAATGCGTTGGTCGCGACGGCCAGCGCGAGACCCTTGGCACGGAGGTGATTCGGGAAGATTTCGGTGTAAAAGACATAGCCACCAACATCCACACCAATGCTATAGATGAATATGAAGAAGTACAAAGCAAAGACGCCAGTGCCTAGGCCTGCTTTATTAGTCCCTGCGCCTCCGTACGACGCAACCATAGCTGCCTCGAGTACCAAGCACAAGCAACAACCTCCGATCCCGAGCGCCATGAGTGGTCGCCGCCCCCAGCGGTCAACGAGCAAGGAGCCTATCAAATTTGCTGGAGGGCCAACTATAGGTAGAGTTTCTATTAACAAAGAAGCCTAAATGGCATTGATGGAGATCCAACAGGTGGGAGATCGTACCTGATATATAGCCACAGAGCAACCGCAACTGATCCCTGGTACCGAAACCTAATGACTGGTAGATTGTTGGACCCTGGACTCATGAATCAATATTCCAGAACAGGGAATGTAAGGGTAAATGTGTCATACGTAGTTGGTTATAACCAACGGGCCAGCACTTTGACTCAGGAATGCAAACGTGACGGCAAGGATACAACGCCTACGATATGACGGTCGCCGGAACATCTCATACCATGACGGATTCAGAGTGATATCTATCCTGGTTTGCTCTCGCATCTGATAGAATTCTTTGCGGGAGTATGTCTCGTCGGGATCGTCAGGAATGCTGTGGAGTTTCGAGATGATCTCCCACGCCTCTCCGGGCTTTTCCGACATCAAAAGCCAGCGTGGTGATTGAGGAAGAAATGGTAAGATCAAGAGGATCAGCACTGGCCAAACCAGTGCGATGCCGAGAGGGCCTCGCCATTGTGTATCGGAAGTGGCGAGGTCGTAGAATGCTAGACCCATGTAAGATGCCAACGCGTAGCCGAGCGTTAGCATCACACCGTTCAAGCCTACGAAAAAGCCACGCAGTTCAGTCGGCGCAAGCTCCGCCACATAGACTGGGGCTATTACATCTTCAAAATCTATCTAAGCAGCTCGAATACTGGGAAAATATACGTACTAACTGCCAGAAATCCCCAGCTCCCAGCCCCGGCAAAGAATCGAAAAGCAATGAACATGCCCGTATTCTGAGCTGCACAAAGAAGTGTTCCTCCGATGATGGATAGAACTGAGCAGTATGCAAACGCAACTTTTCGACCCCATTTGTCGCTTACCCAGCTGGCGATGATGACACTGAAGAATGCCCCAGCCTTGGGATACCCAAGTCAATAGACTTCGTCCGTATGATTATCTTCAAGTACACTTACTTGAAACACTCCTGACATGGCCCCGGTGAGTCCATCCGCCCCCGGTCTCAATTCTCCGTCAGGCGTGACTAGATTCATATACTTGAGAAAGGTTGGCTGGCCTAAAGTTGTGCCAATTATTGAAGCTGGGAATCCGAAGCCAATCTGGCCGGTAGAAATGAGGGTGCATATCCAAAGGCTTCTCCAGGTCCAAAAGCGGCGTTTTTGGGAAGCCATATTGCCTGCTATTGGAGGATATCAGGCTATTAGACGTGAGATGCGACACGATTCTGTCTCTCGTGAAATGACTGGCTGAGCGAGTTTAAGATATAAACAAAATGTTGAATCTATATCATTAATTATTATTCTCCGCCTTGTGCTGATTGCGAGATGGATGGATCTTATTTATATGCAAGACTGAGCCAAACTTTTCACAAAGGGCGATGGACACACTAGCATCGCTTATTGTGAGTCGGCTGAAAGTAACACTGTCTTCGCGTATTTCAAGGTTCCAATTTTGGATTCCTTGGGATTCCCAATTTGAAGTGCCCAAAATCAACCTGAGATCAAAGGTGAGCGTCACATCGTTTCGTACTCCATTGCGTACCGAGGGCTACTCGCAATGAAAACTGTCCCGTTGCCCTAGAAAAGCTCGGGACGGCATCGGCAACTTTGAGAATCAACAGTTCACACGAAGGATGGGTGACTGCATAACCAATTGGGTGACACTATTATAGCCAGAGTACCGTCAAGGCGTACATAGAAACCAGGGCTCTTTCGAAAGGCAGAATCGGCTACAAGTTGCGTTTTCCTACCACTATTGTAACTTTTTGCTAGGAATGAGACGATTGAATCAAAATGCCTCATAAGTCTCGCTGGTCTGTCCCTATCGAAACGGCCAGTTTACCTTCCTTTATCTTCGGCACTCCGCACGGCAAGCTTCCTGAAACTCTCGCATACGTCGACGCTGACCGGCCTGAGACGCATCATTTAACAATCCATGAATACCGAGAATGGTCGAAACGTTTCGCATTTGGTCTCATCTCTGCCGGTCTCAAGGCAGGAGACCGTGTGCTCCTGTATTCTGGAAATAATCTATTCTTCCCTACCGTCTTCATGGGAGTGATCATGGCAGAGGGGATCTTTACGACTGCCAATCCAACCTTCACTAGCCGTGAACTCGCATACCAGCTGAAAGATTCTGGGGCCTCTTTTCTCTTGACAGCAGAAGGAAGTTTGGCAACGGCCTTGGAAGCATCTAAAACGGCAGGACTATCGCAGAACAGAGTGTATGTATCCGATGATGCGTTCTTCGACGATCAAGGCGAGGATAGAGAAGGCATTCGTCATTGGAAACATCTGATTTCCAGTCCCGAAAGTGGTAGTCGGTTCACCTGGAAGCCCTGCGCGACATTGGAAGAAGCGAAGCGGACCGTCTGCCTTCTGTACTCGTCTGGGACTACAGGTGTTCCCAAAGGGGTCGAGCTTTCGCACTATACCCTGATTGCGAATTGTTGTCAAGTCGACCATTTGATTGATCTAGACCCTCGATTTTCCCGCGATATTGTCCACCAGCAGCGGTGGCTCTGTTTCCTACCTTGGTATCACGGTCTGGCACTTATTTACTTTGGCACTGTTGCCCCACGGAGGAAGATACCGGTATTCTGTATGAAGAGATATGATCTGCATAAAATGTTATGCCATGTTCAGCAGTTCAAAATATCGGAACTGCTTCTGGTCCCTCCAATTGTCGTGGCCATGGCTAAGTCCCAAGCAGTTCGAAGTGGGGTGTATGATCTTAGTAGTGTAAGAAAGATCCAGGCTGGCGCAGCTCCAATGGGTCGAGAGATCTGTGAAGAATTGGAAGCATTGTGGCCAGATGGACAGGTTAATGTGAAACAGGGGTGGGCAATGTCTGAGTAAGTCTTGTGGTGGATCACGTAGTAACCAAGTTTTATTGACTTGCAGAATAGGGCACCCTGCCAACTCCTCAATTGGGATAATCGGGAGATCTCCAGATCTTCATCTGTGGGGGAATTGATGGCCAATTGTGAAGCAAAGATCATGGACGATGATGGGTTCAATGAGCTGCCCGATGGCACCTCTGGCGAGTTGTGGGTTCGCTCACCGAACATGATGAACGGATACTGGCGCAATGCACAAGCGACTGCGGACACCATCACTCCTGACGGATGGCTAAAAACTGGTGACATTGCTTATGTTGATAGCTACGGAAAGTTCTTCATTGTCGACAGGAAAAAAGTCTGTCCTCCAACCCACTGGAACTTGTTGACCCAGACGGATGTGCAACATACATTCTAATCGGCTTATTCTTTAGGAATTGATCAAGGTGAAAGGCAACCAAGTTGCGCCGGCAGAACTCGAGTCAGTTCTTCTAGATCACCCCGATATTGCCGATGCAGCTGTTGTAGGTGTTAAGGTGTAAGCCATCCCCGACCTCATGGCATGGCCACAGGACAAGCTAAACAAAATCGTTACAGGGAGGATGATGAACGACCACGGGCATACATCATCAAGAAAGCAGGGTCTTCTGTTACTAGAGAAGAAATCCTCAATTTCCTGGACAGCAGAGTAGCCAAAATAAAAAGAATAACTGGGGGAATTGTTTTCACTGATGAGATACCAAAAAACCAGGTAACTAAAGCCCTGCAGTTGATGGACGCCAAACTAACTTGATAAAAGTCTGGCAAGATTCTTCGACGACTTTTACGTGAGCGTGCCATTGCTGAGCAGGCTTCCTTGATAGGCGAAATGGCGAGACTGTGAATTTCCACGACTGGACTAGACTTATATTTGTGTAATGCTCTAAACAAGTCGAGACTACGTGTACTTGTAATCCTCTCGAGGGAACTGCACATCTAGCCCGTAATTATCTTCAAATCAGTCTTATCATGAACTTGCAGGGAAATCGGATCATAGAAACGAGTGTATACTTTCTTCTAGTAGACAGTGGTTCATCCTGTGTATTGAAGGAGTATTTCTACAAATGAACTTCTCGTACCTCTCCGGGGCTCAATGATCCATATTCTCGCACGGCAATTTTGCCTCGAAATCCGACATGAAAACGGACTTTGCAAACGGACTCTACCTTTGAGATGAAGGCGTTCGAACTCGATAAGACTCATACCCGTTTCCCGGAGTAAAAGGAACGAGATAAGAATAGACATTGTGTCAAAGACGTATCATCTATTTGATATTGATGCATACTCTCTGATCTTATGTATAGATAGCACAAATGAATTCCCTATGATTCATGGATTCACTAGAACCTAGCCTGCACTTTCTTCTCAGTATCTCCCAGCGCCCAGTCACTGCGTTGTTTGGATCGAACGGCATTAGACTGATCTACAGTGAAGCCTCCAGCTTTGACAGCAGGATTGTATGCCAGCCCTGTCAGTCTCCTCACCTCCTCGTCGTTCATTTCTCGATTATCCGCCCCATCAGCTCGGCAGTAGATCGTAACAATTCCCGTTCCTCCCAGTCCCAGATTATGCGCCATTGCAATGTGCGTGTTCTCAACAAGTCTGTTGTTTGCCCAACCGCGAAGCTGCCACACCAGCTCTGCACACTGCGCAAGTCCTGTAGCTCCCAGAGGATGGCCTTTTGATAGTAGGCCACCGGATGGGTTGATAACTGTACGCCCGCCGTATGTGATATTGCCGTCTCGTACATACTCATGCGCTTTTCCTGTTGGACAGAGCCCGAGTGAATCTATGAAAATCATCTCAGCGGCCGAAAAACAATCGTGCAACTCAATGAGTTTCACATCATCAATGGACATTTGTGCTTCGGCTAGCGCATCATGCACTACGCGCTGAGTGATTCCTGCTCCCACCAAATTCATGGCTGTGCGATCAAATGCCGAAGGATTATCAGTCGCCATTGCCTGACCTGCAATCAGAATAGCTTGCGGCTTGAGTTCTGGCCGAGCTCGAAGGAACTTTTCAGAGACAAGGACAGCAGCAGCACCACCGTCACTAGTCGGACAGCATTGTAATTTGGTTAGCGGATCCTGGATCATGGGTGCATTCATGATCTCACTAAGACTGTAGATATCACGGAATTGGGAGTAAGGGTTATTCTGTGAATGAGAATGGTTGACACGCGATATTTCTGCAAAGTCGCTAGGTGTAGCTCCATATCTAAAAACGAGAAGAAAGATTAGTATATCACTCTCTACAGCAAAATAGCAAATGGACACGTCAATGTAGAAGAGAGACTCACTTGTTCATATATTCTTGAGCTGCATAACTAAATAGCTGTAAAGCCGGTGGTGCATTTGTGTTGCCTTTGGTGGCATGTAATAGATCCATATGTCTTCCGACTGGATCAGCACGATCGTTCCAGTAGCTTTTCAAACTTCCTGCACTCATTTTCTCGAACCCCACGACTAAAATACAATCGGCACCACCGTGGCTGATGGCGTTACGGGCCATGGCAAGTCCAGTAGATGCCGTAGCGCAATTATTGTTCACATTGAAAATCGGTATCTCCGTCATCCCAAACTGATAGAAGACTCGTTGACCACAAGTACTGTCGCCATAACAGTAGCATGCGATACCCTGGTCAACGTCATCGTAGCTGATATGGGCATCCAGCATAGCCTTGATCCCGGCCTCATAGCCAAGTTCCGTGTAGTCTACTTTTCCACGAGGCTTTGCAAACTTCGTCAAGCCAACTCCCAGGACGTATGTGGGTGCGAGACTTCTTTTTGGCATCTTACCGGTATCAGTTCACGTTCAACTTCAGTAGCATGGGAAGTGGAGATCAGTCCGGTCATCCTTCGTTGACATCCCTTATTTGATTTGCGTTCATTAAGTATGCACAAAACAAACTAATACTCTCTATCCTCGAACCAAAGCCTGACCCCCACCGAGGAACCAGATTCAAGAATATGTCCAGATTCGATTCCTCGGCCAAACGATTAGTAAAATCTTTGCTTTACCGTCTCCCATGGATTCCCGGGGATGGTATTATGCGGTGATGGCCTAGCCGTCGCATTCCCGATTTGCCGTGGCGAGGTTGCTTGGTACCCTAGTGACAGTTTCGCAGACGAATCGTAACACGAATTTACGCCTTATGGGATTAGAAATGAAAGACTTAGCAACAAGAAACATTGAGCTTGTGTCGATCAGCAGTGGTACGCACCGGCACATATTGGCAGGAGTCCACTACCTATATCTCACAATCAAGCATCAACCCTTTTTATCTCCTTTTGGTAGTTAGCTCTTCGACTACATCCAATTGGTCCATTCTCATCTTTCTGATTAAGCGTCGAGCTGCTTTACTGTAACTTGATTGCATGTACCGAAAGGTCTAGAGAATGTCATTCTTCAACTTCAAAGACCAGACTGTCATCATCACTGGAGTCGGGCATGGCTACGGGACCGCATATGCAAATGCCTTTGCAAGACGGGGTGCGAATGTCGTCGTCAATGACACTTCTAAAGAGGTCAGAATCTATTACTCTTGCTGATTTCACAGCTCCATATCGCCCTGACATAGTTGTTTTGCAGACTGTTGATAGATTGGTTGAGGAACTCAAACTTCTAGGGGCAAATGCCATTCCAAACTATGATAACATTAACGAAGGGGAAAAGATTGTCGATACAGCTGTCTCCAACTTTGGGTCCGTCCATGTATTGATCAGCAATATGGGGGCTATCAAGCACAACGATTTTGCCCTTATGAGCAATGAAGAGTGGTTGTCAATGCTGACAGTGGATTTGAAAGGATTGTACAAGGTATACCAATATCTATATCATAGCAAGATAATGAAAGCACTCTTTCTGACGTGTATGGTCTGTAGTGTGCCAAAGCTGTTTGGCCGCATTTCCGGAAGCAACGATATGGACGAATCCTCAACACAGCTTCGATAAGTGAATCATCTGCCCGAACGCTTGATAACAGTAAGAGTCAATCGAGCAGAATAATATTTCAAGAGTATCTACGGGGATAACTTACACCGTGATTAGCAGCGTTGTTCGCCAAGCTAGGTTTCTCTGAGACGCTTGCAAAAGAAGGCCTGAAGTACAATATCCTAATCAATGTCCTCTCGTCGGTTACTACTACAATTTTCGAGCCACGATGGGTAGTTCCTTTTGCCATTGTGCTAACACACCGTTGGAACAAGGAAACGGGCTGCTTGTTTGAGGTGGGAAATGGATCAATTCAGAAACTGAGATGGGAGCGAACGAAGGGTGCTCTCTTAAAACCAGACTCGACCTTGACACCAGAAGCCATTCTACGTAGGTGGAAAGACATAGTTGACTTTACTGATCCCGACTATCCTCATAGCTCTGTAAATCTTCAGATCATGTTGGACAGGACGCGGCAGTTGATGCCCAGCGTTTCTGGTGACACCCAGATAGGATTCGAAGGCAAAGTGGTACTAGTAACTGGAGCTGCTTCCGGGTAAGAATCTCGACTTACGAAGCTGTCAATCTATTGATGTCATGAAACTAACTTTGATAGCCTCGGTCGCACGTATGCACTATATTTCGCTACAAGAGGTGCCTACGTGATCGTCAATGACCGGGCCGATCCAACACCGGTCGTTGAACAGATCCGACGTTCGGGGGGCACAGCAGTTGGTATACAGGCATCCGTTGAAGATGGAAATGCCATCGTCCAGGCGGCGATCGACAATTTCGGACGCATCGATGTCCTCATAAACAACGCGGGCTTCGTACGCGACAAGTCCTTCGTCAATATGACGGACGATATCTGGGACTCGATTATTGCGGTGCACCTCAATGGTACCTATCAAGTCACTAAAGCAGCCTGGCCTTATTTTGTTCAACAGAAGTACGGAAAAATTGTTAACACCACCAGTACCAGCGGGATATATGGCAGTTTTGGTCAGGCGAACTATGCCACAGCAGTATGTACCCACGGAAACAGTAAGAGACTTCGATTTATACCTGATACTGACCAGCCCTATAGAAGCTAGGGATCGTTGGCCTATCCAACGCACTTGCGTGCGAAGGAGCCAGATTCAACATTCACGTTAATACCATCGCTCCAGGTGCTAGCACCCCTGCGCTAGCTGCTGCTCTTGCCGGCAGCAGCAATGATTACAAACCGGAGTTTGTCGCTCCATTCGTGTCTCTCATTGCCTCCGACAGAATGCCCGAGCCACAGAGCAACGGTCTCTTCGAAGTGACATGTGGATGGCACGCACAAACAAGATTGCAAAGAAGTCAGGGCTATGATTTTAGTTGCAATTTCCGCTTCTGCGGCGATGCCGATCTGACTCCAGAAGCCGTTGCAAAGGCTTGGAGTGTGGCAGTCAGCTTCGAGTTGACCGATAGGGATAGCCAGGCCTTGAGATCTAGCCAACAGATGCAACTTAAAGTCCGTCAAAACATTGACAAAGCAAAGAAAATGCGGGGCAAGGGAACTGAATTTGTCTACGGTATCAAGGACACCATCATCTATAGTAAGTTGGCACCATAAAACCATCAGATTTTCGAATCTAAATAGTTACATAGACCTTAGTGTTGGTGCCAAACGACACGATTTATCCTGGATATACGAAAGATCTGGGTCTCTCTACCCTGTGCCTACATTTGGTGTAATCCCGTTCTTCAACACTGTCCTTCCCTTTGATATTAGCGACATCGTCCCAGGTTTTACACCCCAAAAGTTCCTTCACGGTGAGCACTCTCTTGAAGTCCTGAAGCATCCACTGCCCGCCTCGGGAAAGTTCATCACGTATCCGAAGCTCGTGAATGTGTTGGATAAAGATACTGCAGCTGTTGTCGTCATTGGCTATACCACATTCGACGTCCGCTCTGGTGACAAGGTCTGTTACAACCAGACCTCTCTTTTTGTTCGCGATTCGGGCGGTTTCAGCGGCGGAAGAAGAGTTACCGACAGAAAGGAACGACGTTCCGAGGAGAGACCCTTAGCCCAACCAGAACGAGATCCAGATGCCTACGTCACTGAACCAACGTCGCAAGAACAGGCCGCCTGGTATCGACTCACCGGTGACAAGAACCCAATGCACATCGATCCAGCAGCGAGCCGGCGCGGTGGTTTCGAGGTGCCCATCCTCCACGGGCTGTGCACATTTGGCATCTCAGGCCGGCACATTTATGAACGCCGTGGGCCATTCAAAAGAATCGAGGCACGATTCACCGGAACAGTCCTACCGGGGCAAACACTCCGAACGGAGATGTGGGAGGAAAAGGGCAGTAATGTGATTATTTGGCAAACCAGAATCGTGGAAACTGGAAAGCTTTGTATTCAACAAGCCACTGCCGAGCTGATGGATGACGGTCACGCTTTTGTATACAAGCTATGAGTAATATGATTCATTGTAATGATATCTAGACGCCATAGGCACGGATAACATCACATCTACCATATCGTAACGTAAGCTGGCCACAAAGATACGAATTACTGGTTGCGGAAGAAGTTCTAAGATGACGGTGGTGCCACAGGCCGTAGTTCCAACGAGCTCGGCCATATTAAGGACTTTGTGCCAGAAAGCTGAGCGTGGGCTGAAGAATAAGGCCCAATAGTTGTATGGATCAACTCGTACCTAGGTAGATCTGACGGGCGTCGTTTTCCTAAATATTGACCTCCTTGACGCTGAAGTCAACTTCTACTCATGGAAATCAATGTAAACTACTGAGACGACCTGAGCAGACTTTCAAAGTCGAATGCAAGATGTTGAGCGCCGTAAATCGCATCCATAAACACTTTAGAATGGTCTGTCTTCTTCGTAATATACGCCGAACATTAAGCCTCCTAAAAAAAAGTTCACCCCGAAATGTTCAAAATTCGTGCTGGAGTGGCGGGACCGATGATCTTGACGCACGAAAGGGAATACAATGACACAAAGATGAAGACTTAATACTTGTTGAAGTCATCGAAATACATTGTGAGTTGCAAATTTGTGATATATATATATAATAGTCAGAGTCCATTCGACCTCATAAAGATACAAGAAATGAGTTCACTCGTAGCAACGGGCTGGTAGAAAAGCCTTGGTTCGGGGGGGTATCGCGAAATGATAATGCTATGTGTAGGATACAGAAAGCAACCGGATCCAGTTATGCTTGTCGCTTGAAAGAACAGAGCAAATCGAAAGCAAAAGACAGGGGGAAATAGAATGGGGTGGAGCAAAGTCTGGATGACACGACACAATCCCGATGTAGAGCGAGCAAACAAACCATATGTGAATGCGATATGATACGACGACGATGATGATGACGATGAAGATAAGACAAGACAGGACACCTTTCCATGACAGTATGATGATGAATCTCAAACAAATGAAAATATACATGATCGATAAGAAAACGCCACCTCGAAACAAACCCCATCGCTAGCGACTCGAGAATGATGTCGATGCACAATAAAGAAAACAACGAACAATGGCAATGCTTGGAACAGATCGGATATGCAGTGGAGCTCAATTGACTTAAGCCCCCTATAAGATGAAACGCCATCCCAGTTGACCCAACTTCCACAAAAATGACGCTAACAATCAATTCATCACAATCGGCAATTCAAAAGAAAGTGAAAAAGAGGTAAAAGAAGAAACTATTTGTCTGTCGCTTTAAGATAGTGCGTTCAATGGTGGAATCGTCGGTGATCTAGACGCCACAGGTTTTAGAAACGGCGAGTAGTCCTTGCTTCGGATAGATTCACTGTCGTATCTGTCACCGCCATTTTTCATGGCTCGATCGCGTTCTTTGGATCGAGTTCTTTTGACTGTCTGACTGATTTGTTGCAGCAATCCCTTCCGCTCAGCCTTGAGTTCGTCCAAGTCTAGTCGCTGAACAGGCACTAAATCCTCCTTAGTAATTCGGCAGAACAGAGTAGAGAACAAGTATTGGTCTCCGCTGTCATCATATAGTGGAAGATAACGGTAGCCTTGTGACAGACTGCTGAATTTTGCAGTAAAACTGGCAAGTTGGATAGCACTGCTGCTTCCACCAGTACGTCCGTCAGGTGAGCTCCATACCGTCCAACGAACAAAAACGAGATCTGGATATTTGGTCTCAACGGCCAGCCACAATTTTTCATTGAAAACTGGACTAAACCCGTTGCTCGGCTCGATCTTGGTTCGACGACGATGAGGTAGACCTAAACCGGACATGCCGTTACGCGCTGACACATCTTGTCCACCGCCTCCGAGAGCAACACATTGACCACGATCGTCAGCAGAAAACATCTCGACTTCAATATACGGGTTGATGTTGTCGCCCGGTCCCATGCTTCTTGGTCGTGGAAGCTGCTGAGCTGAAATGATGTCCACGGACAATCGGACAATTTCCCGCTCGGTAGTAGCGAGTTTTCCCTCGCTTAAAGCGTCCAGCGCGGATGCGGGCCGGCGGAATGCTTCCGGTTTGAGCACATAGCCAGTACGATCGGTGCCGGCAGCAAACATTGCCTGGTTGATCTGCATTCCAATATCATAAGTCTGCCAGTTGAGCGCCGCCATCTGGACGCCGCTTCGCCAAAATGAGATAGGATCGAAGTTAGATGATTTTAAGCGGAAGGCAGACGGATACACTCGTGTGAGAAACCGTCTGTTGTGGATCTCAAACAAGGCTTTGCCTTCTGCGTCACGACACACGTTTTCGTATGCTCTTTCGGCAAATGAGTAGACGTGATTGTATTGTTTGCTCTCAGGAGCAGCAAAGCTGTGCCATTTGTAGCCGCGGGTATAAACGCCAAGATCAGACAGTGGTTTGGTAATTTTGCTTCGTTGTCGTCGCTTTTTCTCTCTGTTCGCAGTGATCAGTGCACTGTCGCTATCCTCGGTGGCACTACTCATGCTAGTGGTTGTTCCTGAGCGGCGTCCTGGGGCGATTATAGGCATAGGCATGCTAGCGTCCAATGGGGGACCAATCGTCGGAGGACTTGAAAGAGGGATGTCGAAAGTACCGTGTAGACTATCATAGCCTGCACTGCGCAAGAACGGAGTACTGGAGCTTCGCTTCCGTCCGTGTTGAAAAGTAGGCGTGGCCGAGACGCCATCTGCAGAAGGGGAGAAAGCGCTCTGCGGCTCATCGCAAGTTTTCACTTTGACCAATATCCTGTTTTTTAGCTCTTCTGGTGACGGAAGTATGCCACAGTTGGCCAGCAGAGGTTCGAGTATCAGTTGCTCGCCGAAAGTCTCCTTCATGATTTTCACCATCGCAAATTGTTGTTCCGGATTGCAATGAACCTCTAGTGACAGGATGAGAGGAAAATCGGAAGAAATAAAGGCGTAGCGGTTGATGACAGTGATGCAGTCAGCGAACAAGACACTGGTCGTCAAAGTGCGTCCGTGCGAAACGATGGGGCGACCATCAGAACCATCCCAACAGTCGATTTCGACGCAGCGGCATCCTTGTTGAAGAGCGGTAATGTATGCTTCTGTGCTCGAAGCTCCGGCCACCTGACGGCCGAGAAGGTAGGTATTGTGTGAACTGGAAATGAAGTACTCGTTGATCGGACGATCAAATCGAGACTCGGGAGCATGAGAAGAATAGATGCCATTTGCTTCAGACTGTAGGAATGAGGTCAAAGCATTCAAATTCATCCGTGGCAATTCAGCATCTGATGAGTCCGGTAGACTTTGTGCCCTTGAACGGGTCCGACGTACAACCCGTGTGAAGATTGATGACCAGTATTCGCGGTCCCGAACGATGTCTTCTCGCTGAACATCGCGTAAGAATTCAAGAAACTCATCAAGATCGAGACCTTCTTCCGGATCACTCCCGGCGAGCTGCTTGTACAAATGTTTCAGATCTTTCCGTTCTTTCAAGCCAGCAATGAACTCCTTAAACTCCGAGTAGTTCAAATTGCCCTTTCCTGTAACGTCTGCCTTGGCAAATTGAGTGCGAAGCATATCCTTGGAGCAATTGATGTGCAGACTCTGGCAAACCGACTCAATGGCAAGTAAATCCAATGATTCAGTTTCGCCTGACTGTGGGCCATGTGGATAGAGTCTCGACATCTCGCGCTGCCAATGAGCCCGCAGAGAGGTCTCGTTTTGGCTGGGTCCCACAAGACTTGTCATTAGACCTACCCTGTAGCGGACAACATGCTCAAGAGTGGCCTTCCAAAGTTCCAAAGTATAATCGTCAGGGGTGATGAGGTGGATGGCCTTGAAAGGTCGCTGCTTTGACCGATCCGGATCGTCGAGAATAATTGTGATCCATCGGCTTTCGGCTTCAGCAGCAACTTGATACTCTTCACGGTAGTTGCGAGCGTCTGCGCCAACGTGAATGTGTAAGATGTCATCGATATAGAATTTCTTGGATGGATTGGACAAATCCCATCGTACTTTTGCGGCATCCAGATCCAAGAAGAAGCGCACTTGTTTTCTCTTTTTCTTGGTGACCTTGGTAAGTAATGTGCCGCGCTGTAGTACGGAATCGACCTTTGGGGCGATAGCACCAATGTCACGAGGCAGGATAGTTCCGGGGAGTTCACTGCTAATGCTGTTCGCCTCGGAACCAGTCCAGCCGTTGGTGAAGGGCTCATAAACATCATTGTCTTCGTCGTCGAAGCTCCAATCTAAAGTACTTTCTCGACCTGTGCGAGGGTGAGCCTTGCTGTCACTCCGTCTTCGCATGATGACTGGGCCGGAGCTCCGCTCTCGTTGATCACGCTGTGTAGAAGATTGACGACGTCTCGACAACTTGTTTGCGGCACCGCGAGAGATCCTGCGCATAAGACCGGTGGTTCCCTTCGCGGCGGATGGTGCTTGATCCAGGGGTTGTGGAGCAACCGAGGGTATACTATTGACAGCCATCATGTTGTCGAGCGTTTCGTCCAGCTCGAGAGGAACCGGGGACGCCAAAGTATTTGGGAGATATCGACCACGACCGCGGTCGGCAGCAAGCATGTACGGTGTCCCGATGGGGCTTGACGCATTTGAGGAATTATTTCGAGGAGGAAAGCTAGGACTGGAGTTGGAGGTGGTTGAAGTAGTGGTGGGAGCAGTGGTAGGAGTGGTCGAAGTTGTTGTAGAAGAAGTGATAGCGCTCGAAGGAACGGAAGAGGCGGAGAGGGCGGCATTGATATTGGCAGCACTGCCAGAAGATGCTGGCGTGAGAACATTCTGCAATTTAGGGCCCCGGGCCAGCGAAGACGTTGACAATTTAGACGAGACGCTATTGTCGCCATTCAAGGCGGAAGATGAGGAAGTTGTGGAATTCATAGCGGACAGGAGGAGCTGAAGATATGAGCGACACCGGTGTCAAACTCTAAGTCACCTGGACCAGCCACGGGACAAGTAAGCAGACGAAGCTGCCTATGACTATCCGGTCTGTGCGGTGATAATGAACAAAAGATAGGTAGATTCGGACTGTGCAGAGGAGAATCAGATCCCAGAGATATACGCGCGATCAGCGATTAGCTATCTGCATTTTGGAATGCTGCAGTAACGTGGAGTCAGCCCTTCCCGAGGGCGCCGACACGGGGCGGAAAGACCTTGAGGTATTTTCCTTTAATGGTTCAGATCGAGCGGAAGTTAAGGCGGGATCTGAAAGTGATTTGGTGTCACTTTTAATGACGTACGACCGTGCGATGGGCTGCGTGTGTATACCACCCAAGACTGTAACAGCGAGCTTCAGAATTTGCAAGCTCCTTTTCTTCAGCTTTATGTTGCCTAATCCGGCTATTGAAAATTCCCTTTGTCTGAGATATGGAATCGAGCTTTGCACGAATATGATTTCGGGAGACAATTCCTTGTATGTCGATCAATCGAAGCGGACCAGCGCTATACTGGCTGCAATTAATGTCGACAGATTACTTATGTCCCAATTGCATGCCAATGCCAGTGCCAGGCTGTGCGATAGGCAAGAGGGGACAATGACGCTTCGAATGCGGCTTTAATGCACGTAAGCAAGTCAATTTGCAGCGTCTGCAATCTAATAAAAGAAGGGTATGGCTCGGCTCGGCGTGTCACTGCAGGAAAGCAGGAAAGCGGGGCGAAGGATGCCAGCAGGTCGTCAAAATTGTCGTCAGCCCGTCACGATTTAGTCGTCGACGAGAAAAATGAGGGAACTTCAGGAAAGCTGGAATTGGGCCAGTGGACCGCAACAGGGCGTTCGAACGTGGGATGGCACAATTTTTGGGTCCGTCGTCCGCGAATAGATCGTGCAACTCGCACTGGGATATGGAGAATGACTCCTTTTCTTTTTGCCAACGCAGCAAAAGCTATGCAGGTAATCCAATGCGGTAAGCCTGAACTACTCTGCAGCGATCTTTTCGGGCGAAAGCGTGGTGGTGGTAGCAGTAGCTGTGACGATGCGCGTGGGTAGACTCGGCAGGCAGGGATTGTATGCGCCAAGAAGGTGGTATTTTGTTCAGTATCCCTTGATATTTGGTGAAAGTCGACTTTTGTTCCTTTCCCTTGTTTTAGCTCGATGATAGCGCTGCCTTGTCCTGCAAGTTCGGCTCGATCCAGTCGTAACGCGCGGGCTCAAGTGAGAAGGACGGGCGGTATTTGAAGCGATGCGCGGCGCGCACTCAACGGCGGGAACCTGCAGATGAATAAATTTATTGTTGGACGAATGGACGATTGCGGCGAACAGAGAAATACAATCAATAGTGTATATCGTTGTGCGATGCGATGCGATGCAGTACGTACAGGTAATTCCTGCAGAAGTGTGGTCAAACGAGGAATTGAGTGTGTCGCCTGTGCGATCCTGTCTCAAACAAAGATGCGCGTTGAACAACGGCTCTGAGTCACTTTGGCGGAGGTATTGGGGGTGTGAAAAAAAAAGTTGCTTCCGGTGACGTTGTTCTTCGGGGACGTATGCAATTGGCGATTGGCGAGTTGCGGGTGAGTGATTCTGTGTAAGGAGATGAGCAGGTTGTCGAGATCACATATGGAGAGAAATGAAAATGGAAGTAGTTGTAAGAGAGGACGATATCGAGAAAGGAGCAGGGAAATAGAAGTACCGAAACGTGACGATCTTGCTTTGGCCGTATGGAGCAGGAAGGAACGTAGGGGAGAGGGGGGGGGAGGGAAAGAGCGGAGGAGGAAGGGGGAAGGTGAAATCACCGAAAAGGGCAGCAGCAGGTGGGTCCCCGGGGTTTTTTTGGTTTCTTGCAATATTTTTGTAATTTGTACAAAAGCCCAAGACAAATCAGTGGGATAATGGCCTGAGGCTCGTCAAGGCAGATCCATAAAAAAGAAGGAGTGTGTCATTCTAGATGGACCTTGGGAGAGGTGACATCAAATTTGGTGTATGCGGTACATACGTACGTACGTACGTACGTATGGAAAGGTAAAATAAAACTTACTCCGTACTCCGTAATGCCAATGATCATTAAATTGTCAACGCTGTTAAGGCTTAAGCCCAGAGCCCACTCTCACTGGCACTCCCACTTCTCGGAATCCCCCCCCCCAGCAGTGGGCACATTAATCAATAGCGCGTGGGCGGCCAAGAGAGGAAAGGAAAAAAAAAAATAAAAAAATAAAAAAATAAAAATAAAAATAACAATATCACAACCGGCGGGCTGGTGCAGCGGGCTGTGAATTGGGGAACGTAAATACGAGTCCTTCTTTTTCGCTTCGTCAATGATCCCTGCACATCCCTAGATTAGTCTAGTGAGTACCCGGGTCCCGACACTGCGGTCGGTAATACCGTGCGGTAACTTACGGTGAATGAAACAGGGGTATCTATGGTATGACTCTGTAACGGCTGAAATCGAAGGATTGAAGGTAAGCAATCAGTAATCCAGTTGATATCTTGCTCGGTGACTTGACTGTGGATTGCCTGATCTTGACGGAAGGCTGACGACAATTTGGCTTTGCGATTTGGGCAACATATATGAATTTTCAAGCAAGGACTTTTAGGAACTGGAAGGGTGGTAGCGCATTTCTTTTATAGAGGCCTAATGGAATGAACTCGATAATTGATTTCCCAAGATAGATAACCATCACGATCATCCACGGCCGATATGCATTCTGATTGGAAGTCAATTCTAATACTGGATTGCGAGAACAACCTGTCGAAAATGCCCACGTTTTACAGCGCGGAATTACCTAGCGGTTATAACTGGCCTGGTTGCTAGGGCTTTTGTTGTAAGAAAAGTGGGCGGTTGTATGATTCCCCCTCCTTGGCCGACCAGTGGAAAATTCTCAAACAAGTAATTTCCAAAGGATCAGAAGAAAAGCGGCGAGTAGCGGACCGTGGACGGAAGGGTGGCACAATGACTACGCAGTAAGAGACGAGGCTAAGAGTGAAGAGACACACACATGACAACTGCCAACCCCGAGGCTAAGTGATTAGCAGTCAGTCAGTCAGTAAACGATGCCCAAGGAGAATCGTGATCGTTCTCTCGAGTATGCATGCATCCATGCATGCATACGTACTACGCGGTCAGCGCTTGAATGACGACGGACGGGGTACGCGCAATCATTGGTATCGCGATTGTAATTAATTAGCGGATTACGTCGAGACTCGAGAGATGAGAGAGAGAGATCTGTGACTGTCACCCAATGCCGCGGATACGGGACGGCCATTGGTGGTTGTGGATTATATACAGGGATTTGGAGAATACGAACTTACAATACGTAAGAACAAAAGGAAAAAAAAAAAAAATTACAGGCCTAATATCTGTAACTTAGCTGGCTAGGGCGTAGTGATGAGTAACCATAAACTTTCACCAGCAATGAATCGACCGTTTCACCTCAGATTATCCTTATCTCTCTGATCTCAGATATGATGATCATACAATCTACCATCCCTGTGCTAGGGCTTTAAAGTTTAATGATTGGCAGGAAGAGAGTACGTATGAGGAATTTGGAGGACGGGTCATACTCGAAGTCAAAATTACCGCGAAATGACTGTCCCTTTGTCAGACGTCCGGTACTGCCTAACAGTCTGATTTAGGGCAACAACTTCAAGGAGTCTTGGAAGAATAGCCGCAATCAGTGATTTCTCACTTCGTATTTCGCAAATCCATCCAGAAAAAAAAAAGAAAGAGAAAAAAAAGAAAGAAAACAGAGAAGAAGAAAAAACAACGAATCGTATTCAGCTCGATGGCTCTAACAAGCCCGAATAGATTTTGGTTCCAACCAAAGCTTTCTCTTTTGAAACCCGGGCCCAATCTACCCTGCCATGGCCACAAAGAGCCCGCATCGCATCAACAAGGATTCAGCGGACTGATTGAAACGCAATGTACCTTGTGTATCCTCGAATACGGGCATCCTTCGATGCCCCCGGAATAGCCAACCTTGATTGAAACTCGGCATTAAATTCCGCGGTCGGAATGATGAATCATGACGGGGCTACGTAGGTGGTTAGATGCTAGATAGAGATTCAGTTGATAGGAAGATTATCTAATTGGCAGGATGAAACGAATGGTCAGACTTTTCCGTCCTTGTGCTGGGAATGTTTCAAGGCCATGAAAGGAATGATGCTAAAAGTGGAGCAAAATGCAGGGCTTTATTCAGCTGAAATGGCAGTACCCCATACTAGCCTAATCCTCGACCAGGCAAGATTCGAGAACGAAAGAAGAAAAATAGCAACGTGCATTCGTGCTCACATCCTTCCACTAGTTCAATAGACGCGGTCCTTGCTGGCTGTAGTAGAGTCAAGAGCGCCACAAGAAACTTATTCTGCCCGGCCATGCGGGGTCACGATACATGCGTTGACTGGCAGATAGAAATGAAGCACTTCAAACGCACCATGCACAGGGTAGAAGAAGGCTGGGATGAACGATTACGAGTACGGTAATTGTTCGTGTTGGTTCGCATGCTGGTACCTAGGTAGCGTCAATCCATCCGAATGACAAGAATAGAACAATCGTCAAGACAACAAAAAGAGCCGAACGTCGGTCAAACATCCATGCTGGAAACGGTTGAGTGAATAATTACCGTATACGGTAATTTTGTAGAAGAGGCAGTACGTTGATACATACTCCGACTTGGTCTCGGGCAATCGGGTCGCGTAGACGTCAATCGGACTGGAATTTTGATGTCTTAGCCAAGGCTTAGGGCTATTTGGCGAAAACGTGCGGAAAGAGACACCGCTCATTTCGATCCGGCTGGTTTTCCAACCAGAGCCGACGCTGTACGAAGATCGATAATATACGGAGTAGAGGCAGTCTGTTCGGAGTCGTTGAGGGAGCGGTGAGCAAACCAAAGCTTTTTTTTTTGGTCTTCTTATTCGTTTCTGTACTCCGTATATACCCCTCAAACATTCATCATCAGGCTGTCGCAGTGTTTACCTAATGTCTCCTCTGGTCCTCGGAGTCTTTTCCGTGGCCTAGTCAACCTGACTGCATCCTTCCTCGTATTCGTGGAACCACGTACGAGACGAAACTCCGCACCAAAAACATGGGAAACCACGCAAACACACAGAAGAGAAAAAAAGCAACGTTATCAAACCCGGAGCCTGCCGATAGGGATGCAGTAATATTGGGTTAGTCTGCACGTCAAATCATTAGACCATGCTCCTTCTAATCTGGTAACCGCCGCACGCTGCATGATTGAACAGGGTATACACACTAGGTGCTCGATTAGCAAGAAAAGCAATGCAGCTTGCAGCGCGCAGCAAGAACGCTGCCATTTGGAATGGTAAGGTAACCTTTCGAAAGGGGCCTTGATCGAATTAGCTGTCGCTGATTCTCCGTCAACCCCGCATATGGCTTCATCTTTGGAAAAGCACGTATTGGGGGCATGCGTCATACAGTCTGTGCCACTGACATCTTTGATTGATTGAGAATCGACTCGATTGATTAGTTTCTGCGATGAACGAATCATGGGATGTATTACGCGCTACAACAGGCATGTTTGTTGTCACTGTTTGACAATACTTGGCACTCGAGAGTCGTAAGCATCGCGATCGGGCATGAGCCAATCGCCTGATTGTCGACAAATCGCGAGGTGCATCCTCATACATGGAGTCGATATCAGCGATCAATAACCGATGAGAAGGCCGTGATATTGCTCGTGGTTGGCACTCGCCAGGCAGACCAAAGATTAGTGAGGGGTGAAGCCCGCGTGACTCGCAAGACCTGGCTAAGCACCTTAACGTGGGCTACGAACTAGCTAGCGACTAGGGGCAGCAGCTAATTACGTCCTTAGGATCCAGGCATCCTGCACGTCTGATTTGTCTTGTTCCTTTAGTATAAACGGCGGTCGCGAGTTTCGTTCCCTGTCATTCGTTGTTGACTCTGTTCCCGGCTATGACTATCTGCCCATGCAAGCTGCACTCTTTCATACAGCATGCATATTCGTAAGAAGAAGCGTCTCCGTCATGCCAGAGTCATGGGAACATGTACATGGGTGTTTAATTAATTGTTATCTTGGCTGTGTAGCTAGGGCTCCCTTTTTGCGTACATATTTCTCGATTGGGTATCCTGTCAGCTTATCGATCAGGGCATATCCCCCCCTCCCGCCAGATACGAGCTTATCATTTATCACTTGTTTTTATTTTACGCGGTGGGCACCTTCTATTCAAAGGTGCAACTGACCTCTGACGCTGCGACTTTGCGTCGCATTAGTATCGTACGCTGAATACGGCGTATCGTTACACAATACGACTAGATACCAGCTAATCAGCAGCTAAACAAGTCGATCTGCGGCCCGTACGGCGTGGTCGTACGGTGGCGGTGCTAGTCCCTCCAAGCACGTACCTTATCGGAGTAAGCCGACACATCCCAGCATGAGCATAGGAGCACCATGCATGTCTCGTCGCTGTTACGTAGGAGGATGGCTGACAAATGCTGGCTGTATAGCTTAGCCACTGGCCCCTTTGTGATAGACAGGGCTTGAAAAAGGAGTTGATTCTGGCTTGAGCGAATGGTAAGATACAGACGCGATCAAGGGTCAATTTGCCTCTTTGGCGGTGTCGTAAAAGAAAAGTTCTTGTTCCTGGACGGAAACCGTTTGCGGCAACGGCAAGCTTGGAGCGAAACTCTGAACAACCGAACTTGCAAGCTGATTGGCACGGGTGTGCTAGAGTAGTCACCATGTAATGGTACTGTATTGCGTGGTGTATTGACTGTCTCGTTGGAATCTACATGGAAAGCTTCCAGTCAGATTTCAATATTCTTCTAATTTGCTGATTCTAAAACATGATTGGCGGATTCGTGTCCAATCACATATCTTCCTCGCTTTTCCGGCCGTCACCTGATTTTTACTACGGAGTAGATACATCGAAGATTATGCCCAACTACCGGAGAGATCGCTCTATCATTGCACGCTGTACAGCTCTACTATGTATGATCATCGTCAATGAAACAGGATAAAACCACGACTGAGCAAGAAGAACGATTCGAAGTACAGAACGAATCGCCGATAATACTCCGGACGTATCGTACTATACTCGATACGGTGTAATTTCAATCCACCTACGTCGTTTGAATGTCGTTCCATGACATCATCGACTCATTCCCTCAATTGATAATTGGCCCTTAATTACACCAATCAAGGCACCTTTCCAAGCTGTCAATTATTGCAATTATGCCAACATAATTGACGAATTCGATACAGAATGTAGACAGACCAAGGAGATTGGCTAATTAGCGCTCAGGTATTGATTGGCATGTCAATGGGGTAAATGACAATACAAGAACAGTCATCTCGAAATAAAATTTACAACTCGTGAACGGCCCCGAGGGCCAAAAGGCTAAATACGCCTGCCTTGTGTCTAGGATCTCGACGATGATATTCTATTTCTAGAAGACGCGAAGAGCTCTCATGCAGATTACTCGGATTCCTACAGTAGGGTCAGCATGAACGTCTTTAGCAAGTGGTAAGTAGTTACGGCCTGCCATGCCTACGGTAGGGTCGGCGTTTTGCAGGTGACTCATTCTTTATCGTCAATCTACTCTGTAGCTGATGAGCTTACGCACGCACTAAACCATCACTAATTACCCAGGCGATTGGAAAGTTGCGCCTCGTGTCTCGTTTGGTTCCGACGATTAGTTATCTGCACGTTGGCATGGCCAGCTACGAAGCCCTATTAGTAGCCTTGCAGACGGACTACCTACTGACTGACCGCTGCATATGTAGTGAGCTACCTGATAAGTATGAACTCCGTTATCACTTGCTTCAACACAGCTACAAAGCTGACCGACTACCTGTCAGGATGACGAGGCCTGAGCTCAATTTCTTCCTTTCGAAGCTTGTTCGGTTGACTGTCTACCGCCAGCCCTCTTTTGCGTGCCTGCATCTGCATGGCATGGGACGCACACCACGTTATCAAAAATGAATATCGAGTTCAGCTTATCAGGTATATACGTATGTACTACGGTTCTACGCCGAAGCGCATGAGCCTCGCTGTACTCGCGAGGGTAACTTGAGCAAGTCGAAACTACTACTTCTTAGGGCTTCCTGCATGCGAACGAGGCCAGCCGCGAAAAGACGATCCAAGCTCCGAACTAATCCGCCTCACTCTTTTTGCTCTCGAATTGCTACGTGATCAGAATTTTACGCGTCCGGATTCCCACTTTTGGAGATGATGCTGACCCTGTGCAGTGCTCAGGCCTTGACTTTCATCCAGCAGAAACTCCAGGCAACGCTTTGGACGATCATGTTCGGACAAGGCTATTATGCAGGTTTCCGACGAGATCCGCCATTCGTCAGACACAGCATGAAATTTTCATCTTCGCGGAGTCCATGTACGACCTTGAGGCTGAAAGTCAGAAGGGACGCAAATGCCAGAAAGGTCAGGTCAGAGAGCGCTCAGACTTCAATTGAGACCGGTAGTACGGTTACTACGGCAATACTATCAGCGGCACGAGCCGCATTGTGATCGCGTTACGGTAGTCAGTGCCATTGGGCGCTGTAGTCATTGCCTGCGTTCAAATCTCTATATTAAGTCTCAACATAACCTGGTATACTGAATCGGAGCACCTGACACTGGGTCATGCAGGTAATTGAACCTTGGGTAATCGTCGCATTTTTCCTCTCACCCGTGGACGTCCGGGCACTTTCCGGATCTGGATGCCATGACCTTTTAGATAGGGTATCAAGACTGCGTGCGATGCAAGATTCTGTTTTCGATTGATAATCAAATTTCTGTATAAGCGGATAGCCGCGTGCTGCAGTTGAAGAGGGCTATTGTAGGCATTGTATTGTGTCCATATTATTGCAAGTGTAGTTATAGCTCTCATACTACGTGATAAGTTGAAAGTACTACCTTCCAACAGCCAAGCTCAGTGACAGAAATCGTGAGCTACGTGTGACTCTTATCCTGAATGATCAACTACGAAACCTGTTTATGTAACCATCCCAATCAATGAAATGTCACTGAACAACTGGATAAATATGGATCTCGAGCAGATCTATCACCCGAGGTTACTAGTATCGGGTTTATCGGCCTGGGTCTGATTATGTCGTACTGAAACTAAATCAAGGACACAAAAATATCAAGTGGAATGTATTTCCGGCGCAATGCGCGGCGAAAAGGAACAAATCGTCCCACCGTTATCTGCATACATATTCAAGTACCCAGCAAGTGCGCACTGCCCATCTCTGCTGATAGTACTACGTACTACGTACATCCCTCGATCAAATCACGGACATACGGCGCTACGGCCAAATTCAATAAATCGGCTCAACATGCCGTGTTACGACTTAGTAAGTACCATGTATGTATGACCTACTTTGGGGTGCTGCGTATACGAAATGTAAGACCTTATGTATGTACTAGCCAGGGTACGCGAATTGCGGGGAAAGGTGACACGGAGCTCGAGCTAAAGCTTGAAACTGTTTTGGATTATGTTATTTTATTTGAGTTTCTTCACTTTTATTTCTGTTTTGCATGACGAGATTAGATGGACCCGTAAGTGCGTACCACGTAGCTGGTCCATGATCCTACAAGCAAGCCGCCAGTCATGAGGTCGAAATGTTGGCACGGAAACTATTTGAGTTTCATCATTAGTCGCGGTTCATACCCATGTACTCCGTGGACATGGACATGGGTTTGGCCTGATTCAAAATCTTGTTGATTCGGAAACTAGACTGGACTGGACTCTAACAGATCACTCGATCAGCGGACTAATGTATGCTGTTATATATACGCGCCGAGCTGAATGCCGTCCGTCTCTATCAGCAGTTCTGTTTGGGAGACATGTAGCCTACGTATGCCCGGTATAGCTGGGTATCTTGTGATCGCATATCTGGATGACTTGTCCATACGCGTCTGCCAATGTGGCGGGCAACTACCGCAAAGATTGACATCTTAATCCGACGAAACTAGTGCTGATTGTTCACGCAAAGCTTCCATTGCCTCGGTCCACACAGGTTCACCTTGGACTTGTGAGAGTCTGTCAGCACGCCCTTTCTTAATTGCCTTCTCACTTGCAGCAGTAGCATATGCCATATATGGCCCTGGCAGATTACCACTCAGCAAGTGAAACATATGCAAACTGCTACAAGGATAATCAGAACCAACTGAGAAACATCAATCAATAAGACATTACTTTGTGCATATTCTTATCAAATTCGTATGTGACGATAGCAATGATTCTATGACCTTTGCGATATCCGAAGTCTCAGCCAGAACTCTCTATTACATGGTGAGCCTATCACCTAAAAGTATACTCGAGATTCTAACCCCTACCTTGCCTGTTTTCTATAAAACATTCTGCGCACGCTCACTGCCAAGAAAGGAGATTGGGAAAAGATCTCACCTGGAAATTCTTTGATCCAAATAGACGAGTACACTCGAGCCACCTGCTCAATCTGCTTATATAGAAGATAGCTCAATCTTGGAGGCCCTCTTGACAGAAGCACCAATATCCTTGCGGTCAATCAAACCGAGCGGTATATTCGGGATGATGGCAATCGCGCCTTGCATTTTTCCACCTATCGATGTACATCTCAGAACGTTACAGTCTCTAATGGATGCAAGCCCTCCCCTCCCCCTCCCTCCCTGAATGCCACCATCGAGGGAGGTCTCCAGATACGTAAAGCGTGTTGATCTACTTGATACATCTGAACCCTGCCTTGTTTAGGGACTCCGGGAGATTTGACGGGGCTATCACGATGGACCAGGGTATCGGCCAGGACATTGTGATGCTGCAAAGACACAGATATGCTGATTCCAGGTCACGCAGTTTGTGTTTGACCCTGTCCTCGCTAATGTGATACATGGATCTGAGTGCCTCATCCAGGCAGGTGTCACTCGTTACAGGTCTACCATAATATGCGAATGAGGAAGAAAACCGTCTTGTGGATGGTTGCTGGATCTTTAGATTGCTCTGTTTCCATTTTTGTTCAGACCCCCATTTTGGCCGCTGCCATCTTTGAAGACAGAAAATTGCCTATTTGGGTAGTTTGTTCCTACTTAGGTGAAAAATACATTCGCCCATGCCAGCCGCTTTCTAATAAACTGCACCCACATGAGTTTCCATATTTCGCTATGGAATAAATGATTTAAAAGACACCCTTTTCAATCGCCCACAAATAAAATTCAGCACAACCACCCGCTGCTTCCACGGTGGCCTTGACAGCATCCCAGCTATCGAACAAGGTCTCCACACCCACGATCTGAAACACAATACTCTCCCAATCGTGTACGGGCAACGTGCACAATCCACTCTGTACATAACATTTGGGATGCGTACCAAACGCATAATCATTCAGAGCCGTGCAATTGGCAAACGTCTGCGGCCCACCGAGCGCGTAAGGTACCAAGTCCCGTTGCAGACAGAGCATGACCGTCTGCATCCACGTCTGCCCCTGAGTCGAGAGGAGAGAAGCATCGCTTTGGAATTTTTGACAGTACTTTTGTCCGTAGGCGAGGGGGTAGTCGCTCGGGGAGCAGTTGTAGCGGGTTTGAAGACATTGCGCGTAGAATGAGCAGTCGTTGGGGCGGGGGTTGCTGCATTCAGTGTTGTTGTTGTTGTTGCTGGCGGCGAATGTAGGCCAGGTTGAGAGGATGTCATCGGGGTGTGCAATTGCCAGGGCGATTGACAGGAGAAGGGCGGCGAATATCAACCTCATCTTTTGTTTACTTTCTATCTCAATCGTCGGTTTTTTGAAGATTTACAAAATGAAAAGGATCTCAACACGACAATTGACGTAGTTCCCCCACGTGACGCATCCCACCACAGACTATGAGTGTTTTTTTTTTGCTTTTTCCTCGTCATGAGCAGTTATCAAAATCAACTTTTACGAAATGTGCCAGCAGCTTAACACGAGCTGACGACACAATGTTATTCTAGGGTGTTATATTTTCGAGTCTGCGTTTTGGTACGGCTCGACTTGCCGTTCAAAACCGACAAGTCGCTCCTACCGTCGAAGATGAACAATTTTTATACTCACACTGCGAAAAATATATCAAGGTACATGTGACTATCCCAAGCCCTAAGTCTAGCGTTGACCATGAAAACAGAAGCAGGTAGCGCTGCGCTCTAAGAGCTCACTACCATTCCGGATTTGCTCATCAGTCGATATCTACCTTCCTGATTCGTATGATACCCGTCTGCTCATCAATTGCTTGACCTTGTTCTAAAAATCGGTTACTCAGTCGCAGGGCAGCACTGCAGTGGCTAGCCAGACGGCACACAGTTGTACATGATTTGCATATCGGGATCATCTCCTGTATCCTTGATCGTAGAAAAGAGGACGATTCAAGACCTATCTCTCGGTTATGAGCCTCCTATTTTCCTGCAGTACTTTTTCGACATGAATCATTCATCATTCCTGTATGAGAAAGGATTATCCCTTGTCAAAATACGACCGTAACATTACATTACATAGTATGCCGGCCAGGTTGTTCCTGACTACATAAACACTAGCTTGGGCAGTGACAAGGTTTTTACTCTATGCGCGATAAAAATCTTTCTTCTCTGTCTTTGTCTTTTGAGACTAGTCCGAGTGCGCCAGTCTTGACATGGTTGGCGGAAACATGTGAGAAACTCTGCCTGCACCCAATCTGCTACATGCATACTCTAAACTAGCCTTCTGAAATTTTCATTTGCAATTGAGTTTGACATCATAAACGACCTAGATGAATGCTCGGGTGTAAAAAGGCACATATGACTTTTGCCACCCTCAACCGGCTAGTAAAGGCACAAAACCTACCCTTGAAATCTAGACATGACTGTATGCATTGCTACCCTATGGCTCGATCCCGCGAGCGGCAATGGTCGAATGACGATTGTGATGAAGAATGAAGAAAATATTTTCAATATTTGTACTCGGTGAGCGTCATGGACATAGCTCGTTTGCAAGTATGTAATGAAAAGACAACGTACAGCAGGGTATGAGACATGGTTTTCTAGCTGCGTTGATAGTTATAGCGCTAGGCCCATTACAAGAACAAGTACAAGACAACAGCCGAAACGACAGCTACCGGGCTCATCGCCAGTCCTGCAACGGCAGCACCGGCAGTAGAAATGACGGCCGAGGAGCTGGCCGCAGCAGAACTCGACGATCTGTTTGAGCTGGTAGAAGTGGTACTGTTGCCAACGAGAGTGGTAGTAGTTCCGTTTGACGTTGTCGACGACGTCACACTGGAGTTGCTGGAGCTGGACGAGTTGGACAAGACAATACTGGTGTACGCGCCGGTGGTATCGCTGTAGGTGTAGGACTCGGCAGGATAGTAGTTGGTGATGTTGACCGACTCAACGTACATGGTGAAGGGAGCGTCGCTAAAGTCCGTCTCGCCACCAGCCCAATCAATTGTTCCCTCGCCTTCGCTGGGGTCACCTCCGGCCCAAATGCCGAGTTTGAGGACCATGGGCGTCTGTGGGAAATTTTCTCCATTGAGTGCGTCGTCGTATGCCAAGGTACGCTTGAGATCACCGTCAATATACCATTGAATCTGTTCGGGAGTCCAATCGACACTGTAAGTATGGAACTCGTCGCATGGAGTGGTGACGTTGGGGTAGGTTGCGCGGTCGTAGCTTGTGGTGTTGTCCTTGCCAAAGTAGTTGGTTTCGATTTCATAGTTGTATGTACCGATTCCCTCCTATTCACGAATTGTCAGTTCCACAGACATCCACAGTTTCGACAGGGATGGGTAACATACCCAATCAATCTCATCGAGGTCATCGGACAAGAATACTATACTGCTGATTATACCCGTGCCACTCGCGATTTTCATTTTGACATCGACATGGCCGAAGAAAAAGTAGAACGCTGTCTGTATAGTAGGGGAGTCTCCTTCTTCACTGATGATAAATGCGGCACCTTGGGATGTACTATTGACAGTGCCAGCAGTCGTATTCCAAAACTCAAAAGCCGAGTCACCGACCGTGAAATCGGTAGAGAATGTATAGTTCGCCAGTCCAGGATCAGCAGGACAGGTTCCTATTCAATTGTTAGTCAACCCGTCTTTTGGCCATGTTACCATGCCGATAAACACGAACTTACCGTTCAGAGGATCGCAGCTACTATAGGTCTGCGCAGCAGCAAAAGGTATAGCAGCAGCAGTAGCCAAAGCTGCCGTAACCAGTCCCATGAAGGATGTCATCCTGCTGCCGTATGTGCCAATGAAGAAACTTCTGTGAGATCTGAAAGGGTCAAATACAAAATATGAAAGCAATAAACGAATGACTGCTTGAATCAAGCCGTTAACGAGAGTTCGAAGAAGCTGTTTGGTTTAGAATTGAAAAGGGAAAAAAAAAGATCAGAAATCGAATTGAGCAGGTATCTGAGGCAGCTAGTCCCTATATTATGAGTCCATCTTTGGATCTGTCCATTGTTCACGCCGGTCGTCGATCTCAGCGCTCCGTCAACCCATTCTTAGCAACTGCATCCACATCGAGTTCCACAATGGTTCTGAGCAGTGAGCAGTGAGAAGCCAGAACGCACTCAGGATCTTCTTGTCAAGAATCCAAGTGGCCTCGTCATGGCTGAGCTGGCGTGTAGGATGGCTGATGCTCTCCGTAAGCCTTAGGATTCGAATGACATTGATGGTGGAGAAGGATCCATCGGCTTATCGAGGATGTGATGCGTCAATCGGACTGGAGGAGATAAGTGGATGCCACAATTTACATCGAATCACAGAACAAAATGGCGCAGAACAAGCATTGGACGGTGGAGAGAAGTGGATGAGCAAAATCCAGGGGTTTCTGTCGGCTTGCGCAGATGTCTTGCGTGGCTGTCCTTTTTTAGTCCCGTTGCCGCGTCATTCCCGACGGAATCAGCCTTTCTCTCTCTTCCACTGCCAGGGTGATTTGAACAGCCACAAATGTCGTATTTAATTAAAACAATACTCATATGATTGTTGATGTCTTTGCTTTGAAAGGATCACAGTCAAGAGAAAAGTCCTCACACTGTCTTGAGGTACACAGTCAGTCGTCCATTGCGGATGATCTTCGATATTGGCGTTGATGTCTTATTGTTTTGCATCTCTCGCCACTGATGGGTCCTTGGTCAACAAATCGAACGAATCTATGAGGTCTGCTTTCGAAATGAAAAGTCGGCTTGTGTATGTGTCTGAGTGACGACGCGGCGTGACGACGCTTTGCCCAAATTTATATGGCGGTGCTGATTGCGTTGCATTTGACAATTAAGCTTGCGTCTGTGTCTCAGCGACTCCTCATAACAAATGCTGCGCCTCTAGACGCCAATCACCCATGCGCTATGCAATTCATTGGTTGGGCTTGTCTCAGATTGCTTGAAACGTACGTCTGAAAACAAGAAGTCCACGAACGTGGTTGCGTAATTGATCGGATTCTATACTCGTCTATTCCTACAGGATGTGACCCTCAACATCATTAAATATCGTAACACTCATTTCACAAGCCTTCTCCTGAGCCTCAACATGCCAGACAGGAAATTCGCGGACGCCATGCCTGGAAACCTTCTGTACAAGACACAGTTCGGCGATGGGCGTAGCGGACTGCCGGCAATCCACATATGGAACGAAGGCTTCTTTCTACATTCTGCTTCTCATGTTCAAAGGCCTTTTCCCGAATCAATCGCCTGGAATCTCTTGTAGATGCCATTGATTTGACTTCTTTCTCTTCAGAACAGCTTTTGATACCCAATGCTCGTCGAATAACATCTGCCTCTGCTTGAGCCGACACACTCGCGATTCGATAAGACCAGCTCATTTTGACGGACTCGGGACATTCGAATAAAAAGGCTGTTCCGATATCAGGTCTTGCTCCACCGTTCTTTAATGGATTCACCTCCTTGATCATTTTCGCCGACTGAACTAGACTGGTAAGTGTCGCCGTGGCCGAGCCCGAGGCATGCCGTGGCCCTGAGCGATTGGAGTCCCTGTCGCTTGCTGTGCAGCTCTTATCAAGGTGTTGATACACCAGACCATTTGGATCAGCATAAATTGGAAACGAACATTGGGTTGATTGAATCAGCCTTCTTAGACGAATGTGACTTCCACACCAAATGATGACCAACTTGGTGTTCATTGGAAGAGCCGAGTTGCTCTTCAATGATGACAGAAACTCTTTGATGAAAGCTCGACGCAATTGTTGCTGTTGTGAAGGCTCGTTAATTTGACTGAACTCTCAAACGAGGTCAACAGCAAGCGTTGGACTTACCCTGCAACAAAAGGAAGGACGAATGAAGATGGCCATGACTCTTGCGCCTTTCTCTTTTTCCATGGAATAATATCCAGATGAGGATGAGTATAGATCCCGAAACGGAAATTTGTTCCCATCTACATCGACAATATCGAGTTTGCCGGCCTGCTCAATCACGTTGGGCATTTTACTGGCGCGAGAAGATCGACGCACAGACTTGATTCTCTTCTCTTCAGTACTGATGTGTGCGTTGCGTTTTTGCAGACCATCCACGGCATTGATCGGTGTCTCAATCGGTGTCAACGGTAGAGGTTTGTCGACAACATACGGCTTCTTGATAGTGACGACTCGAACTGCAGCTATGGCGGAGTTTTCCGTTTCTGTGACAGGTCTAACACTGGTCTTTTCTCTCTTGCGAGTAAAGTCTTCTTTGCCGTTGTTGATAGCAGTGACGGTAATGGCGTACGCAGTCGTGATGCGACCTGCGTCTTCGTGCTTATATATTGTAGACGACGAGAACGAGGAAGACGTCACCGGCAAAGCAGTGAATCTGCTTGACAAGTCAACAAATGTCTGCGTGCGTGATCGTAGTGCTGGTCTATGATTTTTGTCAGGTACCGACTGTCGCGAGCTATAGATGTACTCGATCGGCATATTGAGAGAGGTATCCGGAATATCGATATCGCAAAACATGAGTTCTGTATCTATTTTGTATGGCCAGGTTGTAATCCTCTTGTTACTGGATGTAAGATTTTGTCGGAAGATGTTCCTCAGACTGTTCAATGTCGGGGTATAAAAGCAGTTCCAAGAGAATACAGTCGCGTCGCGTAAATTCAGACCCAAATCTTGTGCATGCACTCACTCACGAAATACGTGATTTCCAACTGCCGACCTTACTTGCAGCAGGCTCGATACATATACATATGCATCACAATGTATAGTGTACCCATTATCCATTCAAGTAGAAACAATCGAGGTCGTACCTGCAGCGGATACTCGGCGAGCCCTATCATCGAGCCAGTTTATCTTCAGATCTGATACAATTATCAAGGACTATCTCCGACGACTCCACACCATTGTGATAATTCCTTGAAGAATCGAGACACTTTGGCCAGATCCTACCACAGTACCTAGCTAGGTTTGTGTTGGAATGGCTGCCTCGTTCGGTGATCGCGCGACACAGACCGGTGTCAGGGCCAAGCCCTTGCTTACTTAGGTGCTTCATTTGATCCGCTTTGAGCCCTTGCAGTTAGGAAAGACGATTGTCTTATATAGATTCACTTGTTGTGGAGATACATATAAATGAAGAGGCTTTTCGAATGAACAGTCCTGAAGAAGGTTTATGCAAGTTGAATGACTATCTACGTGATGCATGTATCAGGATGTCTCGGACGGGGGCTAACTAACATGATACATCTATGATTCGCACTATCCGAAACCACGAAATCGGTCGACCTAGTGATCTAGAATCAAGAGATTTTAAAGGTCTTTCTTTCTTATTTAAGGCTCGAATATGTTACAAAAGACTGGGTGATTATCGTGCTTGAAAAGAGTGCCTCACGCATCCTCTCCACAGTGATAACATCCGATTGGATTTGTATGACATGAGGGCGCCGGACCACCGCTCATTTGACGCCTGGATGACTTGATACATGTACACAGTGTAAACACAGCGAGTATGCTACTTTGTTCTCATTTCAAGTAGATTCACAGATGTGAATCTCCAATCGGAATCTTGGAAGGTCCGGAATCAATCGGTTGCATGAAATATAGCAAATTTTGGGCTGGTCCCGGAGTAATAAAGTACTTCTGGCAGAACTCATTAAACAACTCCCTTCTACTCCTCTATTGAAGCATGTCTTGGTACTCTTCTCATGAGTTGTGTCTTGATCTATGAGATGTAGGGTTTAGGGCTAGATCGGGCTCAGCCACAGCGAGTGGAGGCTGACGATTTAAGTCCGAGCTGAAAAAGAGGGTCACAGCCTGCGCTAAACCACAGTAGGAAGCAACCTGCGAACAATATCTTGTTGCCTCGCCTCAAGGTCTTCAACACTTTATATTCTTACTGTGATTCCTCTGCGCAAATGCAAATCGCAACGAATACCTTGTATAGAGAATAAATAGAAGATAGCCAAAATGACGAAGAAGGGTGCTGTACCGGGCCAGCAGGATCAGCCACAGCACGATGCCCAAGATCAATTGAATCGAAATGCGGAGAACCACGAGGTTGACAACAACAATAACAACATCTTCGATCAAACATTTACATCAGAACCTCCACCATACTCCAGCACCGTGTCCAATACTGCAATATCTAGGCGCCCAGTGAGAACGGTATCATCACCAGCAACGTCCACGTCTACATCAGCCACATTCCCACTCATCGACTTCTCCAAATATACTATCCCAAACTCATCACTCTCCAAGGACGGATCTACAGTTTCAACATACCATCCTGCATTCTCTACCAATCCCGATAGTCTGGTACGCTTCATACAGGAGCAGGCAGCCCTCCCACCATTGCCATATATTCACATCGTGGGCGATGACAATGGAGGTTTGCAGCGTGATTTTGACATCAAGATCAACATGCTGCCAATGTTCCTGAACCAGACTGCGGGCAGTAACCAGAACAGGTGGAATTATATCAAACTGGTTGCAGACGGGGAGTCGGCGTATCGCGGTAGAAATGATGCCGGTCTCTCGCCAACAGTCAAAGGAGGGTTAGATGAATGGGCCAAGAGGTTTTGCAAGGAGGGCTCAGCCGTGAAATCGTACGTCCTCCCTCTCCCTTTACTGTATGACAAATTACTGATTGATACTTTCAGATTTACACTGATCCGCCAACTCTCCAATTGGAACACGAGTTATATCGAAGGCCAAATCCGCAGTCTTATCGCTTCGACAGGCTACAACAAACCCGTCACCATCACATTCCCCGTCAAATACTCCAAGGTAGTCGTCTATCCGCCCCGCTCAAACAGTTTCAATAGTTTTTTCACGACGCTGGTGTCGCCATTACTGGACAAGAAGCGGTATGAGGTTGTTCGCGCTGTCTGGCCGTATGCTTCGTTACCGCCTAGTCCGACTGCGAATACGACCCGTGTGCCAGTTGTGCAGACCGAGGAGATGTGGTGGGAAGAATGGAGGGATGTGTTGAGGTGGGCGATTGTTAGTAAAAGAGCATCTGGATGGGTTTCGATTGATGATATGTTGGAGTTGAGGATGGCGCCGGCGTAACGCATGACCAGATATAGCGTTTAATTCTCGGTATAGCATTTCATTAAAGTAGTGATCATCATTAGTATAATCTATCTACACGTTTCATCACGCAGAGACTTTGGGAACATATTTGGCGGCTGCTGTATCGAAAAAAGAGCTCTTTTCTGCCAGATCAGTAATGAGCGCATGTGAAGGTTGAAGGCATTCGAGACGTCTGCGTCGAAACATTAGCAACAGGCACATATCTTTTGATGCTCGAAAGGACAACAACATACGATGTCAATTCAGTTGTATCTTTACCCGTAAGCACATTCAACACAATCGTGTTGGCAATCAATTCCACATCCTCGGGATACTTTTCAAGAGCCGCTGTCAAAGCAGCCTCTGCTTCGGGGAAACGTCCTAGGTGTAGCTCGGCAATCGCTTGACCGACGATGGACAAGGGGGCGGTGCTGTTGGGGTTCGAGGCTAGTTCTTCGTAGACGTAGAATGCCGATTGGTATTTTTCGCCGCCCTGTCCACATAGATTAATATCCGAAATCAACGAATACGTGGCTTGATAGATTTTAGGTTGACGCACCACTCGTAAACCGACCCATGACTCTGCAATATTGACAAGTAGTGAATCTTGTGCCCAGCGCTTTGCGGCGGCAACCTCCTTGATGGCGAGGTCAACCCGATTTGTTTGGAGATAGATTTGGACCGAAAGAGCGACACTGTATACCCATTGTCAGCGATGTCCATTTTCACCTCGGCAAGCTGGAAACAAGAACTCACGCCTCGAGACTTCCTTGATGTTTTCCAAGCAACGCCAACGCCTCCTCGGTCTGTCCCTGCGCCTGCAGAACGGTACCAGCTAGTACCTGCACAGTCGCATTCTCGCTTTGCGTCTCCGCCAATTTCTGTGCTAGCGCCAATGCCTCCTCTGTGTTTCCAGCTACGTGCTGTGCGAGCGCCTTGACGGCTGCCAAGTCCGTGACATCATCAGCTTCCCCCTCAATGTCGGCTAGAACATCTTCCGTTTGTCCCAAAGCGATTCTGGCGCGGAGTTGAAGTATACGAGAAGGTAGAGCGTTTTCGGGGGAGAAGGAGGAGGTGTCGAAGTCGATTACGGCTTGGTATTGACCTTGGTGGAAGGCATTGTGGATGTTGACGAGCTCTGGTCAAGTCAGTGACTGCAATTGTTTGCCAACGGAGAAGGGTGTATTTCGCACCTCCTTCTGCAGAGAATGGATCCATTGTGGCTGTTGAGGTGGTGTTTGTTTATTTGTGTTGTTCATTCGTGCAGAATGCGGACACCTTATGCCTTAACAGTCAACACTCTCCCGCCATATAACCGTCAAGCTTAGCCGAAGCGTCCCGCATAGGGAAAGTTTTGCCGAGCTTTATACAAAGCCAAATACACCTTCATCGAGAGTTAACATTCTCATTCCTCACCTGGCCCTAGCTTCTGGTGACTCATATATTTTGATAGGTGATTTTTTATTCGTTTATCTGGGCTATGGGCTTTATTCTGATGGGAGCACGTACGCCAGCTGACACGAATGTATTTGTAGTAGTGAATAAGAAACTTTCCAGCACCATTCTGTACATCCTGCTGGTCTTGACGAAGAGAAGTGGCAGGCAAGATCGAGGAGATTTGGCCAAGTAAAATCTGCCTGACTGAGTATGAGATGGCTTTCATACTATTGTTAACCTTTTTGTATTCGTACAAGCACGAAGTCGACTCCTTTTTCCGGCTTGGTATACTCTATCAATGTCAAATTCAAGAGCACCCAGACCGTTTCTTATTTGGAAGACTTTTACACGTATACTAAAGTTTCCTACAACCTGGAACCATCTAGTCAATGCCCATTCGGCAAATCCTCCCTCCCGGTCAATTCACAAAACGCCTTGAATGTTGTAAACTGCTGGCTGTCGTCTTCGGTCGTACTCTCAAGGACACACTCAGCATCAGCGCCTACGAAAAACACGTAACCCTCCTTGACCTCTTCGACTTTTGCGGGACCAACGCTGATCTTGCCCTGTCCACCGGTGCAAATGACGATGCTTGGGCCGGGAATGGGATCCAAGGTCGCCTTTGCTCCCTGCTTGTTGAGATCTGTTTTGACGACAGCGAACTCTTCGATGGCCGTAGGGTCGTATAGAATCGTGGACGATCCGCTAGAGTAAGCCACCGTATTGAGCGTAGCATAAGGGTACTCCGTAGGTTGCATTTTCTGTTCCTCGATAGGCGCGTAGGAGTATGTCAGCATAGAGGTGAGCGTAGAGACATCCTTGAACTTGGGCGTGAATCCCGCGCGCACCACGTTGTCGGATGATGCCATGCATTCAATGATATCGCCGGAAACGTATGCGTGGATGTCGTCCGCTTTGAGGAACATCGCTTCTCCGGGGGAGAGCTTAACAAAATTCAGGAAAAACAGAATGAATAACCCGATATCACCAGGAAACTGCCCATTCAGACGCACAACCAATTCTGAGAGCTCAGATGCACCACTTGGATTCGTCTCGGAATTAGGGTCAAGTGCGAAACTGTTGGGTGAGTTTTGTGCCTCTGCGACGAGTTCTTTGGTTGCTTCTTCGACCTTGTCTTGGGATGATTCGAGCAGGGACGTGAAAGCTGCTTTGAGGGCATCCTTGTTGCGGCTGACCGTTGCCTCGTCTTCCGCGTTCTCTGACCCAGTAACAATCTGCTCGAATTGTGCCGCGGCTTGTTGTCCGACGAGGGAACGAAGTGGCTTCACGCAGTTGAGGAAGTGCACGATTTCGGAGAGTGGTCGAAAACCGCACAGTCCTTCGAATGGTGTGATGGCGATGGTCATTTCGGGCTTATGGTTGTCATCTGCCGTAAAAAACATGATGAGTAATGCGTCAAGATAGTTATGGTCTCAATATCCATACCAGGATAGTTTCTCGGATCCCGAGCATGCAATTGCTCGGCGAGCTTCTTATTCGGATGTGCTTGGATACTTAGCGCCTTATTGATAGACAAGACCTTAAATAAGAACGGTAGCTTTCCGCCGTATCGCTGGGTGATCTCCTGACCCATGAGCGCTTGGTTATCTTGGACGAGGTCTAGTAAAGAGCGCTGGGTTTCAACATCTTTCGAAGGAAGTGATGGATGAGTTCCCATCCATAGCTGATTTCACATAGTCAGTAACAAGTACGCAGCTCAATTGCTAAGATTAGATCGTACCTCTGCATAGGGTTTGGCTTCTTCGATACTGAAATCTGAAGCAGCGGTTGCAGCTGCATATTTGGCAGCTGCAGACTGTTGGCCAACCTTGCCTGGTCAAGAATTAAGCTTCGATATACCCAGAACTGCTGATGATGTCTGAAGACTTACCCCAATCGTAACTGTTCACACCTAGTATTGTCAGCACACCATAAAAAAAGACAGCTGAGTAGACTTACCACACTGTAAACGAATGAGAGGAACCTGCATCCTGCTTTCTTGCTGCTCTTGATTTCTGAAGCTCAAAGGGAGAAATCACGACGCCGAGCGAAGCTAAGCTTATCCTATCCAGCAATTTGTTATTTAAAGACAGACAGCTCTCACAAAAGAAGTCTGTCTCCTTTGTCTCTTCACAATCTTGACCTAGTCTCCCTTTTCTCAATCTTTGTCGAATAGGGTATCTCTCATGACAAAAAGCTGTTTGTTCTGGTAATAATTCCGCCTCCCTATTGATCCCCTCACTCACCCCTCTGTTAACCCCGTGGCAGGAACAGCTTAGTCTTGCTGCAAAAGGCTTAGCGTACAGCTGGTTTCTTAACTACGTCATCAGTGTCTCGTGACTTTCCCCGCCCTAAGCCCTTCCTCTGCTCAAAACAGAAGGCTTGCTGGCAGAATGCAGCTCCGCTCGAGATCCAGCTTGGGCGGTGAGGGAGAAGGTGAACAGCAGTCACCAGCCACAACCACCGCCACATCTCCCAACAACGCGGAAGGAGCCAAACAGCAGCAGGAAGACTCCGAGCATGCATCCAGCTCACAGTCTACTGTCACTCTTGAAGGTGACCCTCTTCCTGTGACAAGTGACGTGCAAGCTGGGGTAGAAGGTACCAAGAAAGAGAAGAAGAAGAAGAAAAAGAAAAAGTCCAAAGAATCTAAGAAAACAAAACAGAAAAAGGCAGTTCTCGAAGTCGACGAGCCTCAGCCAGCTGCTCCGGTCCCCACCAATCAACACCATAGTTACAACCTTAGACTGAGCGCCAGCAAAGTCGACCTCGACCAAATCTCCAAGTGGAAGGCTCGTCGACGTCAGAAGTTGACCACAAAAGAAGAATTAGCTTCTAGTTCTCAGACAGAACCAGCTCAGTCGCCCGACATGTCTCGCAATCGTCCTCGTGGCCCTCCTACTAACAGAGACAATGGTATCGCTGCCAATGAGGAAATCGACATGTGGAACAAGATCATTCAAGACATTCGCAAGGCCAAGGAGAAGAATGACAAGCAGAAGGTCATTGCTGAGCAGATCTCTGCACTCAATGAGAAGATTGCTCGTGAAGGCAACAGTAAGTCGTTTCTTTTTACTGTTTTTACATTTCCATGATATTGATAAGATGCAGAGCCAACACTTGCCGAAGTCAATCAACTCGACAGCTGGTACCGCCAAGTCTTGAAGTTGAGCGAAGAGGAAAAGGCCATTCTTCTGGAAGAGCCTAGCGATGTGATCAAAAACCTGGGCCTGCTGACTGCCCTCCGCTCCGCATCGGAAGCAGAGACCTCTATCAGCCGAGCAGCCTCTCTACCTAAGTCTAGTAAGCAAAGCTTTGCGCGTGATGGCACTGCTAGCCATGCAGCCACAGCATCTAATTCAGCTTTGTTGCCAGACAAACTCAATCGAGTCAAGGGAAGCACTCAGCGTAGCTCCAGCGTGTCTAGTTCTGGCCATGCCAAGGAGAGTCGTGACTCCGTTTCTGTCAAGCTGGAAGATGTGGCTGAGGGTGCTGCCAAGGGCACCATTGCAGAACGTAGTGGTCAACTGGTCATCGGTGCCGAGGTGGTTTATAAACACAATAAAAAGCAGGGAGCGGAAGGCGAGGGCATTCAATGCATTATCAAGAGCATCTACGGGGACGGCTACAAGAAGAAGTATTACACACATATACTCCAACATGTACATCTGGAAGAGCTAACTCACGCGCTTCTGAATCAGATACGATGTACAAGACCCAGAGCCCAACGAGAATGGTGAAGAGGGAGCCATCTACAAGACCACAGCCGCATGGTTAATCCCCATTCCCCAAATTGGCTCTGCTTTACCTTCATTCTCAGTCGGAAAACAAGTCCTTGCTCGTTATCCTGACACTACGACTTTCTATCGCGCTGAGGTCATGGGTACAAAGAAGGATGTGTACCGCCTTAAGTTCGAGGGTGAGGAAGACGACAAGGAAATGGAAGTAGACCGACGCTTCGTCCTCGACATCCCTTCCAAGTAGTCTTACTAGTCAAATCATCATCATCACGGCGTTATGACATTAATGCGGCGCAATTCTCAGGCAGCTTGGTGGGATTCTACTTGGAGTTTATTTGGCGGATGATGCAGGCAAGGCTTTACGATTACACGAGATTTGATACGACACGGCACAATTCAGACTTCAATGTACAGCTTGGTGAGGCTTCGACAGACAGTCGTCTAGTACTATCATGATAAACAATGGATTGCGTATGTTGAGAAGATGGAGTTTCTGTCTCTTACTGCATGCGTAGATAGACTGGGCGGCAAGCCGTTTTCCACCTCGGCTATGGACCGATCCCCTAACCACCTAACCGGCACCGTTATCGGCTGCACGTCAGACCCTGCAATGGAAATGAACGTTGATGCTTACAACGTAGAGCGTGAGTCCTATTCAGAGACTGGAATCGTAGTGACTGAAATTGACACCCCGAATTAAATACCCCGTTCTCAAAAGAGGAGCAAAAAATAATGACGGAGGCTGAATCAGCATCGGATAATCGCTGGCATTAGTAATTTCGACCGGGTTCTTAGCCGCGATGGCGTTCCCCGCATAAAACTAAGAGAGGCAGAAGGGACGCTGACATTAGAAATCATTGATCAGTCATACTTTGTGTTTTCCATGCTCTTCAATGTTGATGTGTACTCTGCCTAATTAATACCATCCACTTGTGATCTCAAGATACACTCTCTTAACGTCCGCTCCATACTCATCCTCCCACTCTCAATTGAATCGGCGTCGCCACCATGGCGGAGAAATCTCCGTGCATCGCTCCGCAACCGCGACACCCGAATGCCTCCTTCGAAGGTCTTGCGCTTGATCACGCTGAATCCGCCTCGATTCCGGCAGACTCGCACGATATTACTAGTCACAGAAGCATACTAGGCAGGGCCCTCGCGAGCGAGAATACCAGCTCCAATGCCACCCCCGCTCTTCCTGAATCCATTATCTCGCCCGCCATCACACCCCCTTCCACTCCAGGAGGTACCATAATTCGCGCTCAACAAGCCATTCAGATCGATCCCCATGACGCTCGATCACACAAATATGTACACAAGGCGCCCAAGTTGATGGACCGCTTGCCGAATGTCGAATGTATCGTTCGCGCTCGAATCCCCACTACAACGGGCGCCGAGATGTTTCTCCATTTATATCAAAACGATGCCGATAATAAAGAGCATTTAGCAATTGTTTTTGGAAACCATATTCGATCACGAAGTTTGGATCGTGTGCAGGAAGGGGAGACGGAGATGGATCGGATGATTCGAGGCGCTTATGTTGGTAGACTACATCCTGGTCGAGTGAGCAGTCGTTTCGATGCCGATGGTAGACTTGGTGGAGAGGAGGCGGAAAGGTTGAGAAAGGCTCTCCAGGCCCCTCTGGTGCGGATTCATTCTGAGTGTTATACGGGTGAAACGGCTTGGTCTGCTCGATGCGATTGTGGAGAGCAATTGGATGAAGCTGCGCGGTTAATGTCCATGGCATCAGAATCACCCTCCGACCTTACTATGGGCGAAGATGGTCCTATTATTGCAAACACTGCTTTACCATCTTCGATCACTGCGCCAGCCCCGGAAAACGACGGCCCGGGAGGTGTGATTATCTACCTCCGTCAAGAGGGCCGTGGGATCGGCTTGGGCGAAAAGCTCAAGGCCTATAATCTACAAGATCTAGGTTCGGATACCGTTGAAGCCAACCTACTGTTGCGCCATCCTGCGGATGCCCGTAGCTACGGTCTCGCTACCGCCATGCTTGTAGATTTGGGACTGGGAGCCGACGCATATCCAGAGGGGATCCGGTTGCTCACTAACAACCCGGACAAGGTTATGGCCGTAGAAGGCCCGAACAGAGAAGTTCGTGTGAAGGAACGAGTGGCTATGATACCCATTGCCTGGAGGACCGGCGGTCAGAAAGGTATAAGGAGCAGGGAAATAGAGGGGTACTTGCAAACCAAGGTCAGTCTCCCCTACTCTCTTACATGTATGACATTCGCTGATATTCAGACAGATCGGCAAAATGGGCCATATGATTCAATAGCGCATAGCATGCTTGTTGTACACTTTAGACGATGTTATATGGCGTTTGGTGCAATGTAAATATGATAATATCGTTTATTTGGAGTCATATCAAGATTCGTAACATCAGACATTTCCTATCTCCTGTAGTTAGTTTTTATTCAGGACAGTACAGCATCGAGTACATCGAATGCCTGACTGCCAAGGCCACCAAAAGGCCTCTCAACCAATCAGCACCCACATCCGACAACGGTCGAAAGAAAGCCAGCGCTTTGGCCGCCAGATTCATCGACTTTCATTGTTCCTCGTATACGATCGACTTCTAGTGATATACATCCACAAACTCTCGATTGACTGTGGATCACTTCGTCTTCGTTCCTTGTCCTCTAGTGCGTACCGGTGCTCTGTCAATTTCATACCTTCCCGGTGCTATCAACTGCACGGTACTAGTCGTTGCCATCATAGACCTCGAGCTTGATCGCCCCCCGCCGCAAAGTCAGCGCTTACATCGCCGAAACTCTGAAGGAAACCCTCCTTTTATTGGCCAATTCGCATCGATTGCAATATTTGCGACGTTCGTTCGACTGAGTGCGCCTCCGTCCGATTTCAATTTTTATGGAGACAGATTAGAGGATGTGCCCGAATGGGTGTCGGCCTCGTATGACGCCAATCTGAAGCGATATCTAGCAGATCTATTAGCGCCATATCAAATTCGCTCGGCGAAACCATCAACGACTCTACAGGAAAGTAGCGAATTGCATCTTTCGCACTGATCGCCACCACACCACAGAGCTATGCAGTCGCCGAATATCAAGCCCGAGCAAGCCCCGGCAGAACCCATAGGGGGACTCAACCACACAATGGAACCCATGAACCTACCCAACGCTCACCATAATGGGAACATGGTCGCGGGAACAAAACGCAAAATTAACAGCGCAAGCCCTCGCGGAGTGGCCAATCTGACACCGGAGCAATTAGCCAGAAAACGCGCCAATGATCGGCAGGCGCAACGAGCGATACGTGAGCGTACAAGGGCCCAGATCGAGGCACTGGAGCGGCGAGTGCATGAATTGACGTCGCAGCAGCCGTATCAGGATATTCAGAATTTGGTGTCGGAAAAGGACAGGATTCTAAGAGAGAATCAAGACATCAAACGCCGTTTGAGCGCGATGATAAATATTCTGCAGCCATTAATGGAGAGAGACGGTGCGCTTTGGTTCACTTCAAGAGAGATACATACTAACATAAGTAGGTATTCCGACAATGTCACCAACGAATCCTCAACTGACGACGACAGCGGCACCGCTCACCAGCAACGCTGCAATGACACCGACAAATCCCATGCCGATCCCAGTGGAAACGTCGCATCCATCCCCATTCACCGATCGAAGTCACGATACACCTGTCAGCTTGGAGTCTCACCAGATGGAACATTCATGGAATGAACCAATTGCAGGAAACCTGTCTCCTACCACCGTCGAACTCCAATGCGCGCCTCGGCCAGATGCTGTGAGCATGATGAGTATAATTGCCAATCCCCAGCTAACGACACAAGAGTTTGGGGAAAAACTCATTCTGAATTTTCTGCTTGATGATCCTCGACATAGACCTAGGATTGGAGACATTCCAAAACTTTCGTCAGATCACAGTCGGAGTCCTGATCCGCCCAAAATTGTGCCGTCACCGTCTACTGGAGCTGTGACTAGCGCAGGAGCCGCGGCAAATGACCATCGTCAAGCACATCTGATAGCTGTCCAAAACCTCAAATCTACGTGTCCACTTGACACTATCTTTTTGGACTTTCTCAAGAATCGCCGTGGCGACTTGACGAGTGGTACTCAACAACGAATGGCCTACCCGAGCGTTTCATCACTGCTCAACCCGACTGATAACAGTACCTACTCCTACTCCATCTCTAAAGTCTTCAGCGACATCCTACGCACATTTCCCGACATATCGTCTCTTCCCGAACAAGTGGGCACACTATACACAATGTTCCAACTCATGCGATGGCAAATTTATCCCACGCAAGAAAACTACGATCGCATCCCGCACTGGCTCACACCGCGACCCGCGCAGTTATTCAACCCCCATCCAGCATGGACGGATTACATCCTCTGGCCCAAAGTCCGTGATCGACTGGCCTACTCATACCGTGACTACCCTTTTGAGGTCTGGTTTGTGCCTTACACGCGAACCATATCATGTAACTGGCCGTACGAACCCACGGACTGTCTGCTACACAATACAGACTCGGATGAGCTGCTGATCAACCCGGTGTTTGAACGACATATTCGAGATCTGAACAATTGGACTGTAGGCTCAGAATTCGCGGAGGCGTTTCCGGCGTTGGTGGACGCAGTCAAGATCAAATTCGAGGGAAGGAAACCAAGGTCATCTTGATCGTTTTATCTGTTCCTTTGGTGTTTCGTACATTTTTCTCTTTTCGGAGGGGTGTTTTCTTCTGGGTAGGCGGCCTCTTGTTTAAAGTTTGAATGGGTGGACTTTTGTATAGTACGGTTTGGTGTCTTGGAACTGCCTGCATTTGTAGCTATTTTCTCATGTCTTTATAAATGTCCATCGACATTGTCTGATGATATTCATCAGGCTCTCTAATCCAAGCATCAACGGTGAAAAGATATCGGCCGATATACCTTGATAAGATATGGAACTCCACTTGCCGAACTAAGCTGGATTCCTTCTCTCGGGAATCGCTTGCCTATCCCGGTATCTTTATCTGCATACATCCTGAATATCGAAAAGTCATTCCGTGCCTGGAGGGGTATATAGGCAGTAGTCATCTCGTCCAGTCCACATCAAGCTTCAAGTTACGGCACATTCCAACTTGGAAAAGACAACATGGCATCAACACAAATCGGCTGGGTACCATCCCTCCTCTCCTTGCAATACATGAACTTAAGCATGACTGAACTTCCAACTAACGATAAAACAGTACGGCCTCGGCTCAATGGGCCTTGCAATGGCAAGCAACCTCCAACGCCATCTCTCCGCCAAACAGGGTCTTGGTCTGCTGTACTCCAACCGTACGCTGTCCCGCGGCGAGCCCCTTCAACAACTCGGTGCAGTCCCTCAGCCCAGTTTCGGGGATCTCGTGTCCAAGTCAAACATTATCTTCACCATGGTCTCCAACGACGCTGTGCTGGAGTCGTTGATCACCGACGTGATCCAGAGTGGAGAGTCACTTGACTCGAAGATCTTTATTGATTGCTCAACCGTTCACCCTGCTACAATCACTTCTCTTTCGTCCCAGCTTTCATCTAAACGTGCGTCGTTTTTGTGTGCCCCCGTTTTCGGCGGAAACCCCGTCGCAACAGCCGGAAAACTCGTCTTTGCCCTCGCGGGCGCAACGCCCGAAGTTCGCCAGAATATCATCAAACCTTTAATTCAAGACGTAATGGGCCGGAAAGTAATCGACTGCGGCGAAGACCCCGCAAAGTCTTCTCTACTCAAGATTGCGGGCAACATCGTCACAGTCTCGTTGATGGAGACGGTGGGCGAAGCGCAGGTCTTTGCGGAGAAGACCGGGCTGGGCACAGGGGCGATGGAGGAGCTGATTGATGAGGCTTTTGGGCCTATTGCGGGCGGATACTCTAAAAGGCATGCTTATCCTCTTTTTCCTTCAGGTGGGAAGGACACTTGACTGACGTCTTTCATAGACTAACGACGGGCGTCTATGCGCCCCCTTTGACGAGCCGTCCAGGCTTTGGCGTCTCGCTCGCCATTAAAGACGCGAATCACGCATTGAATATCGCTAAAGACAATGGTGTTGATTTGCCCTCTGTCGAGTTGGCACGAGACAACATGTCCTCTGCTAGGGAGTATGGCGGTGAATGTTTGGATAGTTCGTCCATGTATGGCATTCTGAGACAAAAGGCTGGATTGGCGTTTTGGAATGAAAAAAGTAGGCAGGGTGGAAAGTAATCTTCCCTTTCCACCAAGTCTTGCATTTTTGGTGCTTTGCATTATGTTCCTGGGTAAGTAGGTAGATAGATATAGATATCCTCGTACAAAATGATTCATTTGATTCGGATAAAATCGTGATTTTGATTTGATTGATTCTATGTACTAAACCAGGACGAATCGCCGCGCGTCCCCATTCAACATACGCTATATGACACCAACAAACGCAAATTCAGAGAATGCTTTTACTGCCTTGGTCCAAGTTTGTCTAGGGCTCGCACTCCTTCCTCTTGCCACTCGGCTTTGGTTACCCACATGTCTTCTTTGTCGGCGATCTATATTACATTAGTCGATTTTGTCTTTCACTGTAGGAGAGGCTAACACATACCAAATTGGCCAACACTGCACCACCAAGGAATACCATGTGTCTTCGCCGAGGTGGATCTTCAATGCGCACCTTGAATTTCTACCAGACGTTAGTTTCGTTACACCCACGGTCTAAGATAGATGGACTCACGTTCAAGCGCTCAGGATTTCCCTGCAACACCCTCGTCAACCACAACTGCTTCAACTCCTTCTCCAACCGTGACGGCAGTCCCGGGTACATCGAACTTCCACCACTAAGCACAATAGCCTTGTAAAGACTGCTGCGCACATCCACGTCCGTACCCTGTATAGTGTTGAAAAGCAATTCCGCGATACCCGCCTGGTCAACATCGACCAGATGAGGCTGGAACAAACACTCCGGAGCCTCAAAACGCTCACTGCCAACTCTGATAACGCGGCCGTCGGGGAGTGTATAAGACTCGACCAGGACCGTTGTGTCTTCGGAGAGTCTCTGATCGAGTTCAAGGTCATATGAAACGTAGCAAAGCTTTTCTTTGATTTGGCGCACGGTCTCGAAATCGGCGGTTCGGTTGAGTGCGTATCCTCGGCGGAGTAGGAGCGCAATGAGGTTTCGAGTAACGTCTCGGCCGGCGACGTCGAGTCGGCGAATGTGATGGTTCAGAACGGTGGATTCGAAGACGGGGACAATGTGAGTGACACCGTCACCAGAGTCAACCACCACACCACTACTGAGACCTGTCCAGCATTAGTCGATTGATGACGTCTAACCGAGATGGTGCGTAGTTACCTTGAGCATATAAAGCAAGCACCGCCTGGATCGCAACATATACACCACCGAAACCATAACCCTCTAGCATCACCTCGGCCATGGTCTGTCTGTTTTTGAGGGGGTCTAACTCTGTCAGCATATGATAGACGGCTTTTCGAGAAATGGCACACACTCATTGGTGGTTCTGTCAGTAGAATCTTCCGGTCCGTGGGGTCAATCTTCATCTTGTCGTAGAATGTGTAGTTCCAAAGGTGTTGCATATCCTCCCATTTTTTGACAATGCCATTCTCCATCTACCAGAGATCAGTGAGATTCCATATCTTCTTCACTCCAACTACGTCACGTACAGGATAGCTAATCTGAAGCATTGATCGAGCCGCCGCCGCTTCGTCTCCGCACATAATATCCTTGAGAACTATGTCGCTTTCTCCTTGCTCTTCGGACCGGAGGATAGGTCGCCCGACTATACTGGGAAACTGAAACTCTGGGAAGTTCTTCGCAAAATGTTAGTCAGTTCCTGCGCAATGATGAAGGTGCGTCCGCGAATGAAGTATACCTGCGCGGCATATCCGACTTTGAGAAACCCCGTTCCTCCGTCAAGAACTATGTCAAATCAATCAAGTGTTAGCGTACTCCTTGTCTATAGCTGTGGAAAAGGGCGACCTCGTGCATATAGAGCTCGGACGAGGGCATGCAACCAAAGCGGGATAACTGGATAAACAAGGCACCAACTTACCGATAGGCGCGTCTGTCATTGTAGTTGTGTTGTGCTAGGTCAACTTTTTTCCAGATGATATAAAGGGTAAGAAAGGAATTGGCATCAGCAATGCAGAGATTCAGATAATGCAATCGCCTTATGATGCTCTGCTGTAGGAGATGTTGTGGTCTAGGCGGGGGAACTGTCGAGTCGGAGAGCAGCCGGTCAGTGACGATGCGCTTAACTGCTTCATATGCTGATATGCCTCAGGTCTCCAAATAAAATCAAAAATTTTATTATGGCAAGATGGCCGAGCGGTCTAAGGCGTACGTTACTTTCTACCTGCGCGCCAAATCTTTATCTAACACCATTTATAGGCTAGTTTTAGGTCTTCCCAAAACACTAGTCTGAAAGGGCGGTTAGTACTTCTTACACTTCTCTCATCATCGCACGCATACTGATGATCGTATTAGTGGGTTCGAATCCCACTCTTGTCAACACTTTCTTTTTGCATATTTTTAGAGATGGTCCAAAGGACCACGTAGTACGAGGATCTTAATTGTCACGACCTGTTTCTTAAAGACTTCTTATTTTTCCTCGTCTACTCCCGTTCAAGTCACCATGGCTCTCGTCAATGACTCTGAATAGCCCCGCCCTTCTTCACTCGCTATCCCTATCCTCTTGCTGAACGTTCAGCACTTAGGAGGACCTTGTCTGTCATGATAAAAGGATTCGTTTAAAGTTTCACCCTTTGGACCGCAACGTAAAGACTGAAGTGTATAAGATGGCATGAGGAAAGACCTCACAAGAAACTCGATTCAAGTCAAATATTTGAAAACTGAGACCTTTCTCGGCACGATCAATCCATACCCGTCTCTTACAAGCCTCTGGAAGCACATCATATCTTGGTTTCACTTTACATCATAGAATCTGTGCTGTACATGGGTCGTACCCAACCCCAGAATCCACTCATTATGAGTGAAGGATTGATTCCATCTGTTCCCAGATTTTTGAAGCACCAAAAGAGACTATTCGTCATATGGTGCATTTGGTTCTGGGCTAGTACAACCTGTCCTCGAAACTCCTCCATGGACATATCATTATCTATATTCGTGGCCAGAGACAATCAACCGCTCAGCAGTCACTTCAAGGAGACATAAACTTGATGGGGCTTGTTCGACGTATGCTGCCTGTCATACTAACACGTGGAGCCAGCCTGTCCAGTCACAGTTCATCTTCTATACACCACGCGGCGCAAATTCATATTTCGAGCTTTGAAACCGATATAGCTTAGGAATTTTGGTCGTGAAGTACCGGGCAAAGTTTATTTTCGTGGGTAATTGAGAGGGTAACCTATTGCAGACAGCAATGATATGCTTTAGACGTGCAGCAAAGGATATTACCAACTGCTAGCAACTGATAATACCCTCTGGACGTCATGCTCCAGAACGGGAAGATTTCTGACCAAGTAATATAGATTCTAAGTCATCTTTGGGTACTGTCCAATCCACCAATCTAGAAATGCATAGGCTCGAATATGAACACAAACGACGCGCGATCTATCGTACGTCATGGCGGTCGTCAACGAGCGAGTGATCTAGGGATTTGTGCCAGCTTTCTTGAGAGAGACGGGAAAAACATGCTATACAAGATTACTGATCTTCACTGCTGTACAATGTTCATTATATGCTAATTCCTACGTTGTATCACATTTCAGATTTTGCAAGTCCTATATGAGCCATCGACTACTTTCAAGCTTTGGGCTGTCTTATCTCTTGTTTGCTTTCTCGCCGATATTTATAGTATATATATATATATATATATATATATATCACGAGCCTTGGGCCGTCCACTTTCTATACTTTGCATCAAATAGGCTTATCAGCGTAGCTTAATATAAGTAGCCTCCTTTTGGTCAAAGTACATCTCACGACTCTTGTATTCAGGCGAGCAGCGAATACATGTATGATCCTGGAGCGGCCTTGCAAGAAATTCACACATAGATTTGCTCGTCAAAGAGCTTGAACACGGGCTGGCTACTCATATTCATGGAGGCATATAGACCGGTTCAAGAAGTTGAGTAGAGTGCCGTACTAGACACATGAGAGAAGCCCAATCACCGTACGCTTGAGTGACTTCCGAACTGTGGACCGACTGATTGCGCAGAGAACGTCAATTCTCCAAGTCCATCTAAGATGCTCATACTGAAAAGACTCGAGCTTCCACTCGGACGTTTGATCACTTTCGACGACAAATGTCGGTATAGGAGCAGACTTGGAGTACAGGTGATTCAGAGTACCAGCAGGTATCATTCACAAACCGTTCTTTAGTCCTTGACAACCTTGATGATGGGTATGACCAGGGACTACGCTGATGAAGCCATCGAGAAGAAAGGAAATGCCCTGTGTTCTTTATGTGAAATAGTACCATGGTGCCTTATGGGCATAGTGGAGAAATCGAGTGAGAACACGTAGTTTATTGTATCCAAGTGTGTCTAATCAAATGATAGTAACTAGCACAGGTGGCACGTGCCATATATAACAAAGTGCAACATTGTGCGTTTCAATTTGGTCCGGGGGAATCTCGCTAGATCCCTTATGACGAGGCCAGCTTGTGATCAAATGAGAGCAACTGAAAGGATCGCTGCGCTGCGCTCACCAGATTCAGGATAGCTGTAAAGTAATCTTGTCAATTCCCTAGGCATATATGATATATTATTAGTGCAGAAGCAATCATCAGTATCTATAGTGTAAAATGAATAGGGAACATCACGGCAAGATGGCCGAGCGGTCTAAGGCGCTAGCTTAAGGTTATTAGATGTGTGAATCTAACTACCGCTAGTCCGAAAGGGCGTGGGTTCGAATCCCACTCTTGTCATGACAGTGCATTACGAGTCTTTTTTTGCTTGTTTCTTTCCTCCTTTTTTACCTTTGGTTTGACCTTGTTCATTCACTCCTCTCTATTTATTGATCCGTTCTTGTATATTTTTCAGAGGATGCCTGACCTATATGTTGTCAATGATGTACACGCAACTACTCCCTGTCTTTCACTTACGGTCTTTTTTTGTTCCATCCCAATTGCTCATTGCGTGTAAGAGTTCCAGTAGATAAAATCTCGCTCAGAGTCTTGCCACGAGCAAGATCACGCACTGATACTCCTTTGCTGTTTTGAAATACCGTTTCCACTGCAAATTTTCAAATTGGCGAGCAACCGCCAATTGGTGGTTTGTCCCGCCGCGTACTCCTCATATACAACTTCTGAGAAGAAATGCGCTCTTTCCGACAGAATAGCCGGCTAGCTAAGCCTACTTTTAGATCCAATCATCGATCTGAATGATATATCATCAGTCTATAAGCCGGGGCATACTTGTACGTATGAACGAACCCACTTCAATCAATATTCCTGAATCTTTAGTGTACTTGGTGTAATTAATTTCGATCCTATTATGCATTCTCTTTCTCTGCATGCTTGAAAACGATATGAGGTGTGCCGAATTGTCTGCAAGGAAACTCTCTAGTAAACCCTCTTACCTTGAAACAACACCCGTGGCCATGCTATGCGTTTGTGATCGATACCCTTACACGTTGCAGGTGAACTCGAAGTCACTTTGATCCATACTATTCATACCTGCTCATTTCTCCGGATATGAATGACTTATTTGTCTATGGCTTCTCTTGATCGTGGCGGCACGTGTGACGATGGCGCCAGATGGCATTGGAGATATGCATTCGATTTTATCGGACAGCCTTCCACGATAATTCGTGAAGTACATCTGCCAAAGATGCTACTCATGTTGCCCGTCTTGGTATCACAGATTCTTGATTTGTACCAGACTGGATATGTGTCAGTTCTACCTCACGGGTGTAATCCATTTCCCCAGCTCAAACAAGTCGGTGATGGTCTTCGGTGATGGTCTTTTCTGGTGTCGAAGACCAAACTCCAAATATCAATTGGGCGACTGAGTAGCACTAAATTGAAGGTTTTTTTATCAATGTGGGCATTAGCAAGAAAGGAGTTGCGTCTTGCGCGCGATCAGTCCCATTAGCTACTCCGGCGCTTCAGCTCTTAAACCAACGGATACCCTTTGTTCCTCTGTTGCAGGTGAAAGTTCGTTTTTTGCTGGTCATCCTGAAGGTGAAGATGAATCGCCTTCTCAAGACATCATGCAATATGGACTTGGTGCAGGTTCCGTCTATGACTTCACCATAAGGCAAGATGGCCGAGCGGGTATGTCACACCAGATTCATGTTTACATGAAATTCACTAATGTAATACAGTCTAAGGCGGTGTGTTCAGGCTGTTGCTGATTCCTACAATAAGGTCATTGTGCAGCAGGAGTATCGCATTCCGAAAGGGCGTGGGTTCGAATCCCACTCTTGTCATGGAAACAATTTTTTTTCTCTATCATATCGCGATTATTACTTATTACATCACCAATAAAAAAGGTTCTTATTAACAATTCTTACAGCCCTTACAGCCCAAGTGCCTTCCCATAAGTCTCTTAAACCTTTCTCAGCCTTAGATAGATCAACTCTGGGGAGCCTCTTTGCTTGCTTCTTGATTCGAGCCTTAAGTTATCCTTGAGCTTCGTTAAATAGTTCCCAAATGGGAGACCTACCCAACCTATAAAATCGCGCTCTAGGAAAGTGAAGTCATCCGGGAACGACATCAGAAGCAAAAGTTCGTCGTCATTTAGAACGCGTCCATCCCTGATGTTGATGATATTGTGTCTCATGACTTTTATCAACAATGCCATTGTACCGTTCCAGAAGAAGCCATGTTGCTCTGTTGCTCTGCCACGACTATCCATTGTTTCCGTAATCTTTGGTAGTAGCCCATCTTCTATATCGCGTATTTGCCACATGCTATCATCGATTCTGAACTTCTTTTCGTTGAAACAACATGGAGCATTATTCGAAGCTGGAAGGAAGTGTGGTATGACAATTATGATGTACCCTTCGTGCTTGTGGAGAAGCTCTTTTCTTCTTCAAAGCCTCTTATTGATACTGACGGCATGATCGAAGTTCATTTCAAAGACAACAACAGTCCAGTAGCAACGGGCCGCAGCACTTCGTCTTGGATCATGATCGAATTGAATGATCCTTTTCTTCCACGGACCCGATCTGGACTCATATCGGCAGTACCGTACGGCAGCACGAAACTCTTCTGCTCTAGCCGAGCTCGAATATATCGTAGGGTCGCTACAGGACGTTGACAAAGAGGGTCTTGGACCTCTGCAAAAGCTCCTTCAGTACATGCCGTAGCAGTACGTAGACCACATGATTGTGAATGTAGAGAGTTACGAGCTTCCAACTCCAATCAATCATTTAGCTATTCTACTATCCGAAAGAATTCCCTACCTTCAAGAAACCATAGTGTTTGACGCTTTGAAGAGCTCTCTCAAATTCTCCGTGGACACCAGGCAAACACAGAAGATTCTAGTCGAGTCAAATTTCCCGATAATCGTGTTGAGCCCTTGAAAGACATCAACAAGCAATGTGCAGCGATTGACGTGCTTACATAAAAACACAAATGCATCATGCTGTCTTCAGGGCACTTCGGCGAAGTGATTAACGATGTCCTGCTATCATTCTCTGGATTGAGTCACGCAATTTCTTTGGGAGCGTTTCTTTGGGAGCGTTTCTTTGGGAGCGTGTCTAAGGATCATGCAGGTATTGTCTTTGTCACAAAAACATCTGCTGCACATCGATTTTTCATAAGCTCTTCTCTTAAAAAAGGGCCGGAAATCCTCATCAATTGTGCATCCCTGGGGGATATCGACAAGGACGCTCTGACGCTTCGGCGAAAGATGGATTCTTTTTGGAATGGGACGATAGAAGGCCTGGCTGCATTCCTCTTTGGAAAGCACTTTTGAGTGTTGAAGACACGATGCTTGCTTGCTATGGAGACGCCTAGGTAACACTGAGACGGGCCCTTAGCTATTCATGCCGGGGATGCTGCTTCCAGCACTAATAAAAGGATTTTTCACTGCCGTGATACATTTTCATTATACCATAGCAAAACAGAAATATGAGACTGCGTGGATTGAATATGCCGTCGATTGGAGGACTAATGAGAAGAAGAAAGATGACATGCAATTGCACGGAGTACACAACATGATAAAGAATAGTAAGAAAAGTAATAGCGATAGAATATCAACGGGTGTATATACAAGAAATGTTTAACCGGATAAATCGCCTCTAAGGATAACTCCAGCCTATGCGTTACATAAGACAACCTCTTAACTTTCTCTGGAAGGAATAGCGGGAGAGAAGAACAATTAATCGTCGCTATCTGAATCGGGTCCATCCTCTGCGAAACGGCGCTTCCGCTCTTCATCAAGCTCTCGATATGTGCTATAACTCAGCAACAAGAAGGCAACGATAATCAAAACGCCCCCTGAAAGAGCGGCGGCGGACAGGGGCTTTCCAGTCCGTAACCAGTCCACTATGGCAACCAGGAAAATCGTCAATAGCGCTGCTACCGACGATAGTACCGGCGAGGTCAACGAAATCAAGACCAGGAAGGAGCCGGAGAATGCTAGAAGTGAAATGTAAGCAAAGGCTATGGCTTTATAGAGCGTCGAAGGAAACATACTAGCATTTGCAATAACGGAAATCAAGAGCATCCAGGCGGCTTCCCCAGTAGGCCAACGGAAAGTTTCCAGTCCTGTCCAATGCAATATAGGCAGAGGGAACCACAAGACGAGCAATGTGAATGTCCCAATCAGACTTCCGACTGTATTCGCAAAAATCATGCTTCGTCCAGGACTAGTGCCCTCTGGAGGGCATGCCAATTTTTTATACAGCACTTCGTAGAGTCCATACAACACACTTCCAACACCAATGACAATGTTGCCCAGTGTGCGGTTGTCGGCTGAACCACTGCTCTCACCGGCCTCTGGACCAGAATCGCCGTATGCAACGACCAGTACTCCGACAATAGCCACCAAGACGGAAAAGATTTTATCGAAACGAAGTTTATCCTTCAACAGTGGAACGGAGAATGCATAAGCAAAAAATGCCGAGCAATTGTATATAGCGGTCAGATCGCTAGCTGTCGTCATATTCACTGCAACGTACCAGCTACCGCCAGCAATAGTCAAGGCACTGGTTATGAAAGCGGTAGTTTTCAGCATGTAAGGAACTGGCGATCGATGCTCATCTCGGGTGGTAAGATGCAGGTCCTGTCGTTCCACCATTTGGGCTGTGGTGCGGAGGAGGAATACATGTCGTCGCCAGAAAGCGTCCCACGAAAGCTTACGTTTTTGTATTCGCAGGATCAGCAGTTGCGTAGGCCAGAGTAACGACCAGGAGCCATGGGTAAGATATCTAGAACGTGAAAAGAGATTAGACAAGAAAAGTAGCCTCGTGGAGAGTGCAATGACGTACAGCATGCAATAAGGCTTATCCCAATGGAGCTCATGTTGTATGTAAACGGCCGTCTCGGTCTGAATCACAAAACTGATTAAACTCAAGAGCAAAAAGCCCGAGGCTAGTATATATTTTCGACGGGTAAGATTCTTGTCTTCGATATCGGGTGTTCGACTGCGAAAGGTCGATCTACGAGACATATGCGGTCTTTCGAGGAATCGTTCATGGGACTCGGCAAAGGTATTGGACTCCCGTCGCAGGCCATCTTCCTTTAGTAGCGGTTGTTGCGAATGTGCATCGTTCGGCCGATGGAAAGGTGAGCGGAAAGGCATGGTTCCCGTATTGACGTCGTCGTCGTCTTCTTCCCAGACATTGAAATCGTCAGGATTTGGATGCTGATGCTGTTGTTGCAAAGATTCTTCTTGCACTCCAGTTTCGTTGGGAGGCCTCACCAGGCGTGTATCTACTGGGAACGAAGCCACAATGACGGTTCACCGAGTAGATATCAGATAAACAAGTAAATCAGCGAGCGTACGCCACGATGTTCAGCGAGTGGCTACTTCTGCGGTAGAAGCGGGGCGTGTCTAGTAGAGAGTGACAGTGGGCGTGACCGATTACGTGACTCGTGTATTATCTGTTAAGACGTAACAGTTCAAGGTTCAACGATGCGTTCGAGTCATCTGCAGCCGTGAGATAAGTGAATGAATTAATATGCAAGTCTGTAATCAAGGGACGCTAAGGATGGGACTGGGCGGAGCTGATCTGGCCGCGTGCAACGTGTTCCGTGTCCACGGGATGTTAACGAGACAACTCGAGGTCAACGGACGACAGCACGAAACAAGACAAGAAAATCCCAATGAAGTTCCTGAGCCGAAGTAGTGATAATTGCATCGAGGCATAACGATGCAGTGTAAGGCGGGCTCAGTCATCGCAGCCTCCGATCCAATCGTTCAGTCCGGGGTGATTAATCACGTGATGCTTGAGCCTGAGGCCGTCAACAGCAGCTGCCGTCGCAGGCAAAGCGACCAGGCAATTTTACGTGCTACCAGATATGATCCCGACCGTTTATGCACAACAACGCCTGCATCCTTGAAAGAATCCCTGGCAGGTCTTCAGCAAGGCAAGGAAAATGATATCCCTTGTATGATCATCTGTCAATTTTCAAGATTGAAGAGGAGGGCCAAACAATGCCCGGCGATGAATACTCCGCCATCAGCGGAGGCGGAAAATTGAAACTTAAAGGCTCGAAAGTCAAAGATGGCCGGATAGACAAGACGAAAAAGAAGAAAAAGAAGGCTGAGTCAGAAGGAGCTACGGCAGAGACACGGGCAAAGACGACAGAAACAGAGCTCGAGAAAGAAGAGACTCTTGAACGACAATCTATTACTATCGACAGCAAGAAGCTGGACAACGAGTTGTCAGATTCTAGCGAGAAGAGAGTCGTGTTCAAGACCGAGGCGGAGAAGAAACATGAAGAGCAACGAAAGAAGAGGGTGTGTATCCTTCCTCCTTCCGCTCTGTAATCATTAGGGATAAGCAATCTAACAGGACAACAGTTGAATGACAGACTGCGCCGGGAAGGCGTCAAGACACACAAGGAACGAGTGGAGGAATTGAATCGGTATCTGAGTACGCTCAGTGAGCATCATGACATGTATGTCATCTTCCATCTCTTTCTGGCACGGGTCTTACTGACATAGTATTCCAGGCCCAAGATCGGACCCGGATAACAGGGGTTGCTTTCTTATCATTTTTGCTTTTCTTGTGTGGATGTATTTCTAATTTGCTATATCATCGTCAATGGAGAATTGATCCACATCCAAGCGTTACCCATCTACATACGCAACAACCACGTCGGACTAAAGCGATGACATCTTCGGATCAAAATAAGGCCCATCCAGAACTACGTAGTGCATCGATCGCAAATGTCTGGAATGACAATCATAATAATAATAGAAACGTCGTTGAATGTACGTCGTTGCTACAGCCGCTGACGACAGGGATCTCAGTTTAGCCGGGAAGCGATTGGACGGAAGAGAGAAGCGGGTTCGTCCCATTACTGTAGATCTTCACTGCCTTTATTCAGTACTCATTCGCGACAGACTTGTAATCGGATGAATTCGCACTTCATCTAACCGTCGATGAGTTGATAATTCGAGATTGGTGTTGCGCCTTTGGAAATAATGGTGGCTTGACCGTCGAGTCTAAGTACGACGTAGGTAGAGATAAGAGTGAGTCACGAGCAGCGAATTTACGATAAGCTCAAAAACGTGTACACGGTAAAAGAGATGGATTGATGGTTTGTATGTATATATAGATTCCAATCTGTTTTATCCGACAGTATTTCAAATATTCTCATTCACCCTGTACAACGACCATCAGACAGTGCCCAACATGGTATTCCGTTCCTGTAATCCCAGAACCCAGGTCTGGCACCCATCGTGATTTGCCAATATTATCCAAATCGGGAGAGATATCGATAGATCGACTCGAAGTAAGACGGCGGGTAGATAAAGCGACAGCTGTCGAATAAACCTAGAGATCCCAAGAGACATTGCCGTGAAGCCCGTAAGAAGAGATAGAACGCCGTGGAACGCCATGCAGAAAGAGCTCGCAAATCGCAGAGAGAAGTAATCAAGTGAAACCCGGGTATTCGTATACGATAACCGAATCGCATCGCTAATTTCCGAATGAATTCAAAAGATGGCAAAGGCCCAGGTCAGACACCCTTGATGACGGTCGTTCGCTCGCTGTTGAGTTTATCGGCGTTTCGGGCATGTGACTCCTTCTTGCAGTCTTCTAGGCCGCTGCAGGCGTGCGACTCAAGCATGCGGTGCTTGTCGCAGAAGTGGCCATTGCAGAATGTACAGTCGCCGATGATGCGTTGAGCCGCATTCTTGCACTCCTTGAAATTGCAACGGGGTTTACGGGCGGGCATGGTGGTGTATTCTCTGGGGAGGTTCTCGGCGAGAGGGTGGAGGACGGTTGGGTGCCTTGGAATTGATTGCAGAGAATAGTGAGAAGCAAATGATCCTGGTGTGAGATCGTGGGAGGTATATAAAGGATGGGTGGCAACGTTGGAGGGCCAAAGAAGGAGTAGGAAGATAGCGTAGTCACAGGTCTCGTTGTATGGAGCTTTCGGAGATGTGTCCGATAACGGCCGAGATAACGACAGTTAGTCCAGCCCGGGTGATTCACAACCTGAAGTAGAGATTGATCTGATAGAATATCTTCTGGAGAAACACCGAGGAGTGTCGAGAATTTGGTGGTGGAAGGGCGCGGGAAAAGAACGCAAAGCGCAACAAAGAGAGAGGACAGAACGTTGATGAAGTGGTTGGGGACGCAACAGCAGGCCAGGGATGGGGGAGAGCAACGTTATATACCTAGCACTCCGTAAGCGGTTAGTGTTCCCAATAGTAAGGAGAAGTGACTAGAAGAGAGGAGCGTGACCTGTCCCAAGCCTTAGTTAATCAGTCAACCAATTAGTCAGGTATCATTTCGGTAACTAGTAAGTAAGACAACCCTTGGGTCGGACCGTCAGAGTTTCGGTGCTGAGTTGTGCGGTTGACCTGTCCTGGGCGGACACGAGCGCCAGGACCTGTGCAGCTGATGAGGCGAACGACGATCCGACGGATTGCGGGTAGCCAGGTCGGTAAGAGACAGGCTTAGAGCAGAAAGCCCGAATTGGGTAAGTACGTACTAGATTCTTTAGAAATGCAGCCATGGACCCATCATTGCGAGGTTGGTTAGCTAATCATGGTGCCGGTGGAGGCGACGTGAATGGGGTGAGGCAACTTTCATTGTAAATTTGCAAGGAGCCACGCTAGTTAACTATCTAACAGCTAGCTTCGAGGCACGTACTCGTACGTAGTACGTAGAGTACAGAAACGATAAGTCCCTTTGAATCCCAAGCAACTACTTTTTCATTCCCATAAGAATGATACTACAGTCCATAGTCCCATCCGCATCTACCACAGCTTTCGTGTGCGAGCCACATACGTTTTGATTCAATCAGTCTCTTCTAGAAGCACAAAATCTGAGCACTTTCCACAGGCAAGATGGCCGAGCGGTCTAAGGCGTACGTTTATCTTTCACCCTGATTAATTACTCAGTATTAACAATTTTCTAGGCTAGCTTAAGGCTAATCACATCATGATTAACACCATCGCTAGTCCGAAAGGGCGTGGGTTCGAATCCCACTCTTGTCATGAGTATATTTTTTTTGATCTTTTTTTCCCCCCTCCATCACATGATTTAATCACACAGCTCTGACCTAGAATGTGAGATCGTACGTTGTCTTCTACCAGAGGAGCAGAAGAACATTGATACGAGATGAAAAGAGTCACTGTAGAACGCCGGATCCGGGAAACGCGGGTTACGGGAGAGCAGCCTGTTGGCACCTCAGAAACCAAGATACCCATCATCTGGCGCTGAGTGAAATCCAACCAGTCGGCTCTTTAGATTTGCATCTATGACCGTACGCACACGTTTCAGTCGGTCACATCTCGAGGTCAACCGTTGGCCGTCCGCTTTCGTAGTATGTCCCAAAACTTTAAATATCGTGTGAGTAAGGGAATTTGGTAAATCAATTGCAATTGTGTCCTGCGGAGAAACCAACGATGAATCGTGATTGCTCATGAATCGATGCTAATGTACCTGCTATTAAAATCACCGCTAGTCGCCAGTTAAAACTCAAAAGTACAGCCGAAAAGCGGTACGTATCACCCATCAATCCGTTACGTGGCAGGCAGATATCGGGTGACAATCACCTCAATTCCATGTCTTATCTGGGCCAGCGGCCATACGCACCATCGACCTGGCTGCCGCTAAACGTCAACAACATATATTCTACATATACATCGAGCTGTATATGGTCGGTACCAAGAATAATCGACCACTTAAGTTAGACGTATGTACACATACATGCCATGTACTAGGCGACTACATCTGCCTGATCAAACACAACGGCCACTTCTTGCGGCTTGCGCCTGGGTACGTACATATTTTAACTACGTGGCATTGCAGTCGTAGTTCATCAGACTACTCGGAATGATAGGAATATCTCTCTACGTACGTAAGTTCCCACTTCTGCTTGACATAGATCTTGAAGAGAGAAAAAGCAAATAAACCGGGCTCTTAAAAGCTCATACTGCTGAGCCGAAGACAGTCGAAAGCTAGACGTTGCCTTCGTGCAATATGTATATGTAAAACATACATCGTAGGAGAATCGGAAGCGAAAGATATGCAAAGTGGAACGCAGGGCTGTAAAGGTCTGCTACACTTTTTTTGCCCACCACCTGCAATCAAAGGTATGGAAGCCCAGGTACCATACTTTCAAGCCAGGCCAGCAGATTGTCCCAAATGGCAATATGACACGCCTGACATGTGTTGTTGCAAGATGTGGGCACAGTCGCATGTGGTGTTGACAACATTGACGACTCAGTCTATCGTGGATCGTCGACATGATTAGTCGACATGCAACTAACAGCATTGCGCCTTGATAGCACGTACATATGCAATCTTCGAGTGGTTATTTTACATTACTAGTTCATAAGTCACTCCATCAATCAAACGGAATCGGTCGTAGCCCGCCACCACCCATGCGCTTCCTCATCTCCTCTCCTGCCGCTATCGTACTAGGAACTTTGATACCGCAACAATCACCCCAAAAGTCATCACCGTGCGTATGGCTATGGTCGTGGCCAAGACCCTGCTGATCTCGTTGTTCAGACGATATCGCCCCATCCGACAATTGACCCATATCCGGCGATGCCGCTATCAAACTCCCAAATAGGAAATGCTGCATGATCGGTAATTTGCCAAGGACCTCCCTGACAAACATCTTCTTCATTCCGCTCTCGACTTTGATCCAGTTCTTTGCGCCGGAGATGTCGTCTAGCATCGGACTATGCCATCGGAGACCCTTGACGGTCTTGACGCTGTCGACCCATCGCACCTGGTCAAGATAGAGGTATTTGTCTCCTTCTTCATCGAGCACGGCACTGCTGTGGATAGCGCGAGGCGTGATATAGGGATGCTCCACGAGCTGGGAAGCTCCAAACAGGAATGGAAGGAAATGATAATCGTCTAGCCCCCACACACCATGCGACCCCGCAGGTTCAAGATAATACGTCGTTTGTATCCGGCGCATGAGTTTCATGTAGCTGTAATAAACCTTGAAAACGAGCATAGGAAAGTCTGCGACTGAGACAACCCGCAGCTCATACAGACACAATAGCCACATCATGAAATGTAATTCATGGCCGGAGCCATAATCGAGTCGATCCCTAGATCCAAGTGAATGTATTAAGTATGTTGAAATCTCATCCACAGCATCATTATCCTTGATTCCCAGTATCTCTCGATGCCATCCGGGGCTTTGGGACGTGGTGTCGTCAAACAGGGAACGGAACGCTGGATTTCCGAAACGGGATCCTCCCTGGTCTTCTGCAGGGTTCTTCTCGACGAGAGAGCTCAACAAGTCGATTATGCGTAGAATATTCTCAACGTTCTCGGGTGCTTCTTCACTCTGGATATCTGTAGCGGCCCGCCCGCGGACCTTGTCTGATAGACCAAATACAAATGCGAGGACAAGTGTATATGCGGGAGACGATGTGAAGGCGTCGAGATCTTTGGGAGATAAAATGCGACGGCCGGGCCGGCTGAAAGTATGCGAAGAGAGATCGACGGGAGAAGGCAGAGCTGGTGTTGTTGGTGGCGGGTCTTGTTGTTGACGGGCAGTAGGAGGGGAACGTCTTGTCTTGCTGGCGCGGAGTTCAGCTAATTTGGCCGACAGGTCAGGCTTTGCGCCGGCACTATTTATATTGACGGCAGGCATATCGAAGATTGTTGTTGGATTCATTCGAAACGAAATTATTGACTTATGTCCCTGTGTATGAAGTCGGGCAGAAAGTAAGCACAGATTACATAAATAAGACGAGGCTAGCAGCAATACTGCCCAGTGCCACCGCCCACGAGCGGAGTCCACATGTCGATCCCGGCTGTCATTGGCTCAGCCCTTTCAACCCCGGATACCGCTAAGTCGTTCATAGCGATATCTCATGACCGCAATTGAGACCGCGCCGAATTGAAGTCACTGTGTTTGTGGCAATTGACGCGGAGTTTTGCGTGATTTCGCATTCGTTCCACTCGCGGTCTGTCTTGAGACCAGAGAAGAGGCTGCAGACTTCCTTTTCCCTATCATTGCTGGCTTGAATTCAATCATTGCAATTGCAACTGTAACCGGTCATTTGTGACTAACGAATCAGCATTTAACTACATAGATAGTCGCGTGCTTATTCTTGCGTGATTGGCCTGAAATCTCGCAATTTATCTGGACATTTCGACTACATCATAGCCGGCGGGCAAGAAGCAACAGATATAGATTCTGCTGCCGCGGGTGCTGGTAGCCCCCCGCGCCATTCCCCCGACCGTTGGAGAACACACCGGCCCTTTGAAATGGCTACCAATGCAGTGTCGCCTGCTATGAACGGCTCCATTCAAGATAACCAACACCAATCGTCCGACCGGTTTTCTAGAGATGATGGCACCACTGCTCGAAATTCGTGGAACGATGAACATAATCAGAATGAAGCGCGACTGAGCGAACAACAGCAGGAACCCGCACCACAATCTATAAATAATAGAAAAAGCAACGACAACACCAATCAAACAAACGATAATATCACTTCAACCCGGGATAATCAAAACAACAATAACAATCCAGCCCAAACTCGGACCGAAAACGATGAAGAAGTGGATGCTGGTCATCAGCCGTGGTTTCGTCGTGTAGCGGAAAAATACGGTACTTTGGAACTGGAGAACAAGGGCAGTGTTGCACGAGATCACCTCGCTTTGGGTATTTCCACCTCCGACATCATGATCGAGCAATATCATAGCTAACAGACACAGAACGCACTTTCCTTGCCTGGCTTCGAACATCCCTCTCGTTCGCCTCCATCGGCATCGCAGTAACACAGTTGTTCCGTCTCAACAACTCCGTATCCTGCACCCCATCGCAGCCAAGTTCTACCGCCTCTCGCAATCAGAACACGGATAATCTATTCCGAGAAAACTCCTTGCGATCATCTCCTTCTCTGCTCGAAGTTCTCCTCGCTCCTCCTTCCTATCATTCATCACTCGACACAATAGATACAGCAACAGCAGGCTCAAGCAGCCAATATAAGAACATCGGTAAACCCCTCGGCGCGACATTCATCGGCATCGCAATTCTAATTCTGGTCATTGGGTTCCATCGTTACTTTGAGTCTCAGTATTGGATTGTGCGCGGAAAGTTCCCAGCCAGTAGAGGGAGTATTGCCTTGGTGTCGTTAGTGGCGGTTGGCTTGGTCATTTCGAGTTTTGTGGTGATCCTGGTCGTTGCGCCGAGTGCGACGGAGCTATAGGCTTTCTCTCGATGGATGGAGCTCATGAATGTATATATTTGACTTGTTTCATGAGAGAAGTACATATTTGAAATGCTATGATATCACGGACCCTACAACGCCCGTACATTGAACGCCCTTACAGTACCCTCACAACTGAGGAGGTATCACTAAACAAACCATGACCCGGGACGCAACGAGATGAAGACAAAATCAAGCAGCAACAGGCTCCTTCTGCCCAGCATCCGGATTCAAATAGTTCTCCTTTTCTGCCGCCTCATACTCCTTGATCAAGTCCACAACCACCGCTTTCGCCTCATCGAACTCGCCCAAGCCCTCTGCAAAGGGAGCTTCCTTTTTGTACTGATCCAAGAACGCGTTTCGTTTTCGTAGTCTGTCGTATTGTTGGACGATGCGTTTAAACAATGTTGCGACTGAGGTGTGGTTTGCGAGCATTAGACCGCTGACGCGGTGCGTGTGTTGGATGTAGGGTGATTTCTTGGTCAAGGCGACTTGAATACTTGCAGGACCCCAGGGGATGAATGAAGCAAGTCGTCGCTCGCGGATTCGAAGTAGTGATTTGTGTACATCTGTGGGATCTGCTTCGCCTTGGATGATGTTGAGGATACTGATATAGCAGCTGGTTTTGCTGGGTGTGACGGAGACCATACGATTCTTGGGTTGGAGCAGTCGTCGCATGACGTCCAGAACGGTGGTTTTGCGGACGGTCTTTGCTTGTTCAATGTTGTCACTCGTGAAGGGGGTGTAAGATGTGGTGAGGAAATGGGCTCGTGGTGTGGGAATTAGGGATGCAATGATGCCGACGAGATCGTTGTGCATGTAGCCTGGATAGCGGAGTGTGGTAGTAGATGCCGACATAACAGTTGAAACTAGTTGATTCGTCTGTTGGAAAGACGGCTCCTGCACATGCATTCTGTCGGCAACGATTCTCGACAACGCACCATTATCCAGAACGACAACCGAGTCGGCATCTTGCGTCAATCGTCGCATTGTCAACAGGCTGTTATAAGGGTTGACTACGACATCGGCCGCTTGGCCGTCTGGAAACACCGAATATGTATGGATTAGTTTCTTGGGGAAACGATCGTTCATTCGTTCGAGCATATAACTTCCCAAGCCGGAGCCTGTGCCTCCAGCTATCGAATGGAGAAGCATGAAGCCCTGCGCCGTGTTAAAGTCGTTCGTCCGTAGTACAGGGTTCAGAGCATACTTCTAACGAATCACTCCCGTCGGCCTCCCGATCAATCATATCAAAAATCTCCTCGTGAACATGTTCACCCTGTGCGTAACCCGCAGCCCAATTGTTTCCGGCTCCGCTCCCTTGCGGGTCTATGAAGAAATTCTCGGGGTTGTAGATATGTCGGTAGGGACCGGTTTGTATGGCGTTGATCACCTATATCACGTCAGAGTCAGATGATACTTCGGCGGTGGGTAGACACGGACTGACTCTAGGTTCCAGATCTAGTAGAATAGCTCGGGGAATATATCTTGTATCATCACTCTAGAGTCCGGTCAGTATTTGTGCAAATAGTCAGCGTAAAGTAGAGTGTTGACTAACTTGATAGAAAAACACATCTTTCCGATCTCCGCCCTCAGTCGCAAATTCCTCCAAATTACCATCTTGATTTATTCCATGTTCGAGACAGAGCTGCTGCCAGAACTGACTGCCGACTAATGAATATTAGGTCAATGGTTTTCAAGTGTAATTGTGCAATCGATGTAGCGGGGTTGGCATGAACACACCGTTGTTGCCGCATTGGCCGGCTTGAATTGTGATGATTTCTCTGCGACGGGCCGGTCAATGGACCGTTCATGAAGTATAAAACCGACTTCAGACATACCTGGGCATTTTTTGTCGTTATCATGAGCATGTCGTCAAGTTGAGAATAATGTTATGGCGCGTCTTTTGATTGAAACGCGTTAGGCCGCGGAGGTTCGAAAGATGCGGTTGGTTGGTGCCTTATCGCCTTATCGACATGGCTTCTGCCTCAGGCAGCGATAGTAGGACAAAGAAATAGATTTTACAGTAGATCTAAGTTTCAGAATTACATATTTTGTATTGGCAATATCGTTATCATACGCAGAGTATATACAAGAAGGAGGTCAATCAACCAGTCATAAGTCATCAGTATCAAGAAAACCGAAAAAGCCGCGCCTTTATACCACAACTGTTTCCAACTAAACCCGGGCTTTGCAAGCATTCACAAGCAGCCCAACCCCAGCAACAACTCCATCAACTATATGCACATTTTCCCCTTCCACTTCTCCATACGCCTTGATACACCCCGCACGTACCGCTTCTTCCATGCCCGCCATCCCGGCGCAACCCAGGCACACAGCTCGCACCGGATGCGTTGTCCCTCTGAGCAGCTTCTCAGTAGCCTCAATCATACGTCTCCGCACTTCTTCCGGCGGTGTCTCATGCAATTCAACGGCCGTCAACCCCGTCGTCTCGACACCCGCAAACCGCGGCACCAAAATAGGTGCTGGTGGTGAGGGCGTCGGACTCATCGTGTTGACGGCATCCGGCTTGATTTTTCCCCTCTCTTCACTCTCATCTGGACCGTTGATCATAGCTGCAACGGCCTTTGTGAGCTCCTTCTTCCAAACAGCGCCAGTCGTGACAATCCCAAAAGTGTCCTGAGACTGCGTTTTGTGGTGAGACCAGTCCGCCAACAGATGGAAGCTACTGATCAGCATCATGGAGGTGCTAACGCTGGCTTCAAAGATACCCGTAACATATTTCTTTCCCTTGCTGGGATTGATCTCTTGCCCGTCGGCAAAGACATGTAATGTCCCAGAATCCGACTGACGAGCTTTGTTCTCAAGCGCCTTGATAGTTGATCGTAACATACCCACAAGTGGGTGCGCAGAGTAGCATGCCACCAAGAAAGCGTCATATTGGGGTATCAGTGGTTCCACAAAGGGGCGACAATGCTGCGCTGATTGCACCGAGTCATCACCCGAATTGATGCTGGGCACGGGCTCGATAACTCTGCCGTCAGGCAGTGTGACGGACTTATTCGGTGCAGTAAAGTAGTCAAAACAAATGTCGGTGTAATTAAGACCATGCATAATGGGTTTGAGGGCTTCGGTCATTTGGGTTGACGTGTTGGGGTTGATGATGAGCACTCGGAAGGAACTGCGAGAACTGGCGGGGTCCTGCTCCCTCATGCTGGGCTTATCAGATCGTTTGTTCGGATCAAATATCCTTATTTCGCCAGATGAATTATACTGTTGTGCAGTCTGAGACCTTCCAAGTGTTCAGACTGTGTGATTGAGATTCTTATTGTCGGAGGTCAAGAAGTTGGAAAGTGCCAAAACAAGGAAAGGGCTGCACGGATAAATCCGAGCGATCCATGCAGAGAGATCGGTGTTCTACTATCAATCACCTATCTTATCTTGAACGCTTCACGTACTTGAGGGAGATCAGTCACTCAGACAGTGTACAAGTCCAGTGAGAGGATTGATGAAGCCTTGATAATGCGGCTGATATTGTACTCTTTCTGACACAAGAATTTTTGTGCCCTGTCTCAGATTTACCGAATACGGAAATAAGCTGCAACCACAACTGTCTCACCTCATCTAGGGCTTCTACACCGTCGTACATGTCCGTAGAGATGATCTGGTATTCATTATATTCTCAGACATTGCCGCTACGCGCTTCTCAAATTGAGGCTATACGGTCGATTTTATGAAAGACAAAACAGGGGAGCCTGTGGTCCTTGAATGTCATTTTGATATTAAAATAGTGAGTACAATAAGGCGTCAAGTTTCGACTGTCGGTATATAAGCCTGCATGTGTACCCATGCAGAGAAGTTTGTTTTTTATTAGTTACTCATTCATCAATCCGAACCATTCTCTCGCTTGGAAGACCTGGTGTCTGCCATTCCTCCAGATTACTCACCGTCATTATCTACTCCAGTTGATTTGTCAATCCTGATAATCTCTAATCATCGACCAAATGCTTGTACATATCGTCAGCATTATCCTTTTCGCTGCGCAAGCAATAGCTTTGCCCAAGCCGGCCAATACAAACGTTAACCCTGCCGCCATCACCAACACAACGTGTACTGCCCCTGGAGTGTAAGCAAACCATACCAATCACGTCTGAGAATGATCTCTGATCATCACTCTATAGGACGCTAAATAGCCACGACATCAACGTCGCCATCCTCTCGATCTGCGGCGGTATCGCAGGCACAATCGAACAATGCCAGGGACAACCCACATCAACCACCGGTACCTCGGGCGATGCACAATTGAATTTGCAAGTTGAAACCGCGGGGACAACTATAATCATAACAAAAGGACGTTGGGAAGGTTGTATGCGCGCGGCGAGGGCTGTTTGCGGTGATAGCCCCTTTTCGAGTACGTGCATTGGAGGTGCAAATGATAACAGGAATAATGTCTTGTTTCAATTGGTGCAACAATGATATATGTATATGAGTGATCTATCAATTGATTTGATGTACAGCACACTTAGTCTTGGAGAAAAATCACTTTCTGAATAAAGCCGCCTGTGTATCATAGGTATACTTGAGCTCGTTGTGCCAATAAGGCGCCGTAGTAGCCTTGCAGATCAACCACGCCTTGTCTAGAGCATCGACAACATCCTGAGGCAAAGGTCCCTTTTCTAGATCTGCCAGATTGTTCTTCAATTGGTCCAAGCTGCTAACACCAAGAATCACGCCATCATCCCCTCCGTTATCCATTTTCAACATCGAGTGATGTCGAAGCCAACGGAACGCAATCTCCAAAAGGGTCAGGTTGTGCTTAGCAGCTACATTCTCAACGAGTTCTAGGGCTTTGAAAGTCTCGTCCTTGTAGTATCGCTCACGATACCGTTGGCCGGAGATGGCGACGTCGCTGAATCGACCTTCGTCCGGCTTGATATCCTTGCTCTTGATTTTGCCGGAGAAGAGCCCACCGGCAAGAGGGTTGTAGACCACGATGCTCATACCGTATCTGCGGAGGGCGTGTACGAGCTCAGTCTCGATCGATCGTGCTATCAACGATTAGAGTGCCGTTTGCGTGCTCTGTGAGTGAGGATACTTACTGATGGCATTATACATGGCCTGATATATAGTCGGGCGCACCCATCCTCGTTCGTTGCAGATGGTCACGATCTCAGCAACCTCAAATGCCGTATAGTTGCTCAAGCCTAGTTCTACAAACTTGCCCTCCTTGTGCAACTTGTCAACTTCCCCCAAAGTCTCTGCAAACGGCACCGATCGATCAGGGGCATGCAAATAAAATATATCAACCTGCTCCGTGCCCAATTCCTTGAGCGATAACTCAAACAACCGGCGTAGGTTCTCAGGCTTGTGCAATCCAGGCTCCGTGGGGTAGACCTTGGTCGCGATCTTGAGACCGCGCTCTTTCCAACGGGCTTCGCGCGTGCATGCTTCCTGTTGACCGCCGACGTAGAGACGGGCAGTGTCAACCTCATGATATCCCTGCGATTGCAAATAGTCAAGGTGTTGGTTGAATTCATCGATACTGGTGATGCGCGCGCCGGTTTTGGGATCGGGGCCGTAGGTCATCAACCCAAGGATGACTCGGGGTTTTCCTGTTGATGCGATGAGAGGCATTGTGGCCGAATCTGATATCTAGATAGCAATGATCGATTGAGTCCAAGAAAGGAGAAGATGAGATGAGAAGAAGAGAATTAGTCGAATCAGTCCAGAAAGGTACTCCACAAGCGGGGTATGCCTTGAGGTGGAAGACCCCCGCCCTGCTTATCGAGATTCGTCATATTTTGACTTTACTGCTCAATGACGAAGTCTTGCAATTATCGGCTTGCTAAGGGCTCAAAACTTGAAGCTGCAGTGATTGCCGCAGACTCAGGTACTGTATCACCAAGAAAAAAACATGAAACACCTTCGGGAACTCCACATCCCAATTCAGGGCTATTCCAGGGTTGGCGATGCTCTTGACGACACGTAGGTTCGAATGCTTCATCCAGTTGTTTTGAAGAGCATTAGTGACTCTTACCTCGATTTCCGTCGCATCACTCCCTCTCGTATACGGTAGAGAAACGCGCCTATGCAGAAAAGATATAGTCTATTGTCGTTTGGTCAAGGTGATGCTTGAAACCACAACCAACAATACACAATTGAAGTGGATGTGGATATGCCAGCCGGATATGAATTTAACCACCCCATAGTGATTCATTTATTTCGAGTCGAGAAATCGCTGACGGTGCTTCGTTAGTCACAAAGAGATACATGAGTGAATGTCGATGATGAATACCATTGACCTTTTGTTTGTCAAAAAACCACTCATAGCATTCCCAAAAGCCAATTCGCAGGCATCATGGGGTTCTTCTGGAAACTGCGCCTGACGATCATCGTCTTCTTCCTTCGATTCATGCATCGTCGCACGCAAAAGCGCCCTCAAGCAAGCCCCGACTTTGTCCTTCAGATTCCCTCTCGCGATGCTGGCCGAACAATCAAGGCGCATGTGTATCGCTCAGCCAATCCTCAGACTCCGAGTCCAGTGTTCCTCAACTTCCATGGCTCCGGATTCATAATGCCTCTTCACGGCAGCGATGATTTTTACTGCCGCCGCGTTAGCAAAGAAACGACATTTACTGTTCTCGATATCCAGTATCGACTCTCGCCGCAGAACAGTTTCCCAGCTCCACTGCACGACATTGAGGATGTCGTCACGTACATCAAGTCCTCGCCCGCCAACGATGACGGCATCACATACGACCCCGACCGTATCTCCATCGGCGGCTTCAGCGCTGGCGGAAATCTGTCTCTCGCTGCATCCTCAATGATCCTACCACTGAACACATTTCGGAGCGTGATCGCCTTCTACCCACCTGCTGATTTAGCCACCCCACCAGACGTCAAATCACCCCCTGAGCCCACCGACAAACGGATCCCGCCCTGGATGGCCAGGGTCTTTGATGGATCGTATTTCCTGGACCGGGACGCTCATGATCCACGCATTTCGCCTTTCTATGCACCGGCCGAGAATTTCCCGGACAATGTCTTGATTGTAACAGCGGGTCAGGACTATCTAGCTGGTGAGGCAACCGGCCTGGCCGAGAGGATCGAGCAGGAGGCTCGCGATAAACATGTTGTTTCGTTGCGAGTCGAAGGCTGCGGGCATGCGTGGGATAAGAACATTGGCGAGAAGGACACCCACCGAGCGCAGAAGAGGGATGAAGCCTATACGGCGGCGATTGAGATGTTGAACAGGTCAATCATTTGAATCGATTGACATGCCTCTTTCTGTATGATCAGCAAGGATCCATGTCTTGCCTGACGGGCTCTTTCTATCGTAAAAGTGATTCCTCCACTCGTTTATCAATATTGAGATCCCTGCCATATACGAGGTCTCGTGATTGATGCTATTCTTATTCTACTTCAATACGTGTATTTCAATGGTCGATGTATCCGATACGTACAGTAGTAAGTTGGGATCACCACGACGATCCGCCGACAGTTCTCCCAAGACAACAAGTAAGCCGATCGATATATGTCCATCAGGACAGCCACGTATTGTATCCACTTGAATACATAGTCATCCGCCCAACTACGATCTAGTGCGTGCTGTACAACCAACAAATTGTTGTATCAAGTGGACCATTTTGATACATGCATGTGGTGTAAATTGTCTCAAATCGGCTTCGCACGTAGATTAAACACAAATAAGTGTACGAAATTGATACATTGATTCCAATCAAAGATTTTGTGTCTGTATAGTAGTTGAAATGTGTGATCGAGCATGAATAATCGTGTGCACCTAGGTACACAACCTGAAGATGTTTTCCTGATGATGCTGCGGAGTACTCGATACGGCATGGTAACACGGAAGGATCAGTTTGATCGACCGACAAATTAATTAACATACAGCCTGGTCCATCCGTTCGTGCAGTGTGGAAAGTTTTGAGGGCGGAATTTGCAAGGGTAGGACGCTTCGGGGGCTTACCTGTGGAGTCTCCTGTTCCATAGCGGCATAGTCAGTCCAGAGCTTGTCGTGGCCTGTGGCTATGCCGTTTCAATGAGCTCGCTGAGACAAGATCAAGGTCTCTTGATTCCAGTGTCGAATCAGGAGTAAATTGGTATGTGGGAAAGGAGGATATCTCTTTTCTTGAACAGGAATTACTTACTCATTCAATTATTGAGGTCCTTGTCCCACATACGCGAACACACACACGTAAGCAGGTATGAGCCAATGGGATTGCTGGTAACTGATCAACTTTTCGCGAACATGGTCATCCTAGTCACACGGAGATAGGATGTTCTCGGCATCTCGTCATCTGTTACCGTCGAGCCGATGCCCCTTCGAGACAGAGTCGAGGGCCTCGAGGCACAAGCGGCTGCAAGTCATCGGATCTGATCCCCCTCCATGATCGCTGGCTTCGGGGGCCTAGACGGTGGCAAAGACAAAGTCGATCAGTCAGTCAGTCAATGTCGTATACACTTTTAAAAGTTGTGCATTGTAAGCGACTTGAATCCACCCAATGGATGGAATGGAGTTGAGCAGAAAAAGTGTGGCATACTCCAATTCAGCCCGAGGGTGGATGACAGGCATAGTACAAACGAACGGCTCCACAGTTGATTGATCGAAATGGATCCATACATATTAAGTACGTACTATGTAATTTACTGCGTACCGTACTGAGTCCTACTAACTTAAGAATAATCGTTAGACTCCGTGCAGCCCGCCAATCACTTGCGGTCTCGGTCTGTAAGAAAGAGTAAGGAGAAGGAGAGCAGCCAATGATACCCCATAGATCCGGTCCCCCTTCAATGCGGACGTTACCGGATCGAGTCAATTGGAGATTGCTGTGTCACTGCTGATTGGCCGTCCCATTGGGGGCAAGCGCCAAGACATACCACCCCCGGACTTGAGCGGACTCAGATCCATTGCCAATTCACCAATTCACCAATTCACCATAGAATTGATACACAGAAACGAAGAAATGCTGAGCCAATCGGTGATTTGGTCTTCCATCTCAACCTTCTCCATCTACGTTCTGATTGAAGTACGTACTACATATTCCTCCGACGTAGCAGGGGCATGTGAGTACATGGTATGTACCACGTAGACCCTGTCGAGGATAAGCATATCGAACGGTTGTTATATGCATCTGTCAATGGCTCCTCGGATCGAGTCGAGATTCAAATGTTTCATCGGTTCTAATGCAGTCGCCAAGCCGGGAAACATCCCAGCTGAATACAAGCCTGGATGCAACGCCTGGTTGTTCACCAATTAGTGCATGTAAGCTGAGCACTGATTGGATGCGACAGTGACTGTGCAGCGGCCTCAGTCAGTATGTACGTACTTGGACTAGTATTAGCACGCGCTATCAAGTTGGGACTACCGTTACTCAGGACAATGACCTCGCGTACGACGCAACTATGTCACCCATAGAGTTCTGCATTTACTGCGACTTTTTCTTTTTTCTTTTCCTCTTTTTTGGAACCATGAGTTGGTCGAAGTAGACCAATTGTCCGTAATCGATCACCAAATAGTCGGGAGTGCGCTGGGCTGTATCTCGGTTGATCATGATCCCCTAGCAACGGCTAGCATCACTCCGGGCGACTAGTCGGCCTCCATCCTTGCTCCCTCCATATTAACACTCAGTACTATGTATGTAGTATGGCCAGCATGTGCTGCTTGAACCGTCTGCTCCTTGCCATTGAAGCTTCTTGCTATATCGGGTTTCATTCAAGGCATCGTTACAGTAAACATCAACAAGTCTTCACTCTTCACAACAGAACCAGCCTCATTAGGTACTAGATCGTGTAATCTAATCAAGTAACAGTACATGCACAACATGAACTTGGCCTTGTCGCGGTGGACCAGCCCTGGCATTAGGCCAATCAAAACTCTCCTGTGCCTGGACGACTTGCCTTAGTCCTCAGGCTTGTGCACGCCGGCCTCAGGCGGCAAAGTCACTCACACCTCAGGCTAGCCTTGGCACTTTCCTCTGGTCTGTTCCCCCAAACACATCCTCGCTTTCTCTTTTTGCCTGCATCTCAGCCTATTCAGTCCAACCGCTCCTCCTCTCTCTTTCCTCCCTCCCCTTCCTATCCTCCCTCCCCCTCTCTCGGCCGCCCAAAGCCTTTCGAAGGGCGAATCCTCCCTTTCTTGTTTGCTTTCCCTTTATCCAATTTTATTCGTTTCCGTCGTTTTGATTGTCGCCTTTTTGTTCCTGCTGCTGCATTGCTTTCTTGAGCGAAACGATAACTGAACAAACCCGTTCAGTGACAGTTGTAACCTTTGGCCCAGCTTTGTGGCCGTCCGTTCATTACGAATCGAATCGCTTACTGCTCAACACTTATCCGGCCTTCGCACTCCCACAACCGCTTCAATACCTTCTGCCTCAGCTCGCCTTGTAGCCTAGTCTCAAGCGCCGGACGACTGCACACGCAAGACTTGACCTCTCCTTCCTGGCCGTTTGCAACCGAACACCTTAATGTTGCCTATTCTCTCGTGACTGGCCTCCGGCTCGCTCAATTACGACCCTCGACTACTCGACAACCGACACAGGGAAGTCTTGTGGGAGTCTGGAGGCCTATTTTGGAATCACGACTTTGCGATCGTGACGGCACTCCTAATGGTTGCATTTGACTGTCGCTCATACACAGGCATTGCTTGGGTTTAATTTTCGTCTCGCCTTTAGACTCGTCAGGTGATTGTATAATTCATGGCGTCAATGTCATCTTCTTCTCTCAGAGTCCCCGTCGGGACGATGGATTACAATCCTGACGATCTCGACGGCGTGACTCTGCACGATCAACATACCAATCCTCCCTTCGAATTTCCACCGAGATCTTCCACCGACGCAATGCGCGACTATACACCTGCAGCGCTGCCGGCTTTCTCTTTCAATCCGGGCAACATACATGCGTCTACACCATCCACATCTACAATCACGGCTCCCCGGCCGATTGGCCACAGACGACGACCTAGTGAACTCATTGGAGCAGATGGTCCGCCAAGTCCTCGACTGATGGGTACAAGTCCTGGAACTACTGATGGAGAAACCACTGCATCGCCTCCTCCAGGAGTGAGCGCACCGCCTCGTGGTCCCGGCCGGCGGGGTCATGCTCATCGCCGTTCACAGGCCATGTCAAGCATGGACCTGACCGCTCTTACGCTCGCTGCGCCTCCAACTGCACCTCCAACCTTGACCGTCGGAAGTGCTCCCACCACTCCTGCCGATAGCAAGTACGACTTCCACGGCCATATGCCCCGCCCAATGTCTCGTTCCGCTATCGACTTACTTCCACAACCTAGTCCGCCCGCTTCACCAGCGAAACAACCAATGACTCTTCGCCCCGATTTCACTTTCCACGACAGACCTCGACCAGTATCGATGATATCCACGGAAACCTCCAGCAGTTTATCTACCGTTCGACCGAACCATTCCCGAGTCAGTAGCGCAGCACCAAGCAACAAACTTGAAAGCTCCACCCCGGCAGAGACAATCAAAGCCCGACCGAAAACTGCAGATCCGGGGGCGCTGATGTCCAAATTATCGAAACCATCGGAACATTTCAGCGAAATGTCTTTCTTGAGGAGGTCGTCGGTAGGCATGGGACCATTAGGTTTGGGGCGCCGATCATCCGAAACCGTGGATATGTCGGATACCGAATCCATAAAGGACAAACCTCCTTCCACGAAGAATAAAAAGAAAAAGAAGAAGCGAAAGGAGGAGAAAATTGCGTCTTTTGAAGAGCAGAAACGCCGTTGGAATTCACTGACTACGGAACGAACACTTGATATCACACAGGATCTTTCGGTTGAGAAGTGGGAATCAGCTTCTAGTTTCAATTCGCGCTCAGGGGCTGAGGATAGCCAACCCCATAAAGGGGATGCCTCTCATAGTAAGAAGCAGAAGAAAGTGCGCAACTGGGCTGGCCATATCTTCCCGCTCAAGAACAAGCGAACCCATGTCAAACGACCACTATCCAGAAGAAGCCCGACACCGCCTCCTATTCTCACCCGTACCAATTCCGATTTAGGTTCGATCGAAGTCAACTTTGACGAAGACAACACGGTCATAATACGGACTCCCACGAATCCAAACATACCAAAGCAGACGACTCAAGATACAGAGCAAGAAAGCGACAAGGCATTCGAGAAAGCATGGAAGCCCCGCAGCTTCTATGAGCAAGGCCTTGAAAATGACACGTTTAGTCCTGTCATTGACCTCGACGCTGCGTTAGGACCCTTCAATACTCCTGAGATGGGTGCGGGTCGGATTGCTGGAAGCGCCTTTTCACAGGCAACCAAGCGAATGTATAGTGGTGGCCGGCGTGGTGAATTCGTGGGTCCTGAGATGCGCTACCATCGACGAGCGGAAAGCGCGCCGGAAATGCCTCCCTTTGATCGCAGCGCGCTGGTTGGGTTCCCCCGTCTGGGTAGCGACAATGCTATGGCTAGCGTGGATGTCTTCTACGAAGAGGAAGAGGATGCCTTCTTGGCAGAGCACCAGTCTCCTACTGTGATGGACAAAGACCAAGTCGAACTAGAGCAAGCCAATGCGGAGCTTTCGAGCGTCATTGATGAAGAAAGTGAAAGTGATGTGCTTCCTTCGAGCAGTGAAACCTTGCAAGCCGTCCAGCGACCAAGAACCCCTCTGATACACTCTCGTGACGATGGCCTCGGCATCCAAGTTGCGGACGACACTGTTGAGGATGACGGACCAGGTGATGCGGTCGAAGAAGGAGTCGGAGAAGAGTATGACCTAACAAACTCGCTCCAGGAGGTGCAGCACAAGAATTCCATGGAAATAATGCGGGCTGATCAGTGGGCGCACTCTCGCGCGCCCCATCACGCAAATCACAGCCCCGAGTTGTCACCTCACATGCTCGCTACTGAGAGGCGACCTTGCTCGTCACCTCTCGATCTGAATTCTGGTCTTTCCCAGTTGACGCTTCCTTCTCGTCACGCTTCGAGCTCTGCTTTCCCATCACCAGATCCATCCAACATGTCATTCGACGGGCCGAGATCCGCAACAGCATCATCCATGACTGACCATACCACATTCAATCAGTCTCTACACGATCAGCGGCAGAGCTCATTTGAAGATGTCCCGTCTTTGAGCAGCAGTGCTTCCACGCGGACAAACCCTCGTGCGCGATTTTCATCTAGTTTCTATCATCATTCTTCGAATGATCGACGGGAGTCTTTCAATGCTTTACCGCCACGATCGAGCCATTCAAATTCTGCAAAACGATCGAGTCTGGTCAGTCTTTCCAGACTAGTGGGCGCATCGTATGGCGAGAGGAGCAAATTGAGCCATGAAGAAAAACCACCAGCAGACGAGGCCGAAAAGACTCGAAGGAAGAGTAATCGGGTCAGTCGGCTGATGTTCTGGAAGTCGAAGGACAAACAGAATGAATCCTAAATGTCTTCTCTTCGTCGGTCACTCCAATTTCTTGTTTGCGTTTTCTCATGGCAGGCTCGGCGCATTCTACGGCTTTTCTCTTTGATGAAATGACCCACATCTTACTATGATGGGCATTGGTAATGGCGGCGTCTTTCTTCTCTATCGATTTCCCGTATTACAATTTCTCTTCTCTCATATTATTCGAGTCTATGTATTTATGTCGGCGCATAATTTCTGGATGTACAGCCATTGTGGACGATTATTTTTTTTTTTTCTGTTTCTGTTGCACAAGGTCTTGTATGAGTCATTGTCTTTTTTTTTTTATCACCATTCATTACCTTTCATTCTCGGAGAGCGAATGATTTTGTATCTTTTTTGTTGGCATCGTTACTGCCATCATCTTCATCACACTCTCTGTCCACTTTTCATCATCATCATCAAAAGATCCTCATTTTGAGCCAGATTTTCATCACTTTTCTTCTCACCTTTTACATTCATCATTACGTCTAAGACGAATCAATGAAATTCTCTACATTGTCTATACCATGATCTTCGCCTTTATAGTAATGTGCCTGAGCAAGCAAAGCCATTGGAAAAGCTTCGATAGAGAAAGAGTCTACCTATGTACCATCTTAGGGTTTGATGTGAAGGTGGATCTGCTGTTTACGTCTAAGTAGTAATTGGCTCCTGCATCCCACTCACTCCCCACTATCAATTACTTTTTTATACAACCCTGACATGCGACTAGAAATCATTCGACTCAGATTAAGAATCCGAGATATTTCTCTTGAAACATACTTTGAATATTACACTAGTCAGAAAATGGGTGGCGGAGGCAATGGAAAAGAGAAATGGAAAGTAGGTCCGACCAAAAAGCGAGGGTCGCAGCAGAAACAGTCTGCGAAAAAGACACCACCATCGAAGAAAGAGCATACCGCCACCGCTGCAGCATTGAGTCACAGAAGCATAGAAGACGAGCTTGAAGGGATCGGTCTCTCGGCAGCGGCAAAGAGTATATCGCAAGACTTGCAGCAGTTATTATTGAATGTATTCAAACATGCCCTCTTCACCTCAACGAATGAAGACAGCGAGCGCGCTGGTTCAAACAAAGGAGAAGAAGCAGAGGAAATATCGACACAAATCCAACAGCTCAAAGCGCACCTGTACAATCGAGACTTCGAGTCTGCGTTTGCGGATGCATCGCCTTCGTTGTTGAGGGCTTATGCTCTTAGGTGGTCTGCATCGAGATCGTTGGCATACTGTGGGTTGTTTAGGGCAGTCATTGACTGTGTTCTGGAGTCTGAACGGAATGAGGACGATGGGAAGGAGGAGGAAGTTGGTGTTTTGTGTATTGGAGGTGGTGCCGGGGCGGAAATTGTTGCGCTGGCTGGTGCTTGGAGGGTGCTACAAGATGAATATACAAAGAATACAGCAGATGAGATACCCGTCGAGGAGGTTGAGAAATTATCACTCGATGCAAAAACGACTCCAGAAAAAAAGAGGAGGAAAATGGTCATATCTGCCATCGATATCGCTGAGTGGTCCGATGTCGTCGGGAGGTTGACGGCGGCAATACATTCTCCGGAAGTCTTTGGTACAAAGACATGTATAGCGCCTTTGATAAAAGGTCAGGAAAGCGAGAGTGTCGATATCTCGTTTCAGAGAATGGATATTCTGTGCCTTCCTGAAGAGGTCCTCAAATCATTGCTTGTTCGTCAGCGAGTCATATCACTCATGTTTACGCTCAACGAACTTTTTTCGACGTCTATATCCAAAACGACACAACTACTCCTCCGAATGACGGATAGTACGAGCCCAGGCACGGTCTTAGTGGTCGTCGATAGCCCAGGGAGCTATTCGACATTGTCATTCGCCAAGAATGACTCTACAGAGACGCAGCAGCAGCAACGACAATACCCTATGAAGTTCCTTCTTGATCATACTCTCCTGTCTGTGGCAGAAGGATCGTGGGAGAAGCTCGTCTCGCAGGATTCGAGATGGTTCCGAAAAGACGCCAATCACAAATTACACTACAATGTGGACCTGGAAGGTGGACAGGGCTTCATCAGACTGGAGGATATGAGATTTCAGATTCACGTTTATCGAAGGTTGTCTTCTTCGAAAAGAAACGAGCAATGAAGAAAAAAGTGAAGAGGTCCTAGGATATTGCTACATACATGGAGAATTAAACGAACAAAGGTATGACTAATGCACATGATTTTTTGGAGGGGGACAGTAGAGTACGCAGAGAGAGAGAGAGAGGATCAGACTAAGACCTCAAACCCAAGAGTAGACTTGTGCCTTTACCCTCTTTGCCTTCACCACCACCCGGCAAATAAGTAACGTTGGGGTTGCTGGCCAACGTAGCCGCAATCTCTTTGCTTGCATCAATTCGTCGAATCTCAATCAAACCGGTACCGGCCTTTGCGACGGCCTTGGAAATAATCTCTGCACTCTCGGCTTCACCCTCGGCACGGATAACGTTTGCCTGACGTTCCTGCTCGGCACGCTCGACGATGAATCGTGCTCGCTCAGCGTCTTGTTGTGCGATCTGTTTCTGTTCGACGGCACGAGTAAACTCTTTGCCGAAGGTCATGTGTGTGATTGAGACATCCTCGAGGGCGATGTTGAATTGTTCGGCGCGGCGCATGAGATCTGTGCGGATGCGGTTGGAGACTGCTTCTCGCTGGGTGATGAGTTCGGCGGCGTCGAATTGGGCCACAATGGCTTTAAGGACTTCATTTCCGATGGAGGGGAGGACTCGCTCGTCGTAGTCTGTGCCGTAAGACTGCGCCGTTATCAGTACAAAACGTCTCCTTACAGAGCTGACGGTGATGAACATACTTGGTAGATTTTGGGCAAATTCGGCACCTCCGGACGATGTAACACTCGCAACGTCAGGCTGACCATCTGCAAATCTTTGGAGCCCGTCGTCGTCGAGATATTCCTGGGCTTTGTGCGCACATCAAAAATGATACTCCGTTGCAGCCAGGGGACGAGGAAATGTGTTCCTTCGCCAATCACTTTTTCCTGAACTCCGCTCAAACGGTCGAATATAACGGCGCGGGAGCCGCCCTTGACATCGTACATGGAGGCGTCCAGAGCAAGGGCGCCTGCGATAGGGAGTGCGAACCATCGCAGGAGTGCGTTTGGTGATGCCATTTTGTTATATTGTTTTGTATCGGGTGATGGCGATGATGGACGACGAGCAGAGCGTTGAGGATTAACAATCGGTGGTTTGAGCTCCTTCTGCCTGTTGTCACCGCCATGGAAGCTTGTCTATTCTGTTAATAGACTAGCTCCGATGGTAATGAACTAGTCCCGATCCAGAAACAAGGGCCGGTTCCGATTCATGACGAAATGCCTCGACTTCATCCCTTCGAACATTCAGTTCAACTTCAATTGTCGAATATATTGTCAAAGACTCCTTCTAAATATAATCATTGAGCGTTTTCTTCCACGATGGTTGGAAAAGCAGACCCAAAGAATGGAATGTAAGTGCTTCACGATGCTTCCTTGACTAGTGCTGTTATCGATATAGCTAGTTCGACTAGCTTGATATACTTCATAGACCAGACTCTGTCTTCACCCATCAAACGACGAACTGGGTACATGTGTGCTGATGATACTGTAGATTCGCCGGCGGATTCGGTGCATTAGGTATGAGGTTTCTAATTCCACTCTTCACTTCAACCACCAACCAACGAACAACCACTCGGTCCACCTACCCTACCACCATCAGTCATGACGGTCGTACAAAAGACTGTCACTTGACTGCTACATAATCCAGACACTAATTCCAGTTCCAATTTCCTCAAACAATGACTCGATCCGACGAAATTGACTAGACTGACTGAACCGATCATCAGGTTGTCCCACCCCCCAACGAGGAATCGCCGCATACACCATCTCCCCTAACCGCCAGAGTCCTTTGGCCGGCACATTCCACGCTGCCATTTTCAACACTTTCCGCCGCTTCCGCCATCAAGTCCTTTACTTTGCGCCGCCATTCATCATTGCGTATGCGGCTATGAACTGGGCTGTTGAGAAGTGCGTCTTCCGTCCCAGTGTAGATTCTGAATTCAAGCATGCTAACCTTGTACGCAGAAACGAGTACCTGAACTCAAAGCCCGGTCGACTTGCTCATGGTGGGGAGGAGTAGATGACGGCCAAGTGACTTTATTGCATTGTCTGAATACATGTTTTCAGGTTCAAAGGAAATGGCGTTTATCTCCGGAACGGTAGGGTATGGATGAGAGAACTGGAAATGGTAGGGATATGGTCTGGTAGCATTGCAAAATCTTGTATTCGGTTCTTTTTCCTTGACGGCTTGCCCTAAGTCCACCGCAGGTGATTGCCTGACTATGACTCTAAGAAAAGATACTGATCCTGACTGTCACTCGTCTGCCACTCAATCAACTTTTCACGAAAGCCAAATAATCTCGCTGATCATCCGAACTCAATAGTAAAGTATAATTACCTAACTAGGGCAAAGATGCGCCGATAAATAATCGCACAGACAGAGCAAAACCCCCTCCCACTGACTGGTTGTCTTTCCGGCGCAGTCTGGGCGGCCGACCAATTCTTAGGTGGGCTCTCGGACGACCCCGCCACTGCCAGCCAGTTGGGCAGATGTCATTGGAAAGACAGGGAAAAAAAAATAATCGCGAAAAACAGAACATTGTTCGCTTCCTCTTCTCTCTTCTTTTCTTTCCTGTCCATAAATCTCGTTTTATGATACCTCGCTGTTTACTGTCTTTTCGTGGTAATTCAGTAACTCGACTCTCGTGCCGCCAATTGACCCCTCTTGCTCGTTCGTCTGTTAGAAACAAACCATTCTCGACAACAACAATCGCAATGTCCGAAATCACACACCCTACCATCAAGGGTGCGTAGCCCTCCATCACCCTCTGAATTCTCAATCACTACGGGCTCAGTCAGCTAATATAACATCCCAACCTACAGATGGCTGGTTCTCCGAGACCTCTGACATGTGGCCCGGTCAGGCCATGACCCTCAAGGTCAAGGAAGTCCTCCACCACGAGAAATCGCAATACCAGGACGTCCTCGTCTTCGAGAGCAGCGACCACGGCACCGTCCTCGTCTTGGACAACGTCATCCAGTGCACCGAGCGCGACGAATTCTCGTGCGTTTTCCAGCACCCTAAGTCGTTGAAATCGATCCTCTTGCTGATATCTTTGCTGCGTAGCTACCAAGAAATGATCACCCACCTCGCCATGAATTCCCACCCTAACCCCAAGAAGGTCCTCGTCATCGGCGGTGGTGACGGCGGTGTCCTCCGCGAGGTCGTCAAGCACGAGACCGTCGAGGAAGCTATTCTTTGCGACATTGACGAGGTGTTTTCCCATCCCTAATCAAGAACATTGACAACTCGCAGTCCACAATGCTAACAGACATAAAACAGGCTGTAATCCGCGTCTCCAAGAAATACCTTCCCGGCATGAGCATCGGCTTCCAACACCCCAATGTCAAAGTCCACGTCGGCGACGGCTTCAAGTTTTTGGCCGACTACAAGAACGCATTCGACGTCATCATCACCGACAGCTCTGACCCCGAGGGCCCCGCCGAGTCTCTCTTCCAGAAGCCTTATTTTGAGTTGTTGAACGGCGCATTGCGTGAAGGCGGTGTTATTACTACCCAAGGTTGTTCGTGGCCTTTCTTTTTTGCCTCTTATACTTTCTTTCTGTCTCTCACGTCATCCTTTCCTTTCTATACAGCGATTTTTCCTTGTTTATCTCCATCTCTCTTTCTTTCGGGTTTCGTGATCGCTGACTGTTGGTGACTGTTCATAGCCGAAAACCAATGGCTCCACCTCTCTCTCATCACCGACCTCAAGAAGGCCTGCAAGGAAGTCTTCCCTGTCGCCGAATACGCCTACACCACCATCCCGACCTACCCGTCCGGCCAGATCGGGTTCATGGTCTGCTGCAAGGATGCTACACGCAACGTCAAAGAGCCCCTGCGCTCTTGGTCTCGTGAGGAAGAGGAGAAGCTGTGCCGATACTATAATGCGGATATTCATCGCGCGAGCTTCATTTTGCCCAACTTTGCCCGCAAGGCTCTTGAGTAGATCTCTTGATCATCACGATGGGCTTTTGATTAAGGATAGGTAGCAAAGATAATAACAAACGTTACCCAAATAAAAACCTCTGAACGATATTACAATTCATAGTTTGCCTAGGGCATGCAGTCTACGCAAATATAACAAGGTATAACGAGTAAATTATGTTCATTTCGCGTACATAGCATCAAAGTCTAGGATATAACTGATCCAACCATCATTTTTAAGCCCGTGAAATAATCTAGATAAGTTGCTGGAAAGCACGGTTGATAGGAGAGCGAGGCTTGACACCCTTGTAGAACTCAATGGTGGCAAGGGCACGCTTGCTGATACCTTCAGGGGTGATCTCGAATTTCTGCAAACGGTCAATATACAGTCAATACAAAACAGGAGAAATGAGCTCACCTCGTAAACCTTCTTGTACGGGCCAGAGGCACCGAAGCGGTTGATACCAAACTGCTCGTGAGAGTAGCGCTCCCAACCGAGAGTGGAGGCGGCCTCAACGGACAAGATGGGGATACCATCAGGAAGGACGGAGAGACGATACTCCTTAGATTGAGCGTCGAAGACCTCAAAGCAAGGAATGGAGACAACACGAGCAGAAACGCCGTGCTTGTCCTTCAAGTACTGGGCAGCGTCAATGGCAATGCTGACCTCAGAACCAGTGGAGACAATGGCGACGGCGGCGTCAGGAGCGTCAACTGCGACGTAACCACCCTTGAGACCGTTTTCAATGGACGACTTCTGGAGCTGAGGAAGGTTCTGACGGGTAAGGGCGAGGATAGAGGGAGTGTGCTTGGAGGTGAGGGCGGAGTAGTAGGCAGCGCTGGTCTCGTTGCCGTCGGCGGGACGCCAGACCATAAGATTAGGCAAAGCACGGAAGTGTGCAAGGGTCTCGATAGGCTGATGAGTAGGACCATCCTCACCGAGACCAATGGAGTCGTGGGTGGCGACCCAGATAACGCGGACCTGGGACAAAGCGGAAAGACGGACGGCACCAGCAGCGTAGGAAACGAAGTTCAAGAAAGTACCACCAGCGGGGATGACGGTACCGTAGGCTGCAAGACCGTTCATGATAGCACCCATGGAGTGCTCACGGACACCGTAGCGGAGGTAACGACCGCTCCACTCACCAATGCCGTATTCAGGGGGCTGGAAGTCAACGGCAGCCTTCCAGCGAGTGTTGTTGGATCCGGTCAAATCAGCGGAACCAGAAAGAAGCTCAGGAAGAACGCCGTAAATCTTCTCCAAAACAGTCTCGGAAAGCTTACGAGAGGCAACGGCAGCATCGGTCGGCTTGTAGGTGGGGAGGCTCTTCTCCCAGCCCTCGGGGAGCTTTCCAGCAAGACGTCTGGTCAAATCAGCGTGCTCAGACTTGTATTCTCCAGCGTATTTCTGGAAGAGGTTGTTCCATTCCTGTTCCTTGGCGGCACCTGCGGAGGAGGTCTTGTTGTACAGGTCGTAGACTTCCTGGGGAACGACGAAGCTCTGGGAAGGGTCGAAGCCGAAAGCCTTCTTGACACTTTCGGCGTCATCGGCCTTGAGGGGGTTACCGTGAACACCCCCGGTACCCTGGAGCTTGGAGCCGAAACCAATGGTGGTTGTGACCTTGATAACGGTGGGCTTGTCCTTGACCTGCTGGGCCTGGCGGATAGCCTCCTCAATTCCTTGGAGGTCGTGGTCACCGTCCTTGACCTCGAGAGTGTGCCAGCCATAGGCTTCAAAACGCTTCATGACATCTTCAGTGAAAGCGCACTTGGTGTCACCGTCTAAAACCGCGTTAAAGTCTCATCTTCCTATTCTGTGGGGTATTATGCTTACCGATAGAAATATGGTTGTCATCATAGATAGCAATGAGGTTACCGAGCTTCAAATGACCGGCGGTACTGGCAGCCTCGCTAGCAACACCCTCCATAGCACAACCATCACCGAAGATGGTGTATGTGTAGTTGTTGAAAAGGTCATAGCCGGGCTTGTTGAAGACGGCGGCAGTGTGAGCTTGAGCAATGGCGAGACCAACAGCGTTGGAGAAACCCTGACCGAGAGGGCCGGTGGTGACCTCAATACCGGGGGTGTCGTGGGCTTCAGGGTGACCAGGAGTCTTGCTGTCGAGTTGCTACACAAGTCAGCTTGAAACAATCACTCCAAGAGATGGGTCACGTACACGGAAAGCCTTGAGGTCGTCGATGGTGAGATCGTATCCGAAAAGGTGGAGGAGAGCATATTGGAGCATACATCCGTGACCGTTGCTGTACCGTTCATTAGCACGTTTCCTAATCCCAAGCCCGAACAAGCCAGCAGCATATTACTCACGAGAGAACGAATCGGTCGCGGTTGGCCCAGCTTGGGTTCTTAGGGTTGAAGTTCATGAACTTGCTGAAGAGGACGTGGGAGGCAGGAGCCAATCCCATAGGAGCTCCGGGGTGACCTTTTGACAATTAGCATTATCATACAAATAGCTCCCGCGTGAAATCAGGAGCAGGGAAAAAAAAATAAAGGCTATTTACCGGAGTTAGCCTGGGAGGTGGCATCGACCTGTATGACGCAAATGATACTCAATTAGTAATTCTCACAAGTGAGGTTCTCGAGCCGATACGCCAGAGCTGCTGTGCTGTATGCGTATCAAACGCTTTCCCACCGAAGACCCCGTCGCCATACACACCGGGAAAAATAATAGCGATTCCCAATTTCGTCTCGGTGTACGGTTGGCGGACGGCGTTTCTCCGAGAAAGCGTTGATACAAGCACGGCCGCAACGCCGACGGAGCGGGTCACCAAGAGAAGAGAAGGGGAAAAAAACATACCGCGAGAACACGGATCGTGTTGATAGCCAACTGATCAGTGTCGGTGTAGCCCATGATTGTGATATCTGTAGGAATAGAGAGGTTAGAAAATCGAAAAGGAAGTTCGGTCGCGATCAAGAGGCAATGATGGCGGTTAAAAGCAAGAAAAGAGCGAGAGAGGAGGGGCAGAGCATTCCGCGGGGCCGGAAGGGAGGGAGCAACTCAATTCGGTCATACGTACAAGATGAACAGAAGCAGCAGAAGAACAGTTCAATTGGCAGAAGGCGATACAAAAAGAATGGGAATACTTTTTGTATTGGATTCTGATGGAATGAATTGATCACAGAGGGATGAAATTGATGAGGAGAGGAGGAGAAGAAAAAAAGAAGAGAAGTAGAAGTCGAGCAAAGAAGGATGAGTTGTTGGGGCAGCTACACCACGACCCCCCGTGACGAAGCAGTTGCCGCAGGAAAAAGTCGGTGGGGCAATGATGTCTTGGTGGTGGGGGGGGGGGGAAGAATCTCTTACCGTAGAAGACGTAGTAGCACATACACACTCTCTCTATTCACTACATAGTACATGGTGACCGCCTGACAGGGCTATTATCAGCTCATCATCTTACGACGCTTGTCTACAACTCCAGTCGTATTAGATATCGATTTTTGAGTCAGGGAAGGAAGGTATCATCCATTCAGGCACGCCATCTAAAAAGCAACCTGCAAAACCCATCATCCAGATCGGATGAACTGGACAACAGCGCCAAATATCCTAATTACCCGACTGAAAATGGAAGAGACAAAAAAAGAGTGCTAATCACGTACAGCATCCAAACAACGTGTCTCTAGGGCCTCAGGTGAACGTCTCTTATCAGCATCTCGGGGATTGCGGGGCATCGTCGTCCGGTGCTTTTTCTTTTGTACCTTCCCAGCAACCGAAGAGAGCCAGGATCTAGAATCAAGCATGCTTATACAAGCATAGGCTAATACATGACTAATGAGTTGTGGTCAATCGCTAGACTAACTATCAAAAAGACTTTGCGTACTCCTACTCCGTCGACTCCGTACGGAGTCGACGGAGACTGGACGTGACTCGACTCCTTCGGCTAATGAACTTTCTCCATGGAGATGTCTGGAATGATCCCGGTTTAGTAGTTTACACATGGAATTGCAAATGTTTTTGTCCAAGCCACTCCCGGCGTACAGAACTCAGACACAGCAGTATCTTAATCAGGCCTTGGTCAAGGAGAGTCATACATCCCGCCACTGACTCCGGGCTCAGCAGATTTACGTACATACTTACCCAAATCAGTATTTCCGAGATGCTGATAAATCCCTAGCCCTCCTCAAATCATCTTTTTGTTTCGTTTCTCCTTTTGCAAACTCGGCTTGCTCGTAGGCTCGGCTGGGAGCTTCTTGAGGAGTCCTCGAGCTTAGTGTAAGCCTGATTTAACCTCAGTGCAAATGGTAGAATCGGACAAGAGACGCTGAAAAGTTTCCTGTGAATTTTCTGTAAGAGTGTTATTCTTCCTCCTTCATCTTGCTTGCTCCCTCTATGTACTGTCGATCTAAAAGCGCTCCAAGGCTACGCGACACCATGGCCGGATAATATTGGCCAGACATGTCCGCCATGTCGTGCCCTGATTGGGCCAGCTCATACTTCTGATAATCTGGACACTGCCAGCAGCTGGCTGCATACCATAAATCTTACTCGTTACGTTGCACCGAGAGATAATCCAAGTATCCAATATTATCGTTTGATTCGACTCTCGACTATGAACGATGTTACAAGGGAGATGTATCTGAGTAGCGGTGTTGTGATGAGTGAAGTGGTATGTATGAGTAGAGATATACAGGGCTTGTCATACGGCTTGACACGAGCAAGGTCCTCTTACATTTTAGGCCTCAAAATTTAGACATGCCGTATGGTGATACCTGTTGAAAGAACGGATCCCAGTCCACCCAGTCAATCATCGTTCCGTCGTTTGACAGCATGCCCGGCCCTTCGCCAAACAGATCCGGTAGATTCACATTGTCGGCAGCGAGAAATTGTCCATTTTCTGTGTCGTCGCCTCCAGGTACAGGAGCGTCGTGAGGGAAACTCTGGTATGTCGTTGTATAAGCAGTTTGCTGTCCCTGTTGGTGCTGCAGCCCCTGCCCAGTCCACCCAGTTGAGGGGACGAAAGTCGAGGCGGACAATCCTTGTTCTGACCGACTGGATGTGCTTTTTCGACCCTTGTATGTAGAAGAGTGCCTGCTGAGCAACTCAACCATCTTCGGACACGAGGGAACAGCCACCCCTAGACGACGGCACTCTTCCAAATTAGCATTCCATGCTTTAGCCGCAAGTCTCAGACAAACAATGTGCAAGGGACCGCGGGCCTCGGGACCAAGTCGTCGATGATATGGTACAAAGAGATCATCGATAGCTTGCCACGCCTGTCGCGTGCCTTCCGACAGAACTGATCTCTTGGACAAGTCTGAAATCAGGTAGAACAAAATAGGCCAGGGGAGGTGCCAATCAAGATGCCATATGAATCGTCGGAGAACATCGATCTTGCGTAGTCGGCCGTTGTGCCTGATAAGATCCAAGCATGTAGCAAAGAGTTCATCATTTTCAGGCTGCGATAGCGGCGGTAGATTCAATTGGGGCACCCATAGATTGAACGGACAGGTTGCAACCAGCCGGACTGTGGATATGATTGTGTGTGCCGAGCCACTGACAACAAGATGCAACGGGATAGATGGGTCACAAAATCTGACGACTTTGTCGTGGAGAAGTGCACTGAAGTCATCGACTGCTCTCCGTCGGCGCTGAGATTTTTCTTCTCTATTTTTCGTTTCCTCGTCAGGCCCTGAAAACATAGACTCGACAAATTTGGGTTGACCTTCTTGCCATTTGCCGAGTTCTTGTAGTAATTGAATGAATATCATGTCAGTGCCGACATCGTTTCGTTCTACCGGTGGCTCTTTCATATCGGGGTGAAGATCGCTGTCGTTCACGTTCAGCGGGGGATGAACATCATTTGCCGGCAATGGAGCAGCAATGAATCCAGACGAGCGAGTGATGGACCTATCCATGTAAATGATATGATGCCATACACGACGTCTCATCTCAGTCTCAAACACGGAGAGCCCTAAGTACGAGCCATCCCGATGCAGACCCATTTGCTGCGCGATTCTCATTGCCGTACCGCTCAGACACCATATCGTCCTTCGATCGTAAGCAGAACGGCAAGAGACCTGAAGGGCATTAGCATGATGCTTAACTCGAGTTGTCAACAGTAGTGACGCACGATATACAGACAAAAGGCTTGTAACAGCACCAAATCTGTTGTTTTCAGTAATCCCGCATGAGCCAGCGCCTTCTGAGTCGCTGTACGAAACTTAGCCTCCAGTAAATTCTTCTCTTGACCAAAATCCTTTTCCACCTCCTCATCTGACATTGAATGCAAAGCGCAGCTATAGATCGAAAATAGCAAAGCTTCCATTCCCTTCCCAATTGCGCCCAGGTCGCTTATCGCATTCAGCATTTGCTGTTGTACGACGGGTGCATGGATGATCTTCGTAAGAGGGTTCACGTTTTCCAGAAAGACTTGCCACAATTTGAAAATATGTACAGGATCAGGATGTAAACTGGTCAGCGCCTCATTTAGTGGCGATGAGAATAGTACATCATCTCCATGCTCGAGCGGTTCACTCTCATGCTTCGGGGACAGATAGTCTGCGTTCTCGGCATCACTATCATCCGATATATAATCAAAATCTTCGAGCTGTATCACAAATCAGTCTGACAGGCTTCATGCAAACCATCCGGCCCCCAATCATACACACCTCGCCCCCAAGGGTGTTCCAAACGTCACTGTAAAAAAAGATCCGGTCAACGTGACAAAGTCTTCAGCTTCATTTTGAACCGATCTTACTTTTCCAAATAAAGAGTTTTCCCTCCTTTTGACACAAATTGACCCGTCAGAGGTTTTCCCGAACGGCTCTCTGCACCCGACGCAGGTCCAGACTCTGACAACCTTAGCGCGCTCATCCCATGCTGGACTTCGTTATCACCTCCAGCCGTGGTACCACTAGCATCATCGTCAGGATGGATGCCGTGCTGCCTTAAAAGACTCTCATAATGCCTCAACCTCGACAACAAGGCATACTCAGCCCTTCGCTTGTGATGACGAGCGGGTATCGACTCGCGAAAAATGCATTCTGCGTTAGCCTTGATGCAGTTTGAGCATGGGTTTCTGCGGTCACATTTCACTTTTCTTTTGCGACAGAGGATGCATGACGGATGTTTGGTCGCCGCTGATCCGGGGATTGTAGGGCTGGTGATTGAGTCTGCCATCTGACAGGACCATTGGGAGATGGAAAATACTCGTTGATCGGGGTAACACCGATTGTGAAGCGGTTGATGCCTGCTATGACCAGGGTTAATGTCGCATCATATCCGGACGCTGTCAGCAGGGCCTAGGCAACCACCGACGAAAGGGTAGGTATATTTAAATTCACTATACAATGGATTTCAACGTTGGACTTGGTATACACAGTATGCGATGCCTATATTGATCAAGATTGACAGGAATAATGTGGGAAGAAGGTACGGTACGTAAGGAAACAGACGAAGACAAGTAACCCACTTTTCCCGATCCAACTCACACTAACCAAGTACCAAACCGCCCGCCCTCTACTAATTAGCTATTTACATCAGACACGCTTCAGTAGCTAGAAAATAATCAACGCCTACACTTCAAAAACGCTTTCAAGCCAGCGATTCAAATACAAGCATCCGCTACAGTGCCAAACAGATGAGCAAAGACTGTAGTGAGCGTACGTAGAATTTGAACGTTTCAGAATAGCTTAACTGTTCAAAGCTGTCCGAATACTGGCACGCTTATCGACGACTTGCTGATTGATCAAACCCTATCTCTGCATTATTCCCCCAATCCCAGCTAGTCCAGTCAAATTGTCTCAAGTTCCCAAACTCCAATAGCGACTGCTCGTCCATACCAGCAAAGTATGATTCCAGGTTCATGTCTTCATCATGTCCCTCCGTTTCGCGCACCAGGCCGGGTATATCAGATTCCATAATTGCAGCGTTGAAGGAACCCCCCTCGATGCCTTGCCCGCAGTCTTCAGACTTTGCATCCTGTTGATGTCCTTCTGTGTCCTTCTGTCTGATGAAGGATATCATTTTTGGTGGTACTGGTGGCACCTGCAAGGCTGCTTCGCGAGCCCTCCAAGCGTACAGGACCATCTTGGTGAAAGTCTCCACAAAAGGAGCAACGTGTGTGTGCATGTGAGCCTCATAGTGTGCACTCATGATTTCCCAAGCCTGCTCAACTTGCTTCCCGGTAGGTCGCTTTCGCAAGTACAGTAGGAGTTGCACATATGCGATGTATGGGAAATACAAATTAGTCATCCAAGAAAACCCAGATATCAAAGGCGAAGTTACGATCCTTGTGTCGTTTTCGAGCATTTGTAGGGAGAAGGAAACGCGAGCCTCCTCTTGAGCCTGTGACCGAGAAGACGAAGCTGAGTGAAGCTGCAAAAGGCGCCATCTAGCAAACATTACCCGCGTGAAACAGACTGTAAAGGAATGGACTGGTATTTCTGAATCAAGTGACTTGAGGTACTTGTCTTCAATCGCTTTTTCCAGGATGTCCAATTTAGAGCTCTCAGAGGTAGTCTCGTCATGTGCATCGCTGACAGGCTTCAGAGCCGGATTAGTATACTCAAGATGAAACTTCGTACGACGAATAAAATCCCCAAGCTCACTCCGCATGACAACGAACAGCGCATCAGTGATGAGGCTCTGATTGTTCGGCGTCCCCTTCATCTCAGGACGGAGTTCGGAATCATTTAAGCCGAGAGGTATTCTGCAGTCCCAACTCGGTTCCAGCGTTGTACACTTGTGACCAGAGATCTCGCTGATACGAGCATCAAAGAGAGCCAACGCCCACCATAGTCTACGACGAAGCTCGGCTTCGAAAAGCGTGCATTTGGCCAAGGCTGCCTCATTATGAATTCCCATACGTTGGGCGATACGGATCGCAATGCCAAGCATAGACGAGGTAGACCAGGGACCTATGGTATTATCGATCGAGACCTAGAGATTGTAAGTGTATGCTTCAAAAATGCTTGGTACACTTACCAAGTATAAAAACAATGCAGTCAAACAGTCACGATCTTTGCATTGTAAAAAGCCACACTTTACAAGAGCTCTTTGGCAGCCCCATTGAAACCTTGCCAAAAGATCCGATCTCGAAGCCCCAAAAGTGGCTTCAATGTCGTCTTTGAGAACCATGCTTTTCAGAGCCACGCAATAAATACTAAATAACAGAGCTTCAAATGCTGGCTTCAGTCTCTTTTTGTTGCTAGCAGCATCAATGACCTGTCTTTGCAAGCTAGGAGCATGCGTAACCTTGAGCAACGGATCGACGTTATCCAAGTATGTTTGCCAGAGTTTGAGCATCTGGGCAGATTCTGGGTGCAAGGCAGAAAGTTCGACATCGGTGTCGGGTAAACCGAAAATAAAGTGGTCATTATTGATACAGAAATTCTCCCATCTCCTTTTGTAAAGGAAATCCTGAATGTGGTGATCTTCTGAAGAATCACTGTCGCTCTCTAGATTCGCATACTGATTCGTTCATTAGAAAGGTTTGTGAGGCAGACATCAAGAACAAACCTCCGAGGCCAAGGAATTTAGTAGGCTCCTTGAGTAAGATCAGCTCCGTTCTAGATTACGACCGTGGAAAAAATGCGTACTTCACTTCGAATGTCTTTTCTGAACCAATGGCCAGCAGAGACTGCTGATCTGCGGGTGCAGTTTCTGAGATTGTAGCACCTTGATCCCCTACAGTTCTATTCATTGCCACTTGGTCTGTGTGAAGCGGCTCGAAACTAATCCCATGCTGCCGAAGAAGGTCCTCGTACATACGAATACGATCCAACAGCTCTCGCTCCGGAAACCTTCGTTTACGCCGCACAGTACGACTACGAGTCGCCGGCAAACATTGCTCGCGAGCAGAAATGCATTGTGCACAGGGAACCTTTCGCTCACATTTGATCTTGCGCCGTTGACAGCGCACACATGACAGTGGTCTCTTCTGCAATATGGGATGTGAGACAAGGTAGGGTGCTGAGGGAGGAAGCACTGAAGACTCAGGCATGGGCTCTTATTGAGATGTTTGAGGCTCTTTTCAATACTTGAAGAGCAAGAGGTGCTGCTCTGGTGTTGACTTCCATCTGACGTCTTCGTAAGCATCTTATGCATGGTGCTGCTATACCCAATTGGGACTTAGACCCGGGTTTTGACTAAGACTCCGATACAAGGGTCAAACGGACCTTGGACTCAGAGAAATGTCCGCAGTGAAACCAGCAGCGATGTATATAAAGCAGCCCTCATGGCTGCTGTTCAGCGAACTTCCTCTCTATGTTCATCTGATCGAGACACTCCGCAGTTGTCAAGTCGAATTCGGAACCAATATTATCTCTCTGCGTGAGTTTTGAAACGTCGAAACACGTCTATATTCAACACCATGGCCAATGTCGACCGAGGCGAGGATTATTCCACCCAGCGTCTGAGGCAGCGCTATTATTTTCAGGATTCTAACATGGACCTGTTCTTGGTTGGCGCTCTTGGATGGGGTCCGGCAGGCGGACTATCTGTTGGAGAGGCCTTCTATGTAGCCTCGCGAATCACCGATGGCGACGCCGACTCTTGGTCGCAAGCCTTTGAAACCCAAGGCATAGCACAGAGCAATCAAGCCGACCTATGGAAAAGCCGTGGTGCAATTCGAGCCGCAGGTGAGATGCGCCTGAAAGCGTTTGTATGCTACCGGATGGCTTGGCAATTCGTCGCCCCCGGCGAGCGGTTCATAGCACTGCATTGCGCTCATGAAAAGCTTTTCGACCAAGCCATGATGGAGCTGGGATTTCCAGTCACTCGTTTTGCCGTCAACTATGGAGGTGGGAAGCTACCTGGTCATTTCTTTCGAACGGCTAATCCTACTGCGCCGACGGTGTTGGTGATAGGAGGGGCAGACACCTGTCACGAAGACCGATTCTTGTCGCAGGGACGTTACCTCTATGAACGGGGATACTCAGTTGCCTTGGTTGATCTACCGGGGCAAGGAAGGGTCCAAGAGCAAGGGCTTCATTGGGAGCCTGCGGCCGAGAACTCGATAGCAGCCGTGATTGACGAGTTGATCAATTCTTTCGGTGTGGAACCACGCAGGTTGGCTCTCCTCGGGATGAGCCTAGGAGGATATTTTGCTTGTCGCGCAGCAGCCCATGAGCCTCGACTCGCAGCGGTCATTGCTACCACACCACTTACGTGTCCGCTCGAGCTATTCACGAAAACCGGAAAGCGTGTCTCTGAAACCACCGTCTCGCAAGCAGAGCAGAAGAATATGGAGGTCATTATGTGGAAAGCAGGCGCATCAGGACTGTCGGAGCTTACTCAGCGATGGGACGGTATGATCGCGGATCCAGGGACAGTCCAGATGCCATTTCTATCAATAGTCGGAGAGCAAGAAGGGCAGGTATGGAAGGACCAAGCACGCGCATGGCATGAAGCGATCCCTTCCAGCAAGAAGAGCTTCGTGACTTTAGATGCACAATCGGGAGCCGATGTCCACTGCCAAGGAAACAACCCTCTTCGGTTGACTCAGGAGGTAGACGCATGGCTGCGAGAGTTGTTGTGACAAATACGCTTTACTCTCTGCGTCTCGGGGATTTTGCATATCAGAAAATAGATGCATCTCCCGTTTCGATTTGTTGCTGCCGGTCACCTTGCAACTGTTGTTGGTTTGGCTCTTTTGTTAATCTAATCACTCGATACTGAGAATCAATGCTGAAATATGTAAAGTTTATACAATTCTTAGCTGAATTCATATATTTACATCAGACTCAGCATGGAACAGGAACGAAGGACATCAGACCCATTATCAGGCGCCATACTGAACAAGAACATTGAACCATCAAAACTATCAGTCATTTCCTCCCATAACTACATGATAACTCCATCACCTCTGGTTCACGATGAAATGAGAACCCCCCCAAAAAAAACAAAGATAAAAATAGGGTATCGAAATCAAGCTATCAAAGAACGATCCCAACCATCAAATAAACCCAAATCGATGTAGTCCTCGTCGGCAGACGGAATCATTATTCCCTTGACCGCCTCGGCCATTTGTAGAGACTGTGGCAAATCAAAATCCTTGGTTGGAAGAACGTCATCTGTGGTGAGTCCGTTCTCCGCAGGATACCCTGGTACGCCGTCGTGCACATACGATATGTCGCCACTGCTACAGGCAGACCAAGCCTCTGATGCTGTGTCCTGTGGACTAAGTCGCACGTGTTGCTGCATGATCGGCGCATACCTTGATGCGGTCTGATGTGGAGAGTAGCCATTGTCAGTCGGGCCATGTGAGCTCGATTGATCAGCACATTCTTGTCCGCCATAGATTCCGTTAAAGATGTTCAAGTTACCATGATCAAGATCGCCGAGTATAGACTCCCACTCCGCTGCAGATAATGCCATCTTTGACACATCAGTAGTGGACACGGAGCGAAGTGAGTCTGCATTGAGAGGATAATAATCCACATTGACACCTGATGATAGATCGAATGACCTGGGTCGGCTCATTGTCTGTGGAGGCTCCATGGCGCCCGGCCGCTGACGCGTCTCTTGAGGAGATCTATGTGCTGCGCTGAGATTTGAAATGGTGTTTCTCCTCGACAATACACCGTTTTTTGCTGGTTTCGAGTCAGGGCCCAGTCCGGTACGAGACTGCGATGTTTGCAGCGCCTTCTTGATCTTCATAGACCGCTGGCTGTCCGCGCCGCTGATGATATTGGAAAGTATCTTGAACTCGGTTGCAGCTGCGTTCGACTCTGGCTCGAGTTGGACTTTGACATCTAGAAGTAAATTTCGGCTTTCCTGAACCAGCTTGCTGCCTCGTTCCAAAGTCATATTTTGCCACAAAATGCCAAGACCGGAGAGGTAGGCTACCTCCATACGATTGATGGCTAGTGACAGGCTCAAGCGTCGTTCGTCGAGAAGCTGCAAAATTTGTACGATGTGTTTGCTAGAATCGCTGATAGTCAACAAAGCTGGATTCATAATATCAGAGGTGCCAAAGCATGCCGCCGGACGATGAATCAAAATCCGGATAAAGTAATACACCAAGGACTATACGAAATTAGCTTGCGAATACCTCGTGATAACATGAGAACTGACCAATAATGGAGACCGGCTTCCTGTCACATTCGTACTTGGTCTATCTTGAATGAAGATCAGTTTGAGATGGGTTGGGAGACCCTTGTTCCAGGTATCCAGCTCTTCGGACAAGCCATGTAGCTTCGTCACGGATACTTGGGCATGAATTGCCGAAGGATAAAGAATCTCGAGCGCTTTGCCCAGGATCCGAGAAGCCTCGATCAATGCAAGCGCACTTGACATGCGAGTACATTCATCAGGCAGACCGGGCAGCAGCCCTTCTTCGGTGATATTCTCGTCGTCAATGTCTGCCGGTATTTCAGCGTTGATGCGGTCATCTCGCAGCATAACGGGCAGACCAGTCGCGGCAGCGGTGAAACTAAGAAATTGTCAATTGGTTATCAAAAAGAAATACGAAAGTACGGTAACCCCTTACCGGTCCAACATGTACTGGCACCAAAAGACTTTCTTGCGAGTCTCATGAAGCAGCGGATCACGAACAAAGTCTTGCTGGCTTTGATCGAGTCCAAGCGACTGAATGGCGCTGACAGAAAGAGCGCGATAGCGAAGTAGAGACTGGTAGTCTCCTTTGGTCAAGAAGTACATCTGAGCGAGAACCATGCACTGCACTGCGGGTACAGACATCTCCCCGCACAGAGACTCGAGTGCAGTATACCAGTTATTCTCGAACAGCTTTGGGTCTTGATTGGTGCGTGACTGACTTGAAAATTAGCTTTGGACTGTCCATAGCCCGTGTCTAATAATACATACCATTGACGAAAGTGCGGCAATGCCAAAAATAAGATTCAACTGTATAATAGTGAGAGGCTGGTCTTTCAACAGAGACGGATCAGCCAGATAGCGGTCATAAGCCTTGAGAAGCGTAGAGCGGTGCACCACGGGGTATAGAGGGGCCCATTCCTGGAAGTATATGTTGACTAACTGATCTGAAACAAGTCTTGGTGGCGATTGCAGAGATGAGGCTTTGCGTTGGTAATTCCTCGCTGGGAAAGCCATCAAGGCCTTTGTCGAGAAGGAAGACGAAGATACACCTCGTGCTTCCAACTTGCTTGTCAGTGTTGACGAAAAAGCGCGGACGCTGGACGGTCCGGCAAAAGGCGAGCTGGCAGATGATCTGGTCGGATATTGAACGTTGATTACGCGCTCAGTATCAAGAGGTGAAGGTTTGACTTCGTCCGATGACAACGGCGATCGAGAAGTGTCCGAGACTGCACCAGACGTCGATGCTGGGGAAGAAGTAGACTGCGCTTTCTGACGCGGTGTACCAAAGGAGTGAATACGAGACAGCACTTCGATCTTCTCATCCCGCTCGTCCAATAGATTCTTCAAATCCCTGACCTCGCTTTCTAGCGCTCGCACGCGATCTTCCAATGACTCGGTATAACCGCGCGGAAAAGCTCTACGACTCAACTTGTCGCTAGTCTTGCACTCAAAGCCGACATTCTTGCATTGAGTGCAACACGGTCGAACGCCATCGCATCGGATTTTCTTGGAGCGGCAGCGATCGCAGGCTTGAGCAATACGGCTCTGGGCGTTGGTGCCCATCTTTATGACTTTCATCGGTAGAATCCCCGGCATTTTGGCGTCGTCTAATAGCCTGCGGTCGTCTGCTACCTTTGTATACTATAATGTCGAAAAAAAAAGGCTATCGTAGGTCGATCATCCGTCAAGGCAGGCGGCGGAGTCGTGAGAATCGATTATGATTTAGACTACCGAAACAGACGAGGTGATGGCGTCGTGATGGCGCGGGCGCAGTATATACAAGTTGCAGCAACTCTCGAAGTCGCTTCTTGAGCAACTCATTAGTTGTTTAGTACGTCGTAGTAAGCGTCGCGGCGGCGATCGTAGTACGGCGAGGGTATGTACAACATCAGAAGCGTGAGGATTGCGAGTGGATTGTTAGAAGGAACGCCAGAGAGTGGAGAGGGAAGGAGAGGGCGGGCAGCGGGAAGCCCGGAAATTCTGTTGTTCCGCCCTGCCCCGAACTCGCCGATCAACGGCAGATGATGTTGGATAGCGCTAGGCCTGACCCGGTCTAGTGGTGGGATTTACCCCGGTTCTTCTGATCTAGTGCGGAAGTAGGGTCTCAAATCACGTTCGTCGACGGAGTACGGAGGACGCCATTCTGGAGTAACGCCGCGTCCCCCAGCCAATCGCGTCCTGCCAATTACACTTTCTGTCTGGACTCTCTACTGTTCAGGCGATCAAGCGCGACATCAGGCCATTTTTCAGGCTTTGACTCATATTTATTACGAAAAGTCCTCTTCTTGCTGTTGCTGCTTGAGGAAATCTTGAACGCTTTCCGACGTCATCAGCTGTTCGATCTGGAGCATGTTAGAATCTGGCTCGAATAAGCGGCAATGGTGGCTCACCTCATTAGCGAGATCTCCCAAACCGCTCTGTAACAGCCCAATTTCCCCAGCCCTCAGCCTCCGGATCATCTCATAAACCACGCTACGGACACCCGTCTGACTGCCGTCTGCATCATGCTCTACACTCCCAAACGCCACCTCCATTTCTCCGCCTAGCATTTCCAGGCGCGATTGCAAGCATTGCTGTACGAGCACCGCTGCACGTAGCCGAAACAGATCCCAGAGTGGATCCTGCGACAGAATATTTCGCAGCTCTTTCACGTTTTCTGAGTTTGACGATGGTCCTGGGACAACCTGTGCAATCTCGATTTCGTCTTTCCAAAGAGCTTTGAGTTCCACTGGCCCTTCAACGGGTTGTACCATCTCAATGGAGAGGCCGTCCTCTTCATTGACGCATGCCCAAAAGATAAAGTCACTTTCCCATACCGTTTTGCCACTTGCTGAAGCAAGTCTCAGGCCTGGGGCAGTCCTTTTCGCAGATATTCTCTTTTTAGCTTGTTTGAGCGGATCATTGTCCGGAAGATCGATCGGTAAGAACAGCTGTCGAGCATCCCCGACCGAGTTTTCAAGAAAGCCGTAGGAAAAGATCATCTCAGAAGCCCCTTTCTCATCTCCATAGCTATGAAATCGTTAGACAGCTTCGTCACCAGACGAACGTTATGCTCGACATACGTGATGGTAACCTCCTCTCCGCGTCGAAGCTTCTTCCCCCATCGAAGCTGCAACACCGCATTTCGCTCCTTATCCGTCTCATACAAAGCAACCGTCTCGTCGCCCGACGCATGATTAGCCATATCCACACAAGGTACCATTACATGGCCCGAACCCGGCAAATCCAGCGCTCGAGACCTATACATTGCATCCACAATCTTCCAATCAGTCAGCGTGAGTCGACCCGTCTCTTCGTCCCACCATTCCCTCTCGCACCAAGCGACAGATTGCGTGGCGTCTCGGAGACGATCGAATTCCGCTTCGAGGGCGGATAGTTTGTGATCCACTGCGTCTTTCAAAGATGTGCCGTAGAGTAAGACGAGTTCGTCTTCTGCCCATAGCGTCGGGAGTAAAGTTTCACTGGGTAGGAATTTGATGTATTCCGACCAAGGGTTTGTGACGCCTATCTTGGTGTGTGGATTGCTTGCATATGTAATGTGACAGAGCAGAAATATAAGTATGGCGCCGCGAGCAGTCTGTTCAATTTTTAGCATCACTTCACTTGTCAATAGGTTTCCTTGTTGAGTACGGCAATAGTTTCATACCCACCCAAAGTCACCGCTAGCTTCCAATACCTCCCTCAAATACGGATCCGACTTTGCAAAGTCATGCACCAAGTCAAGCGACAACACCATATCAGGAGGGACAGTCATTAATATCTCCGGTTTTCCCTCTGCTTCTTGACGAGCAGTATACTCTTTATCCGCTTTAGAGACTACGCCAGTCCCAAATTGGAGTTTCTCGAACTCGATGTCGTGAAATTTGATGCCATTGAGACGGGCCCATGCCGGTAGGGCCTCGACGGGAAGGAGGGGACGGTGCAGCATGTCACTCCACTGTAATCTTCAGAAATTCAGAATTGATACTTGGCAGATACGCTGCTATGATCCGATCGGTAGTAGACGGCAGTGGTGATCTGGCAGGGTATACTGTGGATGGTTGGATGATGATGATGGAATGTGGAGCCTGGGAAAATTGTTTAGAATCAGATGCTTCTGTGTTTTGGTATTACGGGTGTATTGTGGGAAGCTGTATGTGGTATAGCACATCTCACAGTCATTCTAACAGGCAATGCGCATTGTGTGTGATGAGACTGCTAGAGTTTATACCTGGTTACCTGTAATTCAGAACAAACAACGAGACAAACGATGTCATGCCATGTCTACAAATGGATAACAACGTTACGAATACTCCGTACCGTCCGTATTGTGTAAGTATCACCCCGCGAAACCTTATCGATAAGCCGATATAGAACCATTGCGCATCATTGCAGCATCCCGACGTCATGAGCCTCATTCAAGGAGTATATAATGATCAATCAGCGACCATGTATAGATACGTAACTTGATGAACCTGTCAATTGAGACAGATATCTACAAGTTTACCAAGAAGGTCCCAGAAAAGAACAATTACAATGCGCCGCTCCCTCATTCCCAATCCACCGCGCCCATACCTCTTCCCTCTCAGCGCCATTCTCCAATCAGCCTCCTTCCACACTCCGCACAGTATTCGCGCTCAATTCTCCAGCACCGCCCTGAGAAACCAACAATCAACCTCCGAACCCCGCTCCAACCGCTCCTCGAACGTCAAAGGTCATAAATTCCAAGAATGGAAGGGTTCCTCCACAGAAGACCACGCCATCAACCGTGCCGACAAGAACGACATAACAGATCCCGAAGTTGAAGGTGTCGCAAAGGGGAGAGCAGAAAAGCAACAGAACTCCGGCATTGCGGATGCTACGAAGAGCGGTGCTACGACGGAAAGAGATTTAGGACGCAACGCGAAGAGGGCGAAGGAGGAGCATCCGAAGAGTCCGGAGCCGATCATTGGAATGAATGATGAAAGGGGGCAGGTTAGTATTCTTTCTCTCTTCCCATTGACCTTGATATGGGATTGCTGCTGACTTGCGAAAGAAATAGAAAGGTCACTGATCGTATAAGATTTGGGCCCTAGCTGTAACATACAAACGTTAAATTGACTAAACTTCTTATTCATTCCATTATAATCATAGTTCATATCTAGCGACCGACTCGGAAAGAGAGTACCTAATTGACGAGTTAGCGATTTACCGTCACACCTGCAGAATTCACACCTACATCATGCTTTCCTACTGCGACAATCTCATCTTCAGAAACGCGCACTCCGCCAGCTCCTTCCACGTATGCTATAGGGACGTCCCCCATGACTTTCCGTGCTACGTCACCGACCGTGCTATTTCTATGCCGTGTGAGTAGATATCTATAGACGTAAGGGAGAACATACTTTTTGACCAATACGCAATCACGGAAAACAGCATTTGATCCAGATCCCGATGCATATGTATGGATATTACGCACTGGAAATATCGGAACGAGCCCCAAGACCTCTGCGGCCCGTGACAGGCATTGCACAACGCCAGTGGACCCGAATCGATATAGAACCATATCTTTGAGATTCTCAACACGTCTGCTACACATCAGTATCGCACGAGTACCGAGAAATGAAGGGGGAAAGACGTACTGCTTCAATTTTTCGTCCATCTCTTTCAAACCCCCGCCATCGGGATCGCCCATTTCTATAAGGTCTTCCCGCGTATCGACAAACTCGCTTCCTTCGACATATTTGACATATTTTTGTTTCGCGAGTCTTCGCAAGAATACTTCTGATATTGCTGAGCAGAGCACGATCGAATTTGCATCTTGCATTCTGGCAATCTTGCTTATATTCTATTCGACAGTGAGCAAACTTCCTCCATTACGGAGAAAAGTGAATACCTTATCTGCATCTGGGTGATCGATCTTATTCAAGGCATACACAGTGGGGAACTTCTCGTCCACGAATGTGTTGACCACTTGCTCGACTGTCTCGTTTGACCACTGTTCAAGAGGTTCTTTAAGATTTAGACGGTCGAGACATCGGGCTACCGTTTGTGAGGTACTTCCATAACCGGAGAATTGAGCTTGTAATGTTTCGACCGGATTTGCCTCTGTGATTGTTTAGCAATTTCAGGCTATGTAGGACCAATATGCACATACTCGTAGCTTGATGCCTCCGTTTGATAGAGCCCCTGCACATTATGTTAAGTGGTTGAAGGAAAACAAAATACAAATGAAACATACCATTTCTCCATCAAGTTTCCTTGCACCCATCGCACAATCTCCGATCTGAGCCAAACAATGTCTTGTGACGGATCATAACCTCGAGTTTCCTTTCCTGTTGTTCCTTAAGTAACCACATCCCATACCGAAAGCCTAAGAAACTAACCTTCGGCATCCGTCGTCCCACTAACATCAACCACATGGATCAAAGCATCGGCATGTCGCAAATCATCCAAGAACTTATTTCCGAGACCTTTTCCTTCGTGCGCACCGGGCACCAAACCGGCAACGTCGAGCAATTCAATTGGAACCGATCTTCGTCCGTCGACACATCCGCCGTAGTTTGGACGGCATTTGTCCGTCAGGTTAAATCTTTGGCAGGCGCATTCTATCTGGAGGTACCCAATTGCTCGTTGGGGGTCGATTGTGGTGAAACTGTGCGTCGGTTGGGTCAGCGTGGAAAAAGTTTCGTGATGAGGGATCATGCGTCGTACGGAAAGTTTCCTAATTCGCAGATTCGTGCATTAGTGTTTGTATATCTCAAATCGTGGGCGATAGCTTGCACCTACCAACTTTGGACGAAGCATCAGTCAGACTGTTTAAAGTCGTCGATTTTCCGCTAGAGGGCTTGTTACCAGTCTGGTCAGCGCGGAGACGCGTGCGGGGCAGATATGATCGAGCATACTTTGCCTACGAGGCCTATCAAAGGATCGCGAGGCATAATTTTGTCTCTGCAGATGTTTCGCAGCCCCAGTCACCTGATGCTCGGTAACGGCAGCCGTCTTTGCTATGATATTACTCTTCGATCAAGAAGATAATCTCGATAGATTTTGGCGACAATTTCATACAATTTCTGCCGCCCGGAGGGGAGGCGGTGACGGTGGGATGTGATGCTTCATGCCTTAGGTGTCAACAGCTATTTATACTCAGCGTCAAACTCAATGCAATTCAACACAATTTCCCAGCCAATTATGACTACTAATCAAGAAGTGTACATGTCTCTGCCATGATCTTCGATCAAAATGCGCGAAGAAGTAGCATCTGACTCAACGGAACGACTGCTAAAAGTGCCGTTCTTGCATCGAGATGGGACAGTCATTACTTACACCATGTTAATCCAGGTAGACAACGGTGGAAAACCATAGCACAACAGCAGTCAGAGACGCAAAATAACAAACAACTGCTGGTAACGCCAAGACAGCCAATAATATGGATACTCTCTCGACCAAGGATATGAATGCGGTTTGACGTCGTCGTTCGGAAGCACGCGACACTGCATTACTCGACTGTGTGCCTGAATGGATGGATCTACATGAGAGGAACGGAGTATCTCGAGCTGCAATTCTGACGGATTCCATGATTGACGTCGATTATCCTGCTGGAGTATGCCGCCTGTTCCCTGTGTATAGACGAGCCTGTATAAGTCATGCTGTGGAGCTGTGTCTGTCCGGCAAGCCTCTTCGGGAAGGACTGATGTAATACATCGTCGACAAAGCGAGCTGGGATGACAAGGAGCGAATGAAGATTTCTTGCTGGTGAGGCTCCATAAGGGGCCAGACAGGAAGACTTGACTAACAGAAGATGAGGCAATGGAAGGGCCGTCTTTGTCTTGTGCGGGTTAGATTTACGTCATTGAGGCACCGCTGCCCGAAACGTCACATTCCCTCGACAACCACCCTTATATAAGTCAACTTCTGCGTCAACTGCTCGGACTCGACTCTGATACATTATACATTCACCACTGAATCAACAAGCCCTCCCTCCCTAAACAGATACATCTCGAGTAAACAATACATCAATCAATATGTCTGCTCCTAGCGTCCGCAGCACCACCCAGGAATTGCGCAAGTCCGAGTCCAGAGTCTCTCGCGCCCATGACGGCAAGACCCCCGCCGACTCGGAAGTTTCAGGCTACAAGGTATGCTCTTATCGTTGCAGAATCTGTAAACACACATCTAACGTGAAAAGTCCATTCTTGAGTCCGGCACCAACAAACAAGAGAAAATTGAACAAGTTCGCCAAAACCTACCTCTTCCAGAACAACCACCCGTCGCCAGCGACTGGAACTCAAGCGACCAGCGAACCGTCAACGTTGGCTCCGGTCGCGTTGAGGGCCCCATTTCGGGCGAGGGCAACAGTGCACTTCGCGAGCCCGCCAGTGTAGAGAGCAGCGTTCGTGTTGATGGTGATGAGCTTCATAAGGCCACTGCACCTTTATCAAGTGTTGGACGACAGGGTCAGGAGGGACTGGATCATTTGCCCAAGGATGCTCTCGCCCGATAAATCAGTCTGCATGAGCTACGAAAATTTATGATGGAATGTGTACATTAGGAGTTTGCTGTATCCCTTTCCCAAGGAGTATCTTGCGGCTATTGAGTCGATTGTGGATAGCATAAAATCGGCGAGAAATATAAGCTGATGAATGACAAACGAGACTACGGAGGTGCACATATTGTAGATCAAACATAATTCCCGCATTGTAGTGTACAACGATAGTCGAATGTTCATCATCATGTTCAAAACCCGAGGCGGAACGGTGTGACTAACCCTAAGTTGCTCCATCCAGGCCGCCAAGGCACACAATCATCAGGAACACAGGACGAGTCTAGACTGGTCAATGGCATCATCTTCTTGAGTGTCCAATATTTGTTATCAAGCGCCAAGCGGCAGGTTGCATCTGATATGCGTCAAACCCTTGATGATAGTCGGAGCGACGGCTTCGTGTGATGTCATAGCTGGACATCCCTTCAGATAATCATGGACCAGCTCACACAACCGGAGGCTCGTACATCTCTTCTCCACTTATCGAGTCGCAGCGATCTGTTGGATTGTTCTACCCACAGAGTCTCTGGCGGTTACGGTGTAGTATGTAGTATGTATGCATAGCCAGGAGGCACTTGACGTTATCGGACCCAGTAGCACCGTAAGTGTGACATCATGCCTGGTCCTTGGGACGGATGCTTCGAGGGATGCGCTCATCGACAGAAAATGGATGCTGGGTTGATTCTTTATAATGGCGACACTTCTCGTTCCCTCTGAAATTAATCATTTTCTCATTGTTCACAACCTCCCAACGTACAACCACTATCCAGTCTGTTTTCATACCTACCACATACCTAGACACATTAAACCGCCACAATGGATATGCAAGGAACGCCCATCGGAAATTCAACTGGTGGCACCAAGGTGAGCTCATTCGTGTAGCTTCGTCTGAATCATTGTATACTGACTTTGCAGGTGACCACCGACCCCGCCAGCAACATTCCCCGTCAAGAAGGCACCGGTGCGGTAACCAACGACTCTCTCGCCGCTGAATCCGTCCGAGAAGGCGGCGCATTCTCCCAGAACCCCAACAGCGAGCCTCTGGGTGTCTCAGGCTCCAAGTCTACCTTCAACAACACCGATACCTCTGGCGCCAGCACACTCGGCTCAGCGGCGCAGGCCGCAGACCGCGACACAGATCGTCAGGAGCGCTACCCAGATGCTCTTGGGGGCCAGGGCAAGTACCCCGGTGCCCACCTACCCGAGTCTGGCTACGCAGGTGGCTCTACACAGGCCAAACGCGAGCTTGGTATCGGCGGCCATCAGCATCAATACAACACCACCGAGCGGGCCAGTGCTGGTGCCCATGCCAGCGCCGCTGGAGCCGAAGCCGGTGGCAGCGGTGGTTTCCGTAGCGAACACATCGGTGGCACAGCACCAAACTACGTGACACCCGTCGTCCAGAACGTGGGCAACACAAAGCCAAATGGCGTCAATCTCAAAGAAGGCGGCTTTGACAGCAACCCAAAGAACAACGCCAGCTTCAACTCGGAAATCGGGACCGACAAGGATCCCGGTCGTCTTGCTGAGCAGAAATTCCAGAAACACACGGCCGAGAGTGGTGCGAACGCAGCATATACCAACCCAACTGTGGATGCAAATCAGCCATATGGAAACTTGGCATCGGATCAGCGAATTTAAAAAAAAAATGTTAGCACTACGTATTTCTAATGAAGCAAGGGCCTGGTGTCCTTGAGAGCCGATTTAATCAAATTTGCACGTGTATTATAGATATTGAAATGACAATGAAAGATTCAAAAGACATTCAAACTCTTCATCGGACTTTGATATTCCAGTAGCATTGCCGAGATCCTCAATATCTCGTCGCACATCTGGTCACACGGTCAATAGTCTGATTACACATTGACCTTGTAATTTGACTGAAATTGATTTACCAATCTATCCACCCGTAAATCAAATCTCACCGGGCTTTGCTTTGAGCCTCAAATGTCCGTGCCTCCACCACAACAGGAATTATAGGCCTACTACATAGTATGTGTCGAGTCGGCTCGCCTGTCAGGTCTACACGCCCATCCACGTGGGGCTCAACAATTAGCCCTAAGTCCCTAAGCCGTTGTGCCAAGGGTCTGTATTTAAGCCTCCAGTCAGCCACATCCGAGTTGCAACCTCTTATCGTCTTTTTCTCTCTCCCTTTACACTCTTCTCCATCTGAAATCCAAGGGTTTTCATTGGCTGGATAGAAATGGCGCCTGGAACGTGTCGAGTGTTGCCATTGTATGGTCAAAAGTCTTACAACTGACCCGATTTTGGGGTGAATACAAGCGATGAGAGAATCTTCGGAGCGTGTGCACTGATCGATGTGATTGATAGATTGCCGATTCATCCAATCTCGCCTAATGTGATGAGTCGACAATGTTCAAAACTCGCTTAGGATGAACGATCTCACGATTCTAGGGGACATTCTCAAGCAAGGGATGGACAAAATAGTCTAGACTTTTACTTTTCCTGCTAAATCCAGGCGGAACAGTTCGGTTCCACGTTATTGATTCAGCGAGGGGTGTGCTTCCGCTCTCAGCTCTCAGGCACCATTTCAGGGAGCGATTTACATACACAAGCTTTTCCAGTTGCACTCTATCCTTTGTCGATGTATATCGTTGATCCGTGCAGACGGAAGATACAATGCCACATGATAGTTTGATTGATACTCAGCTGCTGAAGGTAATTTTACGATTGCCATGTGGAGCGAATCAGCGGTTCCGTGTGACAGCTTCATTTCTGTGAGGGGGTCGTACAACACACGCCACGGCACCACAGGGCTATTACTTACGAGAATCTGAGTAATTATTCAGCTTGTAACGATCCGGCGCTTGACCGAGCTCCTCGAGTCGGGGTCGGATGTGTGACTGTGTCTGGAGAGTAATGGCTTGAGATGGTAGCTGACTGACTACGTACTTGAATGAACTGATCGGCTTCCCTAGCCCTAAGACCTGAGTGAGTGCGGTGCCGCGAGCCGACACTATTCATCCCTTGACTCACCAATGTAAGGTCCGCATCGAATGGCCAACTAGAAGAAACTCTTTACTTAGTCAAAAACTTTAGTATGTACTACGTAGAATGTAGAATGCAGGAACATTTCATATGCCAAACACCTCATTGGCCCGTCATAACAACAAAACGTACAGTTAGGTCCCCGATCCCCGAGAACACGCCAACATGGAATCTTTTTTCAGAGCATCAGAGTAAGACTAGTCTTTGCATGCGCGTTTTCTTGGCCATTAGAAGGGTCAGTACAAGTATACCTCTGAAACAAAGCTTGTCTTGTGCGGGCGGAGCCGATGTCTCTCATTTTGACTTTGTCTATTCTCCTGTGGGAACTCCGTACATAGTTCAGCCTCGAAGAACCGAAAGAGGTTTAGGAATATGGGGTGGTCAGACCCTGTGTATAGTAGACCGTACTAAGTACGTACTACCTGATCGGGCTGTTTCGTTCCTTACAAGAACTTTGGATCGTACGCCGAGGAGGTGAAGCAGTCATCCCTTCTCCATTCTGCAAGATCTCCATGTTGACGAAACGTCAAGTATCATATTCAATCAAGTCTTAAATTCGATAGTCAGTATCTACTATTTATATCACTGGTAGACAAGAAAATCAGCCGTCAATCAGCTTCGACTTCTAATCATAGCCTCAAGACCCTCTTTGTTAACCAACGTTACGCTCACATACGGTTATTCTTACCGCACCCTTCGGCATGTATTTCCCTCAGATCATTAGACCCTAAGCTAACTGTCCAATTCAATTGGAATGTAAGCAATTTTCACCTTTCTTTTTCCTTCTTGCGCAATAATTCCCCCTCTTGTCGTCTGACTTCTTCTCTGCTTAAACATCCGACGATCCTATCTTTGGATGTAAGGTTTCTTCTGTGAAAAAGGAAATCCAAAGGAACAACGGTACGGCCGGGATACGAGAGGAAGGATCGCATTGCTTCAGCCACAACCAACGCCCTACACTCACCATGCCAGTGGAACCTTAAATACCCTTGACCAGTACATACACGCCATCGATCGCGCATCTCGTTTTGTTCTCAAACATCCCACCTCACTTCTGCACCCGTTTTGAACATATATACATACACTTCACAATGGCACCGCCTCGAATCAACATCGACATGGTACCGGAAGGCCAGTTTAAGGCTGTCACCAAATTTTCCAATGATGCGGTATGTCAATTCTTGCTTACTCTCTACACCATAAGCCACGGTCACTGATTCTGAATCTGCATATAGAGTATATTGAAGGATCTCATGGAAGAGCACAACCACAAATCACCAAAAGGAGCGTCGAGGCGGCCCCAATCCTACCGCAAGGCAGCATTGCAAGGGGAATATTACCCTCGACAGAGAAAAGATCGTCATGAGAGTATCTCTTGGGAATGCGACTCTCGGACCGGCTGTCATGCGCGAGTAGATGGTCGTCAAAAAGAAAGCCATCCTCTTATGACAGCTACGAAATCGGATGGGCAGCAAATCCTCTTGTCACCAGATGACGACGAGCTGGATCCATCAAACAATGACGACGGGAATCGCGAAGAAGACTACGAGGAGGAGGAAGAAGAAGAAGACATCTTACTCGACAACTACGAACAACTCAAAGAACTCTACAGAAACTGCCACTCCAGTTCCGGCGCAAATCGTTACAGCTATCTCGTCAACTGCTCGCCTTACAACCAACAATACGAAAATCCACATCCCCATTCACATATTCCGAAACATCACATAAGCACAAACTCGCAATCACGATACTTGAACTCTCTGCAAAGCGCAGCGGCGCATTCAAATGGCCTAGGCGACATGTTTCAACGTGCCCCCGGCACGGTCACGTTGACTCTCCTGGCGCTCTTGATTATTGCCGTTACGCTCGTTGAGATGGTCGACATTCTTCGTTACAGACATCGACGGAGGTCGCATGACGAAGAAGAAGAACGAGTCCGCAAAACGACGAGAAGGAAAATACGAACGAGGGCTGTTCGCATTCCTGCGGTTACGGTATATGGGTCTCCTGCTGTATATGAAAGTGAGAAGATGTCGTGAAAGCCTTGAGCATATGGCGCCCACGGTACTGTTTGTATTTTATTACACCTTATAATGTGTCGACACTGTGTATACGATCTTTCATCAGCGATTTTTTCCTTCCACCCTTTCTTTTGTACCAATACCAGTTCATTCAAAGATACCTTGTTTTTTCTTTTTTCATCATGAAGCGCTCATAAGCACACTAGCGTCTCTCTGGTCCATTGAGGCGCGGAGGCTCTAAAGGTTAACAGATATCGTTCCAATCTGGCAGCACTATCATGTATCATACGTACTCCTATTTTAGACGTCTTTCCCGACTCTCGTGCTCTGCCCTGTATATAGTAGGCCCACAAGTGTCTCAAAGTAATCTATACCGAAAACTTTGGAACTCTGAAGTCGGGCGATCATTCGTATTACATAACGATCATGCTACATAAGCTGACTAGCCACGTTCCTACCAAAGTTCGAGAAAGGAAATGACTGATTATGTTTTCTGAAAATGTCTCAGATTATATTAATACCTCTATTTTTTAAGGCTGCCACACGGCACAACGTCGAGAGGCTCTTTATAAATAATTTCCTGTTTGGTCTTAGCGCTGTGCTCTACGCCTATTGAGGGTAGATGGGACACCACTCCCAAAAAGGTAGTTAACCAAGACAAGTTTGTGTTAGTCAGCAGTCTCGGTTATTGGACCCACAACACCAACAATTTTGTCCATATCGTTAACCGCGACGAAGATAACTTTTATTCCTCGATATCTCACGCCCAACTCTCATCATCGTCCCATAACCTTTCACGACCAGGTCCAGCACATCAATCACAATGGCCAAGGTATGTCCACCCATCAGCAATCACTTGAGCCGATTATGAAGGGAATGGCCAGTGCTGACGAGAATTCGCGCAGGCTAAGAAAACCGGTGACACCATCTCCAGCCGTTTGGCTTTGGTTATGAAGAGTGGAAAGGTCACCATGGGCCAGAAGTCTACTCTCAAGTCCCTCCGCTCCGGCAAGGCCAAGCTTGTATGTTGACATGGAAATAAAATTGAAAGAAAGCAAGAGTTGAGTCTGATGGAATCAACAGATCCTCATCGCTGGAAACTGCCCTCCTCTCCGCAAGTCTGAGCTTGAGTGTAAGCCATCCCAACACTTTTTCGAATGGATCGAACTCATCACTGATTAACTGTGCACAGACTATGCTATGCTCGCCAAGACTCCCGTCCACCACTTCAGCGGCAACAACGTGAGTCTTGTCCCCGATCATCACCCCTAGAAGAACCCCGAGATATACAGCCCGTATAGTATATCGTACTTCGGAGGCAATCTCCGTTGCTCAGAGAAGAGTGCTACTCTTTCATTTCCTTCCCGTCAGCATCTCTCTGCCGGGAAGAGTGGATGAGTAGCCCTCGGAGAGCGGATTTTGCTCGGAGAAGGGATCACCTTTCTGCAAAGGGATTCTGGAGAGCTTGTGTCTAACTGTGTAATTCAATGTTTAGATTGAACTTGGAACTGCCTGCGGTAAACTTTTCCGGTGAGTTTCATTCCTTACATTATCCTTGAAAACGTGACCAAAAACTGATTATGTACCAGCTGCTCCACCATGGCCGTCCTCGACCAGGGTGACTCCGACATTCTCTCCCAGGAGGCTTAAATGTCTCTCTTCCAGAGGCGTCGACGATAGATGAGTGTGTGTGAGAGCCGGTCTCATGTGAAACGAAACATGCCAATTTCGGTTTTCTTCTGGATCCCGTCGCATGTCGGTAATATGTTCTGTATACCCAACTACAGTCGTCCGGGAGAAATGAGGAAATTGAATGGCAAAAAGTTTTTCGATTTCTTCATGATAAATAATTTTATCTTTTCTATGATACCATGATAAGCGATGTCTTCATATTTTGACGAACTTGTCCTGTATTTCTTGTAATTTCGTAGTTTTGATTGTAATCACAATGTAGATTCGAACGACAGATTTGTTATGAGCACAAGACCAAAATCTGCACATTGATTATCGATTCGTTCCTGAGAATATATCATTTTGTATTCCTGCCTCTGAGACACCACAAAAAACGCCAAGATCCCCAAAAAAAATCAGATCAGAATCAGATCAAATCAAATCTGATGATATCACCCATTGGAAAAGATGACAAACACGATGGCCTTTCCATCATGCCAATCTCAAAATGAGCAAAGAGCAAGGAACCAATGCCTAAAAAAGACATGAAAATATACAAAAACACTCTACAAGACCATAATCAAACCGTGACCTTCTCCTGCTCCTTGAGAGCCAATTTCACCAAGTCCGCATACACCTTGCTAAAGTCCTCCTCGTCACTGTCCTCGGACTTCTTGCTCTTCTTTCCTGACTTGGGTGTGACCATAACGACACTTGTAGGCCTCTTGGTAGCACCAGCAGCACCGAGCTCGGCGCGCGATGTGACAAAGACGTAGGGAATGCCGTGATCCTCGCACAGGACGGGAATGTGGCTGATGACGTCCAGAGGGGAGATATCTGCAGCGAGAATGACAACGCCAATCGGTTCTGTGATGGGTGCGTTGGCTGCTGGAGTGGGACTTTTGCGAAGGGCTTTGACGACTTCTTTGACGCCTCGTTTGAGGGATTTGTTGACGGCGGCTGTAGTATGTTAGCTATCCTTCTATTCCTCTGTTTTCGACAAGAAGAAAAAAACCGCACCCTTCTTAACAGTCTTGAACACCTTCTTAGCAGTCTTGTCCTCTGCTAATGGATTGGCAAACGGCACAAGAGCACCGATTGGCGTCTCTGCAGATTCACCGTTAACAGCAACGACTTCCTCAGCAGTATCCTTCTTCTCTAATCCTTCAAGGACTTGGGCTGTGAGTTCCTTCTCGGCGACGTCGGACAGCTTCTTCTCCTTCTTATCCTTCTTGGAAGACTTGTGAACACCGTCGGTTTCGGAGCGCTTCTTCTCCTTCTTCTCCTTCTTGTCTTTCTTTTCGGATTTGTCCTTTCCCATTTTGACTGATCCGGGCTTAAAAATAATAATATATGTTGGTGTTAAAGGAAAGACGTGGTCGATATGTGAGGTCGATATGCTTTTGCGGCAGAAGAAAAAAAATGTTGTCTAAAAATTTAGTTCTCCGCACCAGGATTTCTTGGCTCGATTTCACGCGCTAGACCTCGTTGGGTTCCAAGCTTGAACTTCCGCGTCTTGCGCAAAACAACAACTTGCTAAAACTACATTCGTCGTGGACATACATTTTTTTTTTCATTTCCAACGAATTGTTTGTCGTCGAGACTATCTGTCACACTGTTTGCGGTCTTGCTATTCTGGCCTGAGCGGTTCGCTCAGACCTGTCTAACGCAATGGCCTCGAATCCGGCGTTTCGACAATCTGTTCGGCCATCGCAACCCGTTAAGAATGGTGAGTGATCACCAACACCTGTTTGAGCATGTATTATTGACAAGGTACAGACTTTGAGAATGAAGAACTCCGGGTTCAAGTGAACACACTGCGCTACGAACTGGACAATCTCAAACAGGAGCGAGACCTTACCGAATTGCGCCATGAGAAAGAGTTGCGCGACTTACAACTCCGCGCGGATTCGGATTTTAGGAAAGCTCAAGTACGTACCAGCTACTGGTACACATTCAGTGCGCCTGTATCGTGACTGACGTTTGATGCAGGGCGCTGAAGCAGCTAGCAATCGAGCCAACCAAAAAAGTGAAGCCCTTGCGAAGGAATTAAAAGAGACTCAAGAATCAGCACTCAGCGAAAAGACCGCTTCTGAAAGACGCGTTCGGACTCTCCAAGATCAGAATCAATCCCTACAAGAGGAGGCCACCGAAGTAGAGGCGCAACGGGCCGATCAGGAGAGACAATTCAAACGCCAAATCACCGAGCTCGACACGTTACGTATCACATTAGCGCAGACATTACAAGACGTACAACAGGACTTGCAGAATGTGCAAAACACTCTTCACTCTGCGAATGGGCAGGTGACGAGACTTGAAAACGACGTTGCGACTTTGGAAGCCGAGAACCTGCGTTTGAGGGCTGAGGGCAATGCAGCCGAAGAATTGGCCGTTCTCAAAAGAGAGCTTTCAGAACAGGTCGCACATATCAAAAGCCTTGAATCTACAAACCGTGAGCAAACGACGGAATTGCGACATTTGCGAAAAGTACAGAAGAACGTCGAAGTGGTCGAGGAACAGAAGAAATCTCTGGAGAATCAATTACAATTGATGTCTACTTTGGAGGCAGAACTTGGAAATGTGCAGATCCAGAAGCGAGTCTTGGAAGATGAGCGACGATCGTGGTCCGGCATGCTCGAGTCTAATGGTGACTTTGCAGAATTCGAATCTCCCGAGGCAGTCGTCAAAGCTCTTGTAGAGGAACGAATCGAGAAATTGACATTGATTGATAAACTCGGTAGCATTGAGCCACAACTATTGGAGAAAGATGAAATCATCCAAGGACTCGAAACCGAGAAGAGACAAATCAAACAAGAAATGGAGAAACTGCGAAGTGCTGCATCAGCTCCAGGCGGCGCTATAGATACTCGTGCAAAACTCAGACTGGAGCGTCAGCGAGCATTGGCTGTGAAAGAAGTGGAGTATCTGCGAGCGCAACTCAAAGCATTCGACACAGAGGAATTGACAATGCATGAAGAGGGCAGTCACTACGATGAGCAGAAAAATCAGCAGATCGAACAGCTAGAGAAACTCGTTGATGAGTATCGAAACGAGCTGCACAAAGTCCATGGAGACCTGTCGGCTTTGGAAAAGACCTCTTCGCAGGACGAGGAGGCCACCGCCGCTGTGGCGTCACGAGGAGTCAAACGACCGCTATCACCAGCAGATAGTGACATGGAATCAGAGCGAATTTCCGTCTTATCCCGCAAAAATCGGTCTCTACAGGAAGCCCTCTCCAAAGCCGAACAAAGCGCCAAAGTGCTCCGGCACGAATTGGACGCGACAAAGTCCCATCTATCTTCTCTGCAAGAGCAATCTCGTACGCGCGTTCTCGAATTGCGCGCAAACCCTACGGCTGAAGCGGAAAACCTCAAAATGTCGACATTACGAACTCTCCAAGCCGAGAACCGCGACTTGCTCGCCCAAATCCGTGGCGACAACGCCAAAGTCACCCGCGTCGTGCCCGTTAGCACACTAGACAGCCTCAAACTCGAAATGCAAGAAATGGAACGCGCAGTTGCCGAAAAGGAGAAACGTATGCGCCGCCTCAAGGAGATATGGACCGCAAAATCCTCCGAATTCCGCGAAGCAGTCGCCTCGGTGCTCGGGTACAAACTCGATTTCTTACCCAATGGCCGCGTACGCGTGACATCCATGTTCCATCTCTCGCCCGCCTATCGTCACGGCGCCGGATCAACTGCCTCGTCGGGGCCGGGGAGTATGGGCAACGGCGAGGAAAACTCGATCATATTCGACGGCGAGAACGGCACAATGAAGATTTCCGGGGGACCAAATAGTTTGTTTGCGCTTGAGATCAAGCATTTGATTAAGTTTTGGGTTGAGGAGAGGAAAGATATCCCCTGCTTTCTGGCCGCGATGACGTTGGAGTTTTATGATAAGACTACCAGGGCGGCGAGAGTCTGATGAGATTGTCGAATATAGATATGGATTATGCGCTTGAATTTTTGGCAAAAACAAGTCCAATGTACCAGTATATATGCCTATGAATCACTTTGAGAGTGGCGTGCGTTGGTTGGGATATATGGCATCAATATCAATTATGAACAAATTAGAGAAACTCGATCTCAAGCAAACATATCATTATATACAAATAAGTACAATTTTGCCAAGACTAAGTTTCAACTGACGAAGTATCAATGACTGTTGGTATTCAGGATGCGTACAATCGACCAGGTGGTCATATGTATGTGCAAAACTCAAAGGCAATCGAGGGATAAAGATACGCGCATGCTAGGTGGGTGTAATATCAAAATAGATACAGAATGGAGGGATAGACTGGTAAGGGAGGAAAGGAATGGGTGTGGTGCAGGAAGAATAAACGCTAGCGCGCAACACGAGAAATAGCTTTTGCAAAATTATATATGGTCATCGCATCAGTCGTCGCGGTTTCCAGATCAGGCCGCAACGTATTTTCCGGCGGCTAACTTGCGCACGGTTTGCACTGGCTTCCAAGAACTTGCTAAGGATGCTGATTGAGGTGGCGTGGAACCATCGTCAGCGAACGGATCGTGCTCTGTTCCCGATGCTGCTGTCTCGGCAAGACTGACACCTAAGCGCAAAGCTGAGTCTGTGGTATGGTGCTCAAACTTGGCTTCAACTTTGCCTTTGCGTGGCCAGCTTGCTGAGGTCGTGAATCGAGCTAGAAGCTTCTCTTCTGATCCAGCCCGGACTTCTAGATCGGGTATCTTCCATACAACCGCAGAATGCTTGCGACGGAACAGCGCACCCGTATTTGGATACATAACAGCACCAGTAGCACGCACCACTTCGCGAGGCTGCTTGGTAGTCTCGTCCTCAGAGCTAAGATCCAAGTTGACTGTGATCACAACATTCTTCAGATGAAGAGAACCGGATGCGGGTTTATCCACGAACCCAGGGTTTACAGAATAGAACACAATAACGCTTGCTTGAAATTCCTCAAGGTTCCACACCGGTCTGAACAGCACGGGAGAATATGTTGAGAGATCCGGAGGCGAGAGATGTAATTGATACTTGAACGCGACGGTCGGGACGGCACGAGCAATTTTTTCCACTGCAACATTGTATTCTCCTCGTCTTTCGTCATCGGTCTTGGAAACCTCGGTCACAAAATGTGGGTTGGCCGCCACCTTTTCGAGTTGGGCAAAGTTGTCCAAACGAACGACACTTCCAGACGTTGTTCCTGGAATAGCGTTGTATGCCAAGGCTAGCTCACCTATAACAAATGATTTTGTCACTGTACCATTCTCAAACCAACTGCTTACAGTCTCAATAATAGAAACATTCAGGCCAGGTCCGTGAAGTTCTGAATGAGAAAGTGGTCCTGAAATATTTTGCAAAGTATGAGAAGAATGAATCGACGTTGTATCGGACATTGCACGATCTTCATGAGAAGGGGTTGCTGATACTGGAAGAGGCGACTCAGGTTGTCCACTAGATGAATTTCCCGTAGGTGTGCCTAGTAGAGCTGCAGGTATTATTTCTGCGGCTGTGGATGGTGATATGAAAGCCGTGTTTCGAACATCGCGACGACCACGAATGGTGCCTGCGTTCCTCCTGAGCCCAACTTGCAAACCTTGCTATTAGATGAATTAGTGTTTACGCATGCAAAGCCGGACTTTTAACCGTACCATTCGTAGCGTATTCGCCATCTCATCCATTGCCTGTTTAGCCTGCGTTTCGTCCTCATGAATGGGCTGATCCCGAATGGTCAGATTGAGACCAGTATCCTCGATACTGATACTTTCCTTAGCATTACACTTGAAAGTTGAAAGAAAGTTATCCATACCCTGATGCCTCTCTCTGAGCCTGGGTGATCTCGTCAACCAACTGTGGTCTCTCCGAATACCCTTCAGAATCGACTTGTATCTGATTGGACTCATGTCAGTGAATGAAGAGCAGTGTAGAGAAAATTGTGTACCTGGTTCGCTGCTACTGGTTGGGCCACAGCTTCTGGATGATGGGATGTCAACCCATTCGTAGTTGTAGTGGTTTCTGATGCTTCGGCAATCGGGGTAATGGCATCCTCGGACGGAATATAGTCATTGACGGTGGATCCGGTAGGAGGCGGGCTGCCTATAGACTCGCTAGCAATGCTCGGGGTATCTCGGCCTGGTGGAGTGGAAGGGAGCTGTGTGTGCACGTTCGAGGACGAATCTCCTCGTCTGAATCCAAACCCGGGTCGACTCTTCTTCTCAGATGGAAGAGAGGTTCCAGAGCCTATTACAATGCTCTTTCGTCGGTTCATGACTGTTCCTAATCTACGCAGACCTCCCATCCTTGGCGTATGTCGGGGCTCGGGTACTGAAATCGTTAGCTTTTTCTATGCCAGATGGTACTTGAATTCAAAAAAGTACCTGGTGGAGGCACGCGAGCAGCACGACCTGATCGGTTCGAGTGCTGGCTCGCCGCGTCGTCTTGGATTCTAGGAGGAGGCGGAAGGTCGGCCTCGTTACTGGGTGCAGGAGCCGGTGCTGGTGTAGCAGGGGCAGCAGCTACCGAGCTGCTCCGTCTTGGGACGGGCTCTCTTCCTCCATTCAATTTTGCGGCGAAGGTTTTGATCTCGTCCTCTGTTTGCACGTTCAGCAATACATTCAGACAGCTCTCTGCTGTCTGTCGACTGCGTTCGATTTGATCCACCTCATGCGTCTGCAGCTGGGTGAGAACATCTCGAAGGTGGTTGAGCCTGCTTTCGTCAATGGCTTGTAATTGTTCGAATACAAATGGCGCCCGTGACTCCCACTGCTGGGTGGCTTCAGTCACAGAGGTAACGGCGGCTGCAACCTTGTCAGCTCCCTTAGGGCCTTTTTCTTTCGCTTTCTCCAATTTCTTTTGTGCAGCGTCCAGTCCCTTGGCCAAATTCACCAGATCAGAGTGAATCGAAGGCATCGAATTCAATTCCCGATTCCTCGACCCATAATCCCTTAGCGGCCGTTCGACATCTTCTTCGATCTTTGAGGCGAGCACCTCATGGGAGGCTGCGAGTGATTCAGTGGAGGCGGTTATGCGGTTCCATGGCAGTTGAAAAATTCTAAAGCCAGCCTGTAAGCTGAGTCCATCCACACGCTTCAGTGGCACTCAACTTACCCCAGCGCGGCACCTCCGTCTAGCTGTGGTCGTCTGGCGAGTTTGCGCAGGCCTTGAACGTATAGCTCCTCGACACGCCTCCGTTCCTACAGAGCTTTGAATAAGACGCTTGTATCAATATCCCACTAAGGCTCGGAGCCTACCTGAAGCCAGTCGGCAATATCGGTGTTGACTTTGTTGATGAGACGAATGCGATCATTGAGGACAGCGGTGGCCTGGTTTGGCTGCAACGAAGTCTATGTCATTATTACCGTCGTTAGTAACTTGCAATCATAGCGAGTGACCCGAGTATATCTCTCGTTAACGTACCAACAATGCAGGGTATTCCTGCCTTGACAGTTCCATAGCTGCGACGTCTAGGAGAGCGCCAAGTACATAATAAACAAGGGAAGGGAGAAGCTAGTAATAAAGCAACGAGAGTTGTAATATCAATGGCTAGCGTAAAGCTCTATATACTGACAGCTAATCCATAGATCGTATATGTATCCAAAAGAGCGAAAACCAACGGCACAGAGAGTAATAAGTAAGAAGGCAGGATGCGACGGCTAGTCAGGCGAGGCCGGAAGTTCCCAAAGGCGGGAGACCCGTTCGTCCTGCTTTGCGAGCTGTGATTGGTCAATCTGGAAGCCGGAGATGGCAATGAGGTAACCATGCTCGTATCACGCCTTCCTCAATCTTTCTCCTTGCTTTTCGTCTATTATGCTGTCTATATAGTATATGCGTATTCACACAGAGATTTTGAACATACATTTGGCTATCGATCTTGTTTCCCGCAAACTCCGTCACAGAACACAGTGTCATCTGGCTCAAATAAGGATTAACGCATGATGGCATCGCATTGGGCCGAGCTGGGGTTCTAGGTGAGCCAATCACAGGCTGAGCTCCTTCTCCTCCGGGTGAATCATCCGTTGTCGAACCAACAAAACAAGTCGAGAGCCATGTTGCAACCAACACCATGGCGGAGGACTGGAGAGCCTCATATGGCTTCAGCAAGAGGTTTCAACGAATGGCAGAAATGTGAGCTAGGATTGCCTCACGTTATATGGTATTTTGCTCAATCCCGCGCAGCACATCCGCCTACCGTAACCTCTCGCCTTCATCGACCTTTGCGGAAGCTCAAACACATTCTGCCACTTTGGAGAGGGAGGCTTATGCTAAAGCCGCATCAGAGGTTCGGCGTCCCGCGCTGTTATACAGGCATTCTTCATTTTTTTTGCTTTTGATTGATCGATAAGCGCTCACCTGTGGTTGTTAGGCAGAGTATGATCGCCTATGTCAGGAGGTCATCGATGGGTTCGAGGCTCAAGATGCCAATGTACCGGTGATTGATAGCTCAGAAGTTCTAGCAAACAAGCAAGCACGTAGTGAACTAGTGGAGGCCACTAGTACTGTCGAAATCGGCACGTATGAAAATTGCGTCCATCATGCTGACGGGCTGATGTCCACTGTTTATCGATCGAAAAAATCGGACGGTACATTAGTTGCTTTGAAGGTCACTACCCCTCATCAGATGAGTCCTCCTCATGATTCCAAGCGTGAAGCACGAATCCTACGATGTACAAAAGATCAAAATCACATCATCACATTGCTCGAAAGTCTTGATTTGTCTGGCGGACGACTTGTTCTCGTCTTTCCATTCATGCGGTACAACTTAGCCGATGTATTGCGCCAAAATATACTGACGATGCTTCAAACCAAAATCATCTTGAGAGACATGTTTCAAGGCCTCAAACATGCGCACGCGCTTCGCATCATTCATCGAGATGTGAAACCTTCAAATATTCTTCTAGATAGTCTGGACGGCCCAGCATATCTGGCCGATTTCGGTATCTCATGGAAAGAAGCGGAGGACGGCTCTGAGCCTGCAAAGGAGAAGCTTATTGATGTCGGCACTACCAGCTACCGGCCACCAGAAATCCTCTTTGGATCGACAGAATACGACACATCGTTGGACATGTGGGCCGCTGGTTGTGTGGTCGCAGAAGCAGTCGATATGCGCCATCGCCGGCTTTTTGAATCGGGAGATCTGGGCAGTGAGCTTGCGCTCATCAAGTCAATTTTCACCACTTTAGGGACTCCTAATGCTGAACTGTGGCCGGTATGATTCTTTTCAAACAGGTTTCTATCAACCATTCAACTCATATTTATATAGGAGTCTGCAAACCTTCCGGACTGGGGCAAGTTTCAATTTCATGAGTATCCGGCCAAGTCTTGGGAGGAAGTCTTGCAAGGGGCGTCAACTCAAGGACGTGACCTCGTTAGCAAGTTGATACGCTATGAGTCTTCTTCCAGGTTGACTGCTGAACAGGTCTTTTAGTACATCTTCGTCAGATGGAGCGGTGCTGACTATTTCCAGGCGTTGCGACATCCATTCCTGCCACAAGAATTGGATCAGTCCGAGTAGGATGAGCAAGACGTCATCCTCATCACCATCATCGTCACAGGCCACGTCAGTCTGCTCACTCCTGCTGAAAGAAATGCGTATATTAATCTTTCTTAGGATCCTCACAAAAATAAGTACCAAGTGCTAATATAAGGTGTTCAAGAACGTTGGCATCAGGATGGACTACGAAGTACTTCATAGTACAGGCGTTGGGCGGATTCCAGACAGAGCCGCTCGGGCCGTGTTCTGGGGTACACCTTAAAATAGCAGGCATTCCGGGACCCCAATATTACGCTGAGTCGCTGACACTGAATCTCGTGCACGTCATCAACTCGGTTACGCCAGGTCATGTTTCACTCAGTACATATTATCATAATATGGTATCTTCTTATGCAATGTACGGTACCGACAACTGAATACATACTACGTAGTAGTAAGGGGGTAACCCAGAATATCCCTCAAGCGTCCTCACCCAGACACAACCCACAAGTATCTGCAGATCCGCGGCTCTCCGAGCACAAACACGAATGATGAGAGGCTGTGAAATCAGAAACGAAGAGCCAGTCAGAAGAGGCCTTGGGCTCTCAGTCACCCACCGCCTTGACAAACCTTGTCAACCAAATGAACATGCCCAAGTGAGGCTAAGCCATTCTGGACGACACGAATTTCCGAGCCGAGATGTCTGGCTATTGATTGGCTGTGTGCCTGGACCGGCCCAAGCTCTAAGGTTTAGTGCGGGCGCCACATTACCAGCTGGTAAGTTATTTTTTCGTATCCGTACGAAATGTTACCAGGCACAATACCAGTCAACCTTTTTTGCGAGCCTCTCGTTGGCCCTCCATACATTGAAGCGTTTTGCAGAATAACACAGCTTACCGCATGTGACCAACATTACTGCCCCCAAGCCAATCGTTGTCATGCATTGAGTCTCACCTCGCCAATACAATGCGCGTATTACCGTATCGTGCCCCCAAGGCTCGAGGGTTCATCAAACTATGTTTCAGGTTCCGTCCTGCGCATTCCTTCCTTCCCTTCTCTTCTTCTTCCTCCTCCTGCTTATACAAGCTCGCCCTCGTGGACCTCACATTCTTTCAGGTGGTGATCTCTCCACACTCCAACCTTTCTACTGTAGCCTGGCTGCTCGTCGCGTTCATTGTATGTTCGCAATTACGATCTGACCTGCACAGGCTGTAGTAGTCTGACTTTCGTTCTCTACCCCACGTTCGCTTTCACGTTGTGTATTTTCGACATTGGCTCTCAGAGTGACGCCTGGTCTGTACTCGTGCGCAACTTCGATTCTCCGACCATTCGTTTTCAAACTTACCACTCTAAACATATGACTGTTTGAATCGCCATAGCATACTACACCTATTACTTTTTCAGTGACGATACGATAAAAGATCTCGCCATGTCGCACGCTCATTTCCACCGTCATGAAAGACGGAATATTCTTTCGGAGGTCGAGAGTTTCCTTGGAATCAACAACGACAAGGGTCAACAACAGACTACCGTGACTGAGACTGCACCAGCTGTATACGTGACTGCGTCGCCTGACTTCACCGGCGCAATTGGTGGTTATGTCACAGGCTCAAGTTCTACCACTACTTCTGCGGATCCTACTACGACCACAGGCAAGGGTGCTCCTGTAGCCCAGTCAACAAAAACGACCACGACTTCAAAAGCAGAGACATCATCCACCACCAGCACCACCAAGGCTCCAGACACCACGACCCATACTACGTCAACTCAGTCGACCTCGTCGACCTCGTCGACCTCGTCAACCACGTCAACCTCGTCAACCACGTTATCTGAGCTGTTGACTACCTCGAGTGAACCTTCGACCACTTTCTTGACGTCCTCTTCTACACAATCTGCGTCTTCGACTTCCTCGACCGGCACAGTAATAGACCAGTCCTCGTCTTCAACTGCTTCTGCCATTACTACTGCAGCCGCATCCACTTCCAATGGTTTGACAGGTGGTGCCAAAGCAGGCATCGCAATTGGTGTCTTGGGAGGGATTGGTCTTCTTGCTGGGTTGATCCTCTTCTGGCTACACAAGCAGAGAAAGAACAAAGAAGAAGCGGCCGCCGCCGCTGCTGCTGCAGAAAATGAGAAGTTCGCACGGAGCCAACCGCCTCCAATGGCCAGCGCTCCGCCATCACAGTCAATGGCAGCTTACTCTTCGACGCCGTCAACTCCAGCAAATGCCCCTCAAGTCAGCCTACGTCCAATCACTCAATTTAACCCCTTGTTAACCCAGCCTGGTGGTGCCAATCCTTACGCCGCTGGCACTGCTGGTGCTGCCGTTGGTGCTGCAGCGGGTGCCGCCGCAGCTGGTGGGCTACCAGTAGATCGGTCAGCCGAACGTCCCTATGGCGGCTCAGCACATTGTCCCCCGCAGTCTCCTCGTCAAGATCCTTTCACCGACCCAGTCAATCCTTTCGATAATGGTACGCAAGCTGCGTCTCCTCCTATGCCCCCTGCTAAGGATGCATCGTCTCCAGTCAGAGATCTGACGCCTTCGCCTACCGGTAGTGCCCACAACTCTACCAGCCCTATCGCGGAAGAGGAACCCTCTGCCGGATCTGTAGAAGCTGCCGCTGCTGTTGGTGGTGCAGCTGTCGTAGCCGTGGCCGCTACCAAGCTCAATGATAAGCCAGTTCAACCACGAACACCGTCTCCTGAATATGTTGAAAATGCCGGATCTCGACCTCAATCTCCAGTTGTTGCTGGTGCTGGTGCTGCAGTCAGTAACGTTCACCGTGTGCAAATGGACTTTACACCCTCCCTTGCAGATGAAATGGAACTTCGCGCTGGTCAACTTGTGAGGCTTTTGAAGTCCTACGATGATGGATGGGTAAGAACGTCCTCGACTTCCAGTTGAAAATGCATCTAACATGTTCACAGACTCAATGTGCTAGTATGGATGGCTCAATCCAGGGTATTGCACCACGCACATGTCTCTCTGCACGACCTCTCCAGCCCCGACGCCCCCCTGGACCTAGTGGACCTGGTCCTCGCGGTCCACCCATCATGGGACCTAATGGAAGACCCATGTCCCCAGCTGGTGGCCGCATGGGGCCACCTCCTCCTCAGATGAGAGGAGCTCCTCCACGCTTCTACAATGACGGTCGCCCTATGACTCCCACCGGTTCTGGAATGCCGCAATTCCCACCTCCCCCTGGCACCTCACGATCCATGTCACCTGGGCCCGGCCGTGGTGCAGATGTTCCACGCCCATTGACACCAGGGGGATCTCGTCCAGCCAGCCCGGCTGGAGGACGATCACGCAGCAACAGCGCAAGTGTTGGTCAGATGGGTCCACGTCCAGCTGTGCACCGAGGAGGCCAAAGCCCCCTGGCGCCACCAACAGGTCCTCTACCAGGTCCTCCTATGCAGCCTGTACAGCCTGTAGAAAGCCCTACCGCACCTTCGGCACCGCAACCAGTCCAACATGGCGCACGTCCCGAGTCGCCCATTGAAAGAAAACCCGTCCCCGGTCAGCAATAGCCGTACGCTTGGCTTTGAAGTTTCAAATTCATTCTAGATACGATACCCATTGCCAAACTGTTCTATCCTGAGGACTTACGATTTACTTTCCATGTTTCTTTACCTGCCATGTTTTCAACGAACAACCACGGCGGCATTTTTTGCCCTTTTTGTTTATTTTTTCTCTTCCCCAGGATCGTGTATCATACCGATTTCCTCTTTTGTGGTCTATATTCTTTGACTTCGTGAGTTATTCTATGTTCATTGTATGTGTACATAAAAACAGTGATTCGATAGTGCCATTGTTGATTCAGCTGGGTAGTGTGTGGTTAAATGGGGTTCATCTTCTTAAAGAACTTACTCTACTACAACGCCAATTTGAAACTAACAGATGAACTCGACTACATATGATGATTCTATCTAAAATTATTACTATAGTTATGCAAGACTTATTCTATAAGACAATCGGAAGACGCACATGATTCCATGTCTATTTCCATCGGCTCCTCTTCCTTTCTGCTCTCTCCATCTACATATGCATGTATTATTTTCATGTCAATCAGAGATGCGGCACCTTAAAACTAGCAAGAATCAAATTCGCAATACTCAGCACGCCCTCACCGAGTATAAGTCCCGACGCGAGCACAACCACCGTCGACGAGGACGTGTCTTCTTGACTCGGATCAAGCGGCGATGGCTGCGATTGAGGAGAAGTTTGTACTTCGGTTCCCGCAGATATGAGAGGGGTTGACGATGTTTCGTCTATCGGTTCATCTGTATCATTTACTTCAGCGGTGGAAGGATTGGCGATACGTCCCTGATCCGAAGACGGCGGAAGCGGCACATTCGCAGCAACAAGGCGATTCCTTCTCGCCCACCACCACGCTATCACACCTCCGATCGCTCTGGCAAGCGTGAAAGACGGGACATTAAACATCCCCACCGCCACCGCAATCCCGCCAGGTACAAATGATACCCACGACGGCGGCGAACCCACACTTTGTTGTGCACGTCTGACCGTAGCCACAATCCTAAGAACCGTTGTACCCACAAAGACCGCTCCAAAAATCATAGCAACCTGCCACGCCATAGGTGGCAGTCCTTGACCCGTCACAAGCCGTGCTGTGAAAATCCACACAAACGCTGCGGGAATCTGGAATTGATCGCCCGGCACGGGGTATACGTTGACGTACATCTTATAGACCGCCGTTGACACCACGGCACCAAATATGCTGCCGATGACCTGTCCATAAAATTGCGCTTTGGGGCTCGCGCCTAGTATATGACCTGTCTTGAGGTCTTGCATCATGTCGCCTGCCTGAAGCGCGCCGGCTTCGGACACTGCTCCAGCGAGAAGGTTTGTGACTATAGCCGAGCGCCGAGTGTGCATTGATGCGGGTGTAACGAGGGAGAAGATCAGTTGTGTAAGTTTGCTAATTCCAGAGACGGGGTTAAGGTCTGTTTCGCCGAGAGCGCGCACACCCATTATCGAAAGGAGGACGGCTAGTAGAGTGGCGAATGTTGACAGAAAGGGCGTTATGATGTCGCCGAAAGCGATGTGCATGCATATCACGTTCAAGACTAGTGTCAGTGGGAGGAATATGAAAATGGTACGATTTGAGATGAGTTCTGAGGGGGGTGCGTCGGGTTCTTCGTCTAGGTCTGTTGCTTCGTCGTCTTCGATATGCAGTTCTTCGGCGTCCGTGGGTGCGTGGAGAGCTGAGTAATGGACGTGCGATCGGTGTCTTCGCTCGGATATAGCTCTTTTCCGTCCTTTACCTTGGAGGGCTTGTAGCTTGTTTTTCAGCCATGGCAGAGAGCCGTACGTTGTTCGTAGAATGAGCCATCCAAGGTTTATGATTGAGTCTGCGAGCATGATGGCAAGCGAGACCCATATAATCCATCCTTTGCTCCCATTTGCCCAGTCATCAACCGGTCCCGGTGCCCACCCTTTGTGTTTTGCAATAGGCGACAGGATGGCCCAGCCTAGGACTGCGCCTAGCAGCATGTGCATTGAGGTTGACGGTCCCATGATGATACCCTGGCCGACGTACGCCGGCGATGGGTTCAGAGTCCATAGCCAATTTTGAGCCAGGGTGAATCCAAAAATTGGGAGATCGCGGACTTGTGGGACGAAGTATGAAAATAGTGTCTATCTTAGTTAGCACTTAGGTATACTCGTTTCAATGAAGGGCTGACTTGCATAAACAGCTGAGACGGCGAATGCGCCAATGAGTAAGCGAATCTTTGACTTCCAGTCCCGACGCCCGTCACCCTTGCTCTGTGCATCACGACTCGTAGATGCCGAAGTAATGAGTCTACTACTCGTAGGGACACTTGGAGCCGACAACGTTTGTTGTTGCTGACTCTCCGACTTCTCGTCCGCTGACGTTCCGTGCAACATTCTGATCATCAGCGCCGTCGCCGTTCCACTCGGAAACTTCAATTTCTCCCGAATAATAACCTCCTTCCTTAAAGGAACAGCAAATATAGCACCAAACAGACAAACACCCAGACTCCAAATCACCAACTTCCAAAATCCCACATTCAATGGACCACCTTCACCAGTTCCGCCGTCACCCAACTTCCCATCCTCACCTTCCTTCAGTAAGAACTCTAGAGCAGGGATGACACCTACAAATCCGCATCCCAGCGGCATAGTTCCCACGGCGCCCGCGACGGTCTGAATAAGCACATTCTCCACAGGCGTGAATGGGAAAGAGAGATGTTTAGATAGACTCTTGAACACAGCAAAGCCGATCAGGGAAGACGGCATTGTCATGAGACTCATCCATCCCGTCTGAAGGCCGAAATAGGTGTTTGAGAATATGATTAAGGTGCCGATTGCGAGGCCGACGAGCAGGGAGCGCGGAGTGAAGCTTTGCGCGGATGTGGTTGCAACGGATTCACCTCCCACATTGTTGGTGATATTTGCGTCAAATTCTGTAGTGATATCATTGTCATTGCTCGCGTTGTCTGCCGTGGTGGCCATTGTGCGATAGTTCATGGTGTCATTCATGGATTAGTCAACACCACAGCCTGTGTCAGATCAGTATTGTCGAATGACTGGCTCTACAGATTCGGTCATTGATCATGTACCATATGTCCGGACGGTCTTATTTAGTATGGTAGCGCACTGCAGACGTTTCACCGGTAATCCCCTCATTCCATGCCTTACATACGATGAATGTTAGGTGCTGATGAAGCAGGCGGAGAGGAACGCATCTTAGCGATGATGCCATTTGTAAGACATCCTAGATCACGTAGGCGTATATATACTGAAATATTTTCGTATCTCAACATGGACTTATAACTCAGTTGGTTAGAGTGTCGTACTAATATCAGCTTGCATTGTAAGCATTTGTTAGTAATGCGAAAGTCCACAGTTCGAGCCTGTGTTGGTCCAATTCTTTTTTGCTTTTTTCTCGTTCGCCACGAATTTTGACATACTGTTTTCACTTGTTAGAACCTGGATGCCTTTCTTCTTTTAATTCTGCATCGTTTGTACAATAATTTTTGTACGAAGCTATTTCTGCACAATGGTCGGCTACGCCAATTTCGTCGGCTTGAGAGTCAAAGTGATGTGTGCCCGTTACCACTGGCTATATATATACTCTCAAAGGACATACCTGCCCCTTTAGCATGAATAAGGTTGCAATGTCCCAGCTACCTACTTCCCATGGTTGGCCATGCGCAACCCAAATTGCCGTGGTCATTTCGCTCATAATAAAAATATTCCAGTAGCGGTACCAACGCCTAAGAGCCACTACATCCTCAAGTCGTGACCTGAAGATCGCTGTACGAACAAAGTCTTGGGAGGGATGGTGGGAAGGATGATGGGAGGGCAGAGACCAGGAGGCCATACTTCAAGCCTAATCTGCCCAATTCTTCACATGTAGCTGAATGTTTCATATCGTGATTTGAACGTTTTCCCGAACAATAAGTACACTCAAGACAATGTTAACGATCTGACCTACATGAGTGTGGTAAAGACAAAGCCGCGAGGGCACACCTGCGCATTGCTATCTTCTTTTATGAAGATTACCTGTAAAAACAAGCAATCATCAGCATTGCAGTCTCTTGGATACTACCAAGCCTATACAGTTAAGGCAATACAAATTATCGTCCTATATTCCCTTCTCGTTGTACTTACAAGATCGAAGGTCGACCAAATTATTTCCTAATGCGGTTAAAAAATCCCCCGCCCATCTGCTTTTCCCTAGACGTGCATGGCTTGTATTACCTACCCCATTCAAGATACCCATTGACATTCAACTACGTGCGTGTAGACTAGCGGATTACGATAAGCTCGCAGGCTAACTTGTTAAGCTCATTTTCGTGTCTGACCCCTCATTGTGGGAGGTGGGAGGGCTGATAACGGTCTACGCAGCCGTTTTGGGTAGGTCTTATCTACGGAGATTGAATCATGACTGTCGCTGGATACATCGTCGGTTTATACTTTCTGTTACAGAATGTATCGTACGATGTTCGTTCGTCCGCATCCATGTTACCAGTGGTTGATGGCACTGGGTTGAATAAATAAAGTCTCACCAGGTTACTCGTCATCGTCCTCAGAATTCACAGAGGTAAAACCATTGATGGCAACAGACACCGCCAAAATGTCATCCCAATACATCACCCAAATCACAAAGTTTGCCTCCCAACATCGGGGGTATATTCACGATGCCGCCCTTGTCACGTTGATAACCGCGTCATTGACATGGGCTATGTACATAGCCTTGCAAGCCCTAAAAGCTCGATACCAAAGTACAAGCTCAAAGACAACGAGAGCATCGACGCCAGATGTGGAAAAGAATAAGCGAAAATATGGCGGTACGTTCTTCAACCTCTCAAATTATAGACAATAGGGCTGATCGAATGATAGAATGGACGCCGTCGTCATTCAAAAGACCAGAGCCAAAACCGTACGAGGGATGGGATGTCAAGACGACAAAGCCGTTGTTGTATAGGCCATTTCGATATGGACCGTATGTACTCCTGTATATATGTCTCTAAACAACCGTTGACTGAGGGGATGCCATAGCAAATACTTCGTGACCATGGGATTGCGGAATATGAAATGGGATGAGTGGATTGGTAAAAGCCTCAGAGTCATGAGACGGCCTAAAGACAACTCTGACGGTTTCACAGAACTGGATAACCACTATCCCCGCTACCACGCCGACAAAGCTCGTCGCATCAAAGAACGGGCCTCGAAATGCTGCCACACAGCCCCTGAAGCCATGGACGGCGCAATCGAGTTGCTCGAAGAACTGTACGCCTCCTTCCCCCCAAAGCTCAAACCCCATGCTAACCATTATACCTGCGAATAGAGCGTCATATCTCCCCGCGCGTTATCCAGCCCTGTTCCGCGCCACCCCCGTCGGAATCGACAATCTCCTAACCGGCGAATCCTTCAACATCGTCCAACGCCCCCTCGCCGAGGACCCTATGATCACATGCGCGCGTCTCGTGCAAGACGATCTAGCACTTATGTTTGAAAAGCCCGATGGACAATACTACCTCCTCGCCGGCGCCATCCTGCTAGCCGGCTTCTGGCGCCTAGAAGACAAACTCGGCATGCCCCTTAGTGAAATCCACACATCGGGCGACGTGCCGCAATTCAAAGAAAAACTCGAAAAAGGGATGATGAATTTTTTCAGACGACTGAAACCCGAAGATGCCGTGCTACGCAATAACTATTTCTTGCAGGTTGATGATCAGCTCGCTTGGTCCCCCTCAATTGGGTCGGAGGATGAGCCGGGGATTTCTTGGAATACAGCGCAGAAGAACAGGGCCATTGAGCATCATTACTTTAGGTCTGAGAGGCAATCGTTGCGGAGACTGCCGAGGTCGGGCGCTGTGGTGTTTACGATTAGAACGTATTTTGAGCCCATTACAGAAATTGCGAAGGAGCCGTATGTTCCGGGTCGGTTGGCATCGGCGATTCGTTCTTGGGGGGATGATGTGTCGATATACAAGGGGAAGGAGAAGTACGCCGAGGTGCTTCTGGAGTATCTCGATAAGAAGCATGAGGAGCAGCTGGCAGATGGATTGGATCTGGGGAAGGAGGATGAAGCTCGTGCTTATCCGTATTGATTATGCTTTTCATTCCAATTAAACGCCTAGCCATGCATGCTTGCGGGCATGATATGAGACTTATGTACATACCGCATGAAACCCATGATAGATGACGCCCCAAGCCGATTGATACAGAATATATGCCCGATTGCAATGATCAATGACGCGAAAAGTGTATTAATGCCGCAAAAATATCAGACCTGCCCAAGCATCTCCATCGCAGTCTTGGATAATCGTCTCCGCCTCGTCGCAAACTCATGCTCCTTTGAGATTCGCCAATCGCATTCCTCTCGAAAATCACATATTCGACATTTCCATGCATCAAACACCTCGACTCCCCGTGGAGCTCGATCACCGCGCCACCAATTCAATTGGTCAGATGTATACGACGTCGAGTCTGAAGGGTCGAATAAGAACGAACGACTACCGAGTTCGTCGGGGACGCCGTCTTCTGACGTTTTCGTTGATGACAGGTATTTCGCTGTGAGCACTGGCGAAAGAATCGTAGGATATAGAGCCAACGACTCAGGCTGGGCTGCAGCCGGAATGGACGGAGCAATATCCTGGTTGAGCGACGTAGGCAAGAAGGTATATCGGAGGTGCTTTTTCATCAAATACCACACACTATGTAGATTATTATGCGAAAGCAAAATACTCACAGAATCCTGACTGCTTCCTCCGGGCACGTAGTCAGGGTCCAAGCTCGAAGTCGGCGAAGAGGCAGCATCGTAAAATTCCTCATTCAATCCACCAACTTCTGCAATGAACGCGTCAGAAAATGGGCGCTGGGCATCTAGATCATAGCGTTTTGCAATTGCTTCCATTGTGACGTCGTCGCTGGTCACTGATCGGTTGAGTATATGGTAGTATAGCTGCAATTGCAAATGCGTCGGACGGAATCCGGTGCTTTTGACCGTAGGCACGGAGCGACTCGCTCGAGTCTTGATATCCGTAATATATATCCTCGGAACGTCGAGATAGGACTGATCGAGATCCGCTCCATAGTCGTCGTCGAGAATTGTGGGCTCTTCAGGCTGTTTCCACATCTCATCCAACGGCTTCCCAGCCCCAGACGCCATGAAATAATCCGAAATGGACATCTGATACTCCGGCATTGCAGCTCGTGCCGCTTCGGCGTCTGCATAATGCTGCATAGCACTCGCCTCCAATCTCGGATCTGGACAGATGTACGAAAGCTGATCGATGATCCCCGTGACTATCTCGCCTTCCACAAGCCCCCAAACCTCAAGCTCACGCGTTAATCCGTACGTTCGCAGCGTCCGAAGGCCCTGAATAACGTTCCATATCCTCAATGCCCATCCATCTTCCTTTGTGGTAATATCGACCGGTACAGTGGTGTGCACTTCGTCTTCGAGAACTTTATGCACAGCAGTACCTTGCATCATAGCCGGCGTCCTTCGTTTTCGTCCATGTTTTGTGAGTGTATACCAATACTGCAACTCGCACCACGCCGGCGAAATCAAGTCCGACACCGAAAAGGCTTTGTTAGGCGGTTTCCGAAATCGCTCTATAGGTGATTTTTGCTCGGCACTTGCTGCTGCCATTGTGCTGTCCTCGTTGAGGGACTCCATCTTCGCATCGGCTTTGGCTTCGGTCCTGCCCTTGGCGTCCGCCCATTCCTTCTCCCTATCTCGTTGCCTTTCTCGGTCTCGGGTTCGCCCTTCAGGAGAGCCCTCGCGTTCTATCAAGCGCTACAATGTCAGGACGTCAGCTCTTCAACCAAGTCAAACCCATCAGAACATAGAGAAGAGGAAACATACCATCGATCTGCGGGTGGACGTTGACTGATGTCGCAGGCTGACTAGACCATAATTTCCGCGCTGTGCCACCGATCTGTTGCCTCTGCCAAACGCGTTTTGTCGCAGGACTCCATGCTTCCCGACCCAGCACCCTAGGGACGCGGGCGGAATGAGGAACTTCATAATCCTCGATATCGGAGACTATCAGTGGATCGGATAGAGGTTGTAAATCATCTAGCAAAACTTCTGCCAAAAGCCGTTGTCGGGATTCGGATGTCGTTGTGGCTGTCGTCGTTCCTTCGGCGATAGTGGTAGAAATTTGATGTTCCGGCACAACGACGCGTGCAAGCAGTTCGTTCAACAGCTCTTCTTCGTCCGGTGAGAATTCTGAGCCGTAGTCACTGCTGTCGTCGCCCTTAATGTCATCCGGTTTCATATCGACTTTTGTTTAGCAGGATCGTTTATAGTTGCTATTATCCAAGAGGCAAGATGCAGGACGGGGAATCTGATGCTCGGATGACGCGTGACCCGCGAATTAGTGTACGGATTAGGAAATATTAGTCTTTTGCCCAGTACCGCGAATCGACATTTGATTGTCATTTTTTCTTCTGTATAACAAGACTCTATTCTATTTATCACGTCTATAGTATCACGTCTATACGAACATTCGGGATCAGTGCAAGTCTATCATGCAGAGCCAACAGCAAATGGAAAAAAGAAAGAATGTGCAAAAGGGTATCACGAAGCAAGAAAATCAAGCCGTCTGGGAAATTCTCCCATTCGTAGTCTGTAGAGTACTCTCCAAGGCATTAGCAGCTGCCTCGGCAGCTGCAACCTCTCTCGCAGCCTTCTGATTCAACCAACTCAGATAAGTCTGCCAACCTACCGCAATCGTGCCCCCAAAAACCGACCTAAAATGCGGTGGGATATACATGAAACTAAACGCTGTTATAGCCGGCCAGAGCTTGACGCTGTTCTTGATACTGTTGGGCACAGCGAGTTTCAGTCGTTCCCATGTCTCTGCGATAGATGCTCCCGCCAAGAGGGACTGCATGCTGAAGAAGTAGGTGTTGAAGACGGGCGTGAAGACGGCTTGTTGGACGGCGACTTTGGTGGTTATGGAGAGAAACTTGGAGGTATAGTTAAAGTTGTGGTGCAGGAACATGAACCTGGTAGCCCATATTAGTCTCAAGAATCATCAACCCCTGCAAGAAAGCGAGAGACAAGAGAAAGTACCATTTATAAGAAGGAATACTCGACACAAGCCCAACAGTCAAATGCCTCAGCGTCCGCAACGGATCATAGCCTACCGTCGTCACCGACTCCCCTTCCTCTCCATCTTGATTTTTCGTCTTTACTTCCGACGGAAACAAAAGCTGCGCACTCAAATCGCCCGCCAAATAAATGATCAACGAACTCGTGAGCTGCGTCACGTATGGCCTCTTGTGCTGTACATTGGTGTACCAATTCCCGAATCGACCGATCGGTCCTGATCTTATGATTTCACCTATACCGCGACTGGTACGTGCTGCCGGGAGTGGTGAAGTAGCTGCTCCAGCGGACGATGTTGCCGAGCCGGTAGGTGGAGGGACCGTCGAGGGAGAACTTGTAGATTCGGACACGGGCGATTCTTTGCTCGGCGCAGAATCCTTCTTTTCCGTAGATCTATTCGAGTTTTGTCGCCGCTGAGATTTGCTACCGGTCGTGGTTCCTCGGTTTCGCAGCGATGAGACATTAGTCCCGGGTCGACGCCCCGCCGAGATGAGCAGATCTGATACGACCCGACGCATTGCGGCTGTATATTTGTATCGTTAACGAGAGAGAGATAATTGGAACTCGTGAAGACCGTGACTCAAACCGGTATTTAAACGTCGATACTGGCTAGTGGGCTGTCAAGACTAAGGGCTGAAAATAATAGAATATAGCGGCGCCGACAAGTGGGTTCTATCTCTGGTCCAGAAAGCAGAAAAGATTGTATCGCTCTGCCCGGCATGCAAATCTAGAAATCTCAAATGAAAAAAACGAAGAAGGAACAGCGAAAAGGGTAGAATTCATTAAATCAACACGAAATAGAAAGCACGCAAGATGGGGCAGAAACAGTCCAACACACAGAAGAAAGTCAAACAAGCGCTTAACTCCGGCCGGAGTTGATATTTTTACAGTTCGGATTTGGCCCTGAATCCGGTGATTGGACAGACAGGCCGGCCTCTGCTATTTTGAGACGATTATGCATCGGAATGTCACGTGGAAAATCCCTGCCGAACAGCCGATTAGGGTTTGAAGTGGGAGAATAGCCAATTGGAGTACCATCAACATTATATATTATTCTAACTAGAGGTATAGACGCAATGCTAATCATAATGCCGGAAATAAAGCAAAACTCCACTGACTCATCCCGAGCCGTATGCAAGTGCAACCAAGGCAAGATCTAGAACAACGAAAACCACCGAGCATGTACATGGTATATTTGGGCGGATCAATGGGGAGCAGATTTCCGCGGGGCGACAAAGCTAAAGTCTGAGTCTTTGGTGTTGACACGATCAATGTCGTATGGATTGCCGTCGTACTCAACCCTACCGCGATGCGAGCTGGTCGCCGTTCGAGTAGAAGCACGCGAATACATGCGACGAGCGGGTGCGGGTTGCTCCTCTTCATCCGAGTCAGAGCTGATGTCATGAGGAGCCGGGGCTTCGGCGCGGTCGAAGTCCACGTCGTCGTTCTTCTCACCATCTGTCTCTTCATCCTGAGCAGACTCCTGCAATTTGCGGATAAAGGCTGCTGATTCGGCGGCGTACTTGCACTTTTCACGAATCTTGCTGCCGTACTTGTAAAATAGGAATGGAAAAGGAACACAGGCGAGAGCCAAAAAGGCAGGGATAGTCGACGCCCAGTGGATTCCCAGGTTGTCGTACATCTGGGTGGTGAACAGAGGGAAAGCGGTACCACATAGCGAACGAAGGACGGAGTTAGCAGCGAGCACGGAAGCAGCAAAGATGGTATACGAGTCGATCAGGTAGTTCATAACACTGAGGAAGACCAAGACCATTCCGAATCCAAAAGGAACTCCAGCAGCGATACTGACCATCCAGTGAATGGATGGGTAATTTGTCCAGGCGAACCAGAAGAGACCGATAGGAAGGGCACAAGAACCAACAAGACAAGGGGGAAGACGAGCCTCGGGGGCTGCAAAGCCACCTTCCTTTTCTGCCTCCTTCAAGTAACGCTTGTTGTCCCAGATGCTGTAAGCAACAGCCGCTAACATGCCGACCATGACACCCAAGAAAGCAAGACCCGAAATTCCTTGACTCCAACCGCGTGTGCCTTCGTAGACGATAGGGAAAGCACTGAACAACATGTACAAGGTTCCGTAGATGATAGCCATGTAAATAGAGAGGAGAAAGACAATAGGCTCCTTAAACAGGAGAATCCAAGGTCTGGAGAGAGAAGTCTTGAAAGCCTGGCTCATTGAGACCTTTCCTCGCTGCGCATCCATTTCGGTCACGTAAACCTTGCCGGTCATCTTGGACAACTTCTTGGCACGTTGGCGAAGTAAGACAGGCGAATAGGTCTCTGGAATAAGAGTAGATCCCAAGATCCACAGTGCACCGGAAAACGCGGCCATGAAACCCATGACCCAGCGCCATCCGGCGAACTCGCCCAGAAAACCACCAATGATGGGACCCAGGACGGGACCCAAAAACGGAGCGACGGCGAAAAAGCTCATGGCCAAACCTCGATCGGAGGCGGGGAACATATCAGCAATGACACCGCCGGCGTTGGTAAGCGGCGAGGAACCGAAAGCTCCCGCAAAGAAGCGGAGAATGATTAAGCTGTATGAACTCTGGGCACCGGTGCACGCGGCGTTAAAAGCAGTCAGTAGAGCATAAGTCAAGATGAAGGTCACCTGTCGACCAAACAGCTCACTCATGGGCGCCCAGATCAATGGACCAACGGCAAAACCCAGCACGAACAACGAAACACCCAGGATCGCAACCTCCTCACTAATCCCAAACGCAGCCACGATTTGCGCAATCCCACCGCTGTACGCCGACGAACCGAGAGCGACTGCCAGCGTACACACGGCCATCGTCATGGTGATAAACCATTTTGCGAAAATGGAAAAGAGCATGGGGTTGCGCGGGTCGTTGGGGATCCATGCGATGAGGTATGGGTCTTCTTCTGTCCCGGAGCCGGGGTAAGGATACTTTTCGACTTCGGCGGTGATGCCTGCTTGGTCGATGATTTTGCGCCAGTAGGAGATTCGTTTCGGTGCGACTGCTTCGAGGGGCTGGTCCCTTTTCTCGAGGCTGCCGTTTGTGGTTGTTTCCGCCATGGCGTTCTATCAGCGTGTGTCTATCGATCGTCCTTGCCTCTTTTTTTTTTTCTTCTTCTTCTTCTTCTTCTTTTCTTTGATGTCCCTCGGCAGACAGGGAAGGAAGTTGTGGGATTCCGTTCTAGGCAGTCACAAGCAATGGGTTGATATCTATTGAACAAGAAAAGAACAACGTATATTGATAGTATGTATGTACTAGTAGTACCTAGTATAAACACTTCGCATGACGGGTCGTCTAGTCAGGGACTCAGGATATCATGTAATTATTATGGAATACTAATCGACTCGCGACTAGAGGGGATGAAGCGATGTATTTAAATCACGTTTTCGTCACAGACCACGACAGTCCCCTTTCTTGCTTTGTGCTCCAAACTACTAGCATATTCGACTCCACTGCGCAGCCACGCGATCATGGAAACTGCAGCAGAAAAAAAATTTTTAAGTCTGGTCCGTTCCCAGTCCACGAACGAAGATGCAGGACGAATGAGGGTGTGTCGTAATGCTCCTTCAGGCAAACCGTCCGCGGTCGAGGTCGGGAGGGCTCCACTCGGTACGCTCTCGGTAGTGTGCAGCTAGATGGCATCCGGCGAATTGTGCACGGTTGTTTCGATTATTGATCGGGCAAGATACCGGAACTGGTCCGCTGATTCATTGGTTCCGTTGACAGCGGGACTATGTTGTTCATCAAAGTGAAACTTGTGCGTTGAAAAAAAAGGACCAGTCAACCAGCATAAAATGGGCTGAACGGAGTACAAAGTACATCCGTACGTACGTACCGACCAATGTCGCTGAGACTGGCGACTGGCGACGAAGAGAGCCGAGGCACAATGAGTAAGCTTACGCCAATCACGCGGAGTCCCGTGATGCGACTAGGCCTCTTGTGGCCATTCCGCCGCGGTTCTCACGGCCACCTCCAGCGCCCAACACGTGCCGACTTCCGGGTCGGGCGATGCCAAGCGTACCAAATTATGACATCAACCACCTTGTGAAGGTTGTGCAAGCCTTACGTGCGTAGTCTGGTTGCTAGCATACATGGTACGTACTACGTACATAGTAAGACCAACAGGACAGCCTACTGAGTCCAGGCGCGGGCTTCTCGGCTGTGGCTGACTGGTTTCTCAGGCATCAACAGCCTTTGATTCGTCTCGCCTCTTCCGCTGACTCGTGAACGGGCATATCCGGGGTCTCCGATCTGATATCTTAGATCTGCCGATGAAAAGGCTTGCTATTGATGACGATGTATAACCAGTGCGGGCGAGGCTAGTCTCCGGACTACTGCGCTTCCTTTTGTAGACATTGTGTCATACACGTAGATCGGCCAGTTGGCGTGAGTAGGATCAGCTGGATGGAGGCTGGTTGTCTGGTCTTGACGCAGGCATCCAGGCATCTAGTTATCCATGTTCGAGGTTGATACGTAGATCAATCCCAGTTGACTGATCGCCATATCTGCTCTCCGATCAGAGTGATCAATGCCATGTCTGGACACTTGAGTGCCATTCGACTGTAGTTGTAGGATGGTTTCTTTTTCAGCAGCCTCGGATGTGTTCGCTAAAAATGCTGTGGAGTAGTACACTGGCCACAACAGTCATCTCGGACAATTGGAGATATCCTCCCCCCCCTCCACAAACATATCAGCCATCATGAATCATGCATGCATCCGCAATGACCGCCCCAGATCTAGACTCCATTGCATGATTCATGAGCATACACGTCCACGGCAGAGTAGTCCACGATGGTAAACATGATCCACTGTGCACACCGACAATTCGCCCTCAATCCTGTACCGCTATGTAACTGTAGTACATCATTCAGGCAAGAATTATCGACTGTGCCCTTGACGATTAGAAGGACATATCCAATTCCCGCGGTCTTTGAAGTATTCTATCACGATGATGGCACGCTGATAGGTCGAATGGCATTATTGTTCGTCTACCGGTCCATGTCGCCGGTCCACCGTATATCTCCGGCAGCGCAAATATCACAAGACTGGCTTCAAGCACGAGTACGTGGCGAGCCTACGAGAGCTCGTACTTGGAACGGACATGAATATGATTTAAGCAAGTCAACCGCGACAGCATCATTATGAACCGAACGAGCAAGAACGCACATCTTAAGAAAACGCATTCGGCGTTTGAGCGTGGTAGTAAGGTTCTACGCGTCGAGACAATGCGACCGTGTACAATAGAGTACGAAGATACTCGCGACGCGTTCATTACTAGCTAGAGCTATCTAATATCAGAGCAATGGAAAGAAAGGATCGACATGCTTTGTAGACATCAAGTCTATTGTCATCAGATTGGTCTCGATAATATACAGTTCGATGGACTGGACCTTTTGGTATGGTCGGCCACTGCCCTCTGACCATTGCTATTCAGAGCTGAAGATGAATGAAAAAACACAAGATGGAATACCCAGTAATAACCCATAAAAAAAAACAAAAGCAGAACCCGTCATTTCTCGCCAGTAGTCATGATAAAATGAACAAGAGTAATTTGAAAAAGCAAGACCCCCATGATCGCCAACCCAATTAACCGTGAGTCATATGAAGTGCATTTTTGACTCATCGAATCACGTCAAGAACAAGAAAGAATTTATGAGCGCTCGCCACGGAGACGGCGGGCAAGCTGGATGTCCTTGCTCTGGATGGTGACACGCTTGGCGTGGATGGCGCACAAGTTGGTGTCCTCGAAAAGAGAGACGAGGTAGGCCTCAACGGACTCCTGAAGAGCACCGATGGCGGAGGACTGGAAGCGGAGGTCGGACTTGAAGTCTTGGGCAATTTCACGGACAAGACGCTGGAAAGGCAGCTTGCGGATCAAGAGCTCGGTGGACTTCTGGTAACGACGAATCTCACGGAGAGCGACGGTACCTGTAACTTGTTAGACTTGATGATCGAAGACCTGTGAGTTGAATCGAGACATACCAGGCTTGTAACGGTGAGGCTTCTTGACACCTCCGGTGGAGGGAGCAGCCTTACGGGCGGCCTTGGAAGCAAGCTGCTTACGAGGGGCCTTGCCACCAGTGGATTTACCTGAAGGTATCATGTTAGTCACGATGAAAAAGAGCGGGAGGGGGGAAAAGTGAGGGAGTCCAGCCGCGTCACGGTCGGGAGGCAACACCAAGACGCGTCGCCAACCAACGAGACACGAGCAGGAAGGGGAAATGAGGTAAGAGTAAACTTACGGGCTGTCTGCTTGGTACGAGCCATTGTGAATGTAATTTAGTTGATGGATGAGATGAGGTTGATGATGAAAAGTGATGGTGTTGATGGATGGTAATCACTGAGTGGATGGATGAATGAGAGAGATGTAGGAGGGAAGAGAAAGTGGGCGGGGGGGAAAGTATTTGTAGTGGGCGAGGGGCGGGCGGGTGATCTGGGTGACTGCCTGTTGGGCGGGTGCAGATTTGGATCAGAAAGACCGGGCGGGAAAGCTGGCTGCGATAAGCGTGATTCTGACACGCATTTTTGTTAGGGAAATCAGAATGAATATGCTGGTGCCCCGGCTTGGCACTAGCGGGTAGCCAGGCTAACTGAGTATGTAAGCGAGTCTGATCTTCCCGCCCGCCAATCAAATCGCAGGATCACAGAATGCAAATACCTTCTGATCCCAACCACGACCGATATTTTCGATGCGACTCAGAATCGCGGTATGTAATTCGCTGGATCAATATGCGGATTCCCCTCACCAGACTGACTGATCTGCGTTGCCATAGCCGGTAATGCCAGGATCAGAGCATCAGCGTTGAATCAGTAAGAACCGCCTCCAGATCAAGCGGCGGGTCCGCTGATTGGCCAGATCACTCACTAGCGCGTGATCCCAGGCACCTTCCCGCGTCCGGCTCCTTCTATAGAAATATCTCCCGCCGCGTCCTCTTTCCCACCTTCTTTCTTCTCTCCATCCACAGTCTCCATCTTCAAAGTCTTACTCAAGATCATCAACGCGTTTACGCATCCACAATCAAATTTAACTCTTATCTCATCCCAATACTTCTATCAAAATGACTGGACGTGAGTACTACTTCGCTACATTGCTCATTTCTTCCATCGTCAACTCATCACTGACTTGATTTCTTCAACAGGTGGCAAAGGTGGAAAGGGTCTCGGCAAGGGTGGTGCCAAGCGTCACCGCAAGATCTTGCGTGACAACATCCAGGGTATCACCAAGCCTGCTATCCGCCGTCTCGCTCGTCGTGGTGGTGTCAAGCGTATTTCCGCCATGATCTACGAGGAAACCCGCGGTGTCCTCAAGACCTTCCTCGAGGGTGTTATCCGTGATGCCGTCACATACACTGAGCACGCCAAGCGAAAGACTGTCACATCTCTCGATGTGGTCTACGCTCTTAAGCGACAGGGCCGTACGTTTTTTTATCCTGCTTCCTTACGTCTTATCAACGCGTCTAACATGCTCTCTCAGGTACCCTCTACGGTTTCGGTGGTTAAGCGTCTTCTCTTCATTGTTTTGTCACTGCCTCGCCAACGCGGTCGGCGCGTCTGCTCGCCGCTGTGGTGACGCGTTGCTCCTTATTCTGGGTTGGGTTTCGGTATGACTGGGTCGTCAGGGTGTTCTCTGAATAGTTTTTCTTGCTTCTTCACGTCTTTATGGGTCTGGGTCTTGCATCTTTTTACTACTACTTTTAAATTATACCTCGTCTACACTGGTCGGCTTGTGGCCTATGGGTCCGAATATCTTTGTATCATAGCGGCCGTTTATCCTGGTGGACTGGAGTTGCGACTGTTAGTTGTCGCACATGAAATGAATGAACTTCAAAGACCTTTTGCTTCTTGAACGTACTCTTGTAAACTTCTCGTGTTCATCTAATCGAGCCTGTACTTGTATCGCATGTTGTGTTGTGTCTATTTTTGGGTGGTGGCGGATCGCAGCTGGGATGCGATGGCAAGCAACCGCCAACTACAGCACTGTGTTAATGATCGTTTGTATAATCCTCTAGATGTCCAAGAAGTACGTCTGGCTATCTGTCGTATCCTGTGGACTCAATCATTCCATATTTAGTCGCGTTTTGTAGATCCAGAATGTAAGCCGGCTTTGCTATAACGACAATCCGGTAGTCAACGAGGTGGTTTTTCACGAGATAATCACCTTATCATCTATATTTACTTCGATTCCTCGTGCATTTCTACTCAGAGGTAGTCTGTGTATGTTTTTTTATGTGATTTGATACGTTTGTGGGTGACTTTACCATGTTCATGGATTGTGCTGTCATGATACCATGTAAAGTGTTGCGATGATATATGTATATATATACACGCCATATGGTCGAAACACATAATATACAGCAATATGCCCACAACACGCGTCTAAATAACACCAAGCGCGCAAAGATCACCAAAGTAGTAATAAGTAGCCCAGCAAGTCCAAAAAGACAGTTAAAAAGTGCAACCTTCGCGAGGGTTGACCGCAAATGCCAATATGAATTTCGATTCTACGATGTTACCATGCGATACATACAAATCGCATCGATCGCACCAACATCCCACAATGACCAGGACTGAAACGTGGTTAACCGTACAGGCTGATACATAGCTAAGGCCAGGCTACAGTCTTGAGATTAATACAATGAAAACCAAAATATTTTCAATGAGAATCGCGAAATCACATCGAGTACAGAAGGTCCCTCGGCGTTCAAGGTTGATGCCTCAGGCATTAAGTAGAAACCCGGCGTCTTGGCGTTGCTGGATAGTCGCCGGTCGCGATGTTGCAACATAGTAGGCCTAAGAATCAACGACAAGTGCGCCGTCCACGACCCATTGTATGAAGAACTCTCCGTGGACGGCCACGAAATACACGAAGACATGGGCCGAATCGACGGGTTGGAAATACAAGTCTACATGACGCGACCTTGCATTTCATTGCTTGGCTGGTATCCAATACATGTATACGCAGTTATGACTGAGTTGTCGTTCATCGAGCAGAAATCCCCAAGCCACCTATGAAGCGTCCAAAAATAGATCGACAATTCACACAATGTGTACATACAGGAGTTCCGGTGATTCGAAGCATTGTATCTTGAAGCATGCACAATGAAAAACTGGATCAGACAGAAACATTCCGCGAACGCAAGATGGTACTTTAACTCCGGGCCGATATAGAAAACTATACAGGGCACTCAGGCACAGGTTAGCGTCGCAAAAAATGCCTCCAGACACGGTAGAATTGCTATTTCGATGCCTGGCTAACGCTTCGAAAGCCGGACATGTCCCCTCTCATTCGTCGCACATCGTATGTGCTCGGTTGCCTCATCCCCAATATATGCCACATCCACACCTGCCTGAGTTCCATGCTAAGCAAGAAGCAGTCACGATACTGATTTAGATCAGTCATCCCTGGGATACGTTGAGCGCGGATTATGTACTGTACACCTCATGAGCGTCGCCAACGTGGCCGGAAGCATTCATCATGGGCAATACCTCATTTGTTACGAATACGGAGGCATGTACACAGAGCACAGATACGTCTTGTATACATAATCTCGACGGTAGATTCATACTACATAGCGCACCCAAATCCCCTGTCTCGTCAAAGCCGAGTCAAAATGTCTGCACCGAGGTTCACACACCCGTTCGATGACTATGATTGGGAAATCTCCTTGGACATGTGGATAATAACAGTTATCGGCAACACTGGCGCCAACAAAGAAAATTCGTCTAGGAGTTACACAGAGCTGCCTCACGGTCCCGCAGCTACAGTCTACTCGCTCGATTTAGCCGACCCGGAGAGGAGCACGAAGCGGTACAGAGAAAGTACTCAAATGTCTACACCATATCGACTTCGATGTGACACGACCAGACGACATCACAAGTTCACTTATCAAATTGTTACCAATGGGGCAGTACCAATGGCATCGTTTCTAGTGTCGGCTGGGATTGCCAAAGGTCACGACGCAGTCGACATCGATGCCACGCTTCTGCATTCACTTTTCCCATAAAACTTCTCGCGGGGCATGATAGCGCAGTTGCTGCCACTAAGAAATTCATTGCGATGGACGTTAGAGGCTCTATCATCTTCAGGCCAGTTATGGCTACATACGGCCAAATCAACTAGGGCAGGCATCAGCCTATAGTGCTACGAAGGCTGCTGTCGTAAACATGGTCGAGAGTCTTGCCGTAGAGAGGGCCAAGCATGGTATTCGTGTGAATTTGGTCCGTCCAGGGAAACTGAAACCCAAATGACAACACGCTTCAAACAATGGCCAGGCTGGGAAAGACCCAGTTGCGACATTTCGTGGTGTAGGTCGAATGGCACATCCTAACAATGTAGGCGTTGCTATGCTTTCCTTCTCGGTGACGCTGCTAGCTACGTTCCAGGTACTGACATACAGGTGTTCGGGGCTATCCAGACATGGTGAGGTAATACAGCGTGCTTGATGGAGGAGGCATGTTACTACGAAGAGATCACAATCGTATACCTTAGGCTTACTAGTATTTATCATAATAACCTGGGTCCCACAGCAGGTTCTGAGTATCTGCCCAGTCTAGGTAATGGAACGCGAGAGATCTTGATCTTGCTGCGATGAAGTGAGCTATTTGAAGGGATTGTAGGAATATTCAATGTGCCCTTCAGGCTATTCATACGAAGCATGTAGCCCAATTCGGGATCGTGAACGGTGTACGTTCCACGGCCATTGACGTACATCTCGCGAGGTGACCTCGATACTTCGTGGTAGGGTTATGTGACCCCGTTGGATCCCGAGGCCGAAAAAGTGACTACGACAGGATGATCGTGGCCGGGCTCAACTTAAGCAAGCAGCCAGACTACCTGCTTTTCTGTCATACATAACATTCTTAAGCACCAAGCTGTACTATTGACTTCGCTCGCCTTCAGGACCTAGGTATCGCTAGGCGTTCGATACGAACAAGCTGCTCTAGAAGATGCGTTGACAGGATTCGAGAGCCAATCTTAAGCAGGGCTCGTAGCACATGTTTGTTTCTATGTTGAACGTTTTTTTTGGAAGAACTTGGAGCGGTACCAAGCCCTGTAAAACCTGAGCTCAGGTCTAGCGACTGTGAAATTAACCACAAGAACGTGGAAGCACCCAGCAAATGGACGCCAAGTTTCTCCCAGAGCATTGTATTCGACGCTGGTTGTTCCGGGTGATGTCCGGATGAACGTTCCAAAGTATTTGGGGATCAAAGTACCTGGTTCTGGAGCAAGATTTCGAAATTGCTCTGAGGCTATAAAATTTTGGTATTGCAATCAAAGCCGCCCTCGAATGTACCCGATACCGCTCTCTACGAATGAAACAAAAGATTTATGATCTGATGCAGAGCGCTTGACTGGCAGAGGAAGTAGACTTATTCAAAGCAGCCTTTACTGACTTTGCGGTCATGATTTGTGAATTGCTGGAACCGTGATCAGGCATCAGTAGGTCTTGTTGATTCTACGTCTATCCACGAGCTAAAACTACGGCATACTGGTTCTCTGTGATGCCATGTTCTAGGAGTATAGATCTATACTGGTAGTGGTATTGTTTCAATAGAGAATACATGAGTGAAGCTAGGATATATGCTAACAGTATACATAGTAGATGTTGTGTATGGGCGAGGATGCCAATCCAGATAAAGGTGGAGACCACATCGGAGACGATTCATAAGCCCCACGCGGAACTCAGCGATGGCAGGGCACTCCGTCCTCCATAGGACGTACTAGTACTCTAGGAGTACGTACTAGACACCAAAAAACAAAGAAAGAGAGCGAGGTTCTGCCGAAGTTTCCGAGGCGCAACTGCCCCCACCAAGCCACCTTTTTCTCTCTTCGGATCGATGTTTTTGTTTTGACCTAAAAGGGTCAACGGCTCAGCCCCGTGCGTGGGAGTGTACCCATTGCTATCGATAAGTGATCCTAAAATATACTCATATCGGATAGTGTAACATCGTTTCCTTCTGAAGATTGACTAAAAACCGTTGCAGTCCGTTGCAGTGCTGACACCTCCTCGGAAAGGCTAACGAGTGCGACAGTGCGACAGTAACACCCAACCAATAGGCAAGGTTTTGAGCATGTTGAATGAGACACGGAAAATTATTCGCTCAGTCAGCGTCTGTGTGTGTGCGTGTGTCTGTGTTGCAGAAATCTTAAGGTTATCAGAGTTTTTCCAGATCAGCTGGGTCGTTGTGACACCTCGGATGATCCCGGTATTGATCTGGCTAAGTACTATATCCACTAGATTGTCTGTCTGTGCCATGTGGTTTCTACCTACGTTTGAGCGAGACCGGACGAACTCGCCTTGTCCGACGTGGATGCATACAGAGACACTAATCAGATATATCGCGATGTCGCTGCTCGGACTTGACGCGGTGTGTCGGGTAACGGGAAAGGCTGGGTGAATACGTACGTACGTAGACAAAACTTTCATTGCTCCTTGCCAATGATATTCACGTAAAAGTAATACAAGCGTCGTTGGTGTTTACTTTATCCGAGAATCGGTTAATCATCTACAAAGGGCATGTTTCAGCGCGATTACTGCTGCTAGATGTTGCCTTGCTGGCAACACGCTATCAACGGCGCATGCAACTGAGACCTTGCCCTCCAGCTGGTACCTAGGTAGGGACAGTTTCAGCTGGAATGCCTGCATCCCACACGACGCAGTGGGAATGTTTCCATGCAAGACGTCTAGCATCAACTTGACATCGGCGGCGCAAGCCGACACACCTGACACAGCTAAAGTTGTACTCAAACATCAACAGACGAATGAAAAATTTTTCATGCAAGCAGTAGCTTTACCTAGTACTGCACAATGAAATGTGTAGAAAGATGAGGCTTATGCACACCTGCATGACAAATCTAAGCGCAGACTAGCAAACGAAGTCTGCTATGGAAGAGTCGGCAGGACGGAATTTTTCTGGAATGTTTCTGCTGAGGCTTTGCTCGCGTGGAAAATTTTTTTTTTCCCTCTTCCTAGTGAGTAGGTCGATGTTTAGCGTCCGAAACGTACATTAGCGCAGATCATGGAGACGGGTCGGTTTTCTGGATGTGGTGTGGTTCCGGGGGGTCCGTGTACCGGTAATGAGCCGTACTGTGGTGCGTATTGTACGGAAAGCGTTGTAATGAACCATGTTCAAGCATGTCAAACTAAGTTTATCAGAATTTTCCGCGCTAGGGGAATTTTTCTGCTCTTTCTTGTCGTTGATCATGTATTGACTATTGGGGAAATGTGTTTAGCCGCTGGCTGAGTTTTATGCTGAGGTGTGTTGTGATTGATGTACGTACTTCGTACTGGAATGTAACTATGAGGAGGCTGTTCTTGATGAGATGTCAACTTAGTAGCTCTCTGTGCTGATTGCGTATTCTATCGCATAGTGAAACCAACCAATAAGCTCTTCTCATCAGAGGGATTTCATGGAGATTCGAGTACCTGGGAATCACCGGCATGGTCTCTCGTCTAGGTCTCTCCCTATCCTGGAGACATGCGATCAGCTGTGCGATGCGAGTGTCAGCTGGACATGTTGGAACGACAGCCTACCGTCCACATTGGCTTAAGGAGCTGTTGACATACCAGGAAGCGATCTAGATTTTGAAGAGAGCTGAGACGAAGTTGTCTCCCATCCAAGAAGCGATACTACCCATGCGAATGTCCTCCGTGTCTTGGTAGGTACTTGTCTAGATGCACAGCACAACGCACCGGTCTCAGTACCTCCCAGTTCAGGTTCATTAATTTGTCATCTAGATCGATAATTAATTATCTCCCCACCATACCTGGTATGTCTCTCACATGCGTCAAATATGCACAATATCAAAGCTTCATCAACGGATTGATCTAGATGTGGTCGTCCGTGTACGTGAAAATCCCCAAGCTGTTCTGGACCTGGCAGCGACGGTCTAGAACGCACAGCCCCTGCAACCTCCCGACTCCAGACCATCGGAAACGGTCCAGAGTTTGCGCAGACCTATGAATGTCTTGACTACCCAAAGATAATCCTCAGCATTCTATAACAGATACAATGAAAAATAAAGTAACATTCTCTAGTCCCATGGGGACATGACGACGCTTGTTTCAGTGTCGCTGCAGCTAGTACACTCGTCGCATCTCCGCGGTCTGGTAAAAGGGAATTGTCGATTCTGACTGGACTTGACAGTTTGTACCAATGCGCCAAGGGTAACACAATCAGTAATCAGTTCGTATTGAATAGTATTCCGGGGATCAACAAATCAGTGGCTCGTACGTTCAACCCGGCTTGCCGGTACCCCGGACCGAGAAATAGCCCTACATTTTCCGCCCGGTCGCCGTTCGGTGAGGGTCGGCAAGGACAACCAACCTCGTGGGATTGTACGTACTCTTGCTCTGTACGAGATTCTTGGACGATGTAGTATCTCGTGACTTTGTCCATCGCCTAAATTCTCATGTGTCTTGCTTTTGTGTACCTTTCAGCTGAAGAACTCGGTAACAATGGCAAGAGCAGGGAAACCAAGGATCTGGAGAAATGTCGAGGAGAATTCAGCCGAGTGTTCACCGGCTCTACCCCGCAAAACACAGTAGAACTGGCCATCCTTTTCTCTTTTCTTTCTCCACGGGATCATGAACCCTTTCCTCGGGTGGGCCAATCACGTTGTCGGGCTGACCATTCTCAGGATTCTCTGTGCCCGCGTGACCTTCTCGGTCGATAAAAAGGCTGGTTCTGGAATTACAAGCTTGTCATGTATTGGATCTAATGTATTGAATTCTCCCATAGACTAGTTCCATGATCAGGGAGTACGGTACTCCGTAAAGTAGAGTGCAAGCGAATACGCGGGTCAGCTGACCACCGTCACGCGTTCTCGGCCAGCTTCGGCATTTCGGCCTTATGAGTAATATCGAGTGCGGAAAGTGACTACCTGATCACTTTTGCTAACTCCGAGGCATTGTCATGACCTTTCGACATACTTTGGGCATGAGATGTCTGAGTCACACCACTAGTTGCAAACAAGTACCTGCCTAATTGATACGGAAATACTTGTGCATCAAAGGCGGCGAGATCCGTACCATAGTCAGCTGATAGTGTGTTGTTCGATCTGCGTATTCATACTGCCTAAAAAGGACTCTGAGAAGGGGAAAGCAACGTGGAAAAAACTTTGTTGCCTTGACAGGGCCTTCGTCTGCGAATCAGAATGCTAGATACAAGTGAAAAACTTTTAGCTTTGATGCACCAAGGTCGATAAACGAGGCCCTTACTAGATAAAGATCTGATGGCCGATCGTTGCTGGCAGACTGTGGCTGAGTTAGACAGATCTCCGTTGATGATTGGTCCCGGCCTTTTGGAAACAGGAAAGCCTCAAGCCACATTTATGCATGTGAAGATGCGTAAAAAGATGTGAAGATTTGGGATGAAAATTTTTCTTTCGTTGCCGGAGCCGAGCGCCAATGGGACCAACTCCAAAAGAGGTCGGCGTTTGGTCGGCTTGGAGTGATGCTTACGAAAGAATGGCTGACAAATTGTGGCTGATGCGTGGAATCAACGTCGTGGACAGTGCTGATTGGCGGGTCGATGTGGAAATGCGAGGATTAGCTGGGGAAAATCTCAGCGCCAATCAGCGACCACAGTCTAGTACATTCTGTAATGTCTCGTACGAGAACTGTAATGATACGCCCTAGACTGAAATGATACACGGGAATGGCCGAAGAATAAACGACGGTGGATCGGGCTTAGCTTAGCTGCATTATGAGCCCAGGGTCCGTCACCCATTCGTCTCTAAAATAGTTCGAACGTCATACTACTACTCGTTTTAGTTGCTATTATCGTCTATGACAGAGTAGGACAGACGAAAATCCTTTCAGAGTTTATAATACCGTGAAGTGCCCCCGTAGATATCTGGCTGATTATCAATTATTCCAAATTACTCATACACCATATTCAATCGAGACCACTCCTAACACATTACCTGTATCCAACACGAAGCTCCGCGACATACCGGCACTACCACGATCTGACTACAATCTACCAACGACATCAGACATCTGCCTATTTTCGTTGACTCATATCAACAGCCACAACAGTGCTTGATAAGTCCGTGTCTAGAACTACTCCCGATACATCCAGCACTCCTCGGAAAGCTTCCACTTCCTTCGATGGCTTACCAGTAACCGCATCGCAACCCAACTTGTGATCTGGAAAAGTCAAAAACAATTCCGGTTCGAGGGTGCACGGCCACAGTAAGTCTGTCCAGCCAAAGAGAGCCCAGAATCGTCCTTTTAAAGTCTGGCGCACTGATTTGTAAACCGGCGGATCAGTTCCCAGCACTCAAGGAAAACCTTCCCACCAGTGCGACTATATAATCGACGCTCCTCCCCCCCCGGGTGGCAAGCCTCTTCCGTCCTAAGAGAACTTCCTTTACTCCACTTTTCTTCCCTTCTCATACCGAACTATGCTCGTCCACCCTACCGTACGTAATAAGGACCTCATCACTCACGCTCAGTGGCCCTATCCTATCAACAACACCGCCGACCTGGACCCCCTACAAGACGGCCAGCTTCCTCCTGACCTCCTCGTCAACACCTATTACGACCCAGAAGTTTCGCAACAGACATATCACCAAACTCAGCTACAGTCTCCCTTCAGCTCGCCTCGACAGCAATATCTGCCGTCGTCTGGCTGCCCCTCTCCCACCTTCTCGTCGTCTTCGCCGGCGTTCTCGTCGGTGCGCTCTCCAGTCACCAACTTTTCTGGAGACTTCCCCGTCTTTGACAACAGCTGGCCTGAAGCACCATCCATGAGCGTCGCCTCATCCTACAATCCTGCATTTCACATTGCACCATCGGCGCCATCGCCATATCCCAACGCTCAGTACTCCACATCACAGTATACGACACAGCATTCTCCCATGTTGGCGCAGTCTGGTATCACAACCAACACCCACGGGAGCTGGGACGCCGACGCCAACAACCAAGTCCAGCTGCTCAGCCCAGCTCACGCACAGAAGGGACTCTCACGAGGGTCACACAAGCGAGCGGCTTCGGGATCATCCGGCAAGACGGGATCGCATTCGCCACAAGCAGCGGGATCACTTGCCGGACAATATCAAAACTCGAATCCCAAAAAGTCGCTGCCTACTCCTGTACAGACGCCAGTGCAGAACTCATTCCTGGCCCCAGCCTTCCAGAACTACGACCCATTGACACATAATGGCGACACCGCCGCCGCGGAACAAGCAATGAGGCAAGCAGTCATGGAACAGCATAGCCACGGCGGCAACCACAACAATAGTCACCCGACCGCCGAAGACGATCCCTCCTTCCACTACTCTCTCGCCCCCTCCGTGTCTAGTTTGAGTCACCACAACTCGCCGGTGACTCCCCAAAACACATATGACGAATTCGATGATGGATCGAAAGCGGTAGTCCATGGTGAGGACCGATCTCCTGACTTTGACCGCTGGATGGGTGAATACTTACAGTTCGATGCGAATCCAGACTTTAATAACCCAAACGCCATGCCGATGAGCGTGCCGAAGTTCAATCGCACCATCTCTGATATCTATCAGGATGAACTCTACAACACGACTGTTGTGCCTACGTCTTCACAGCAGATGCGTAAGACCAACACCAACGTGGGCAATCAGTCTTACCGCAATTTGTTTGCCGATCGACTTAACGCCGCCAACCAAGGGCATCTATCAGCTCGTTCTCAATCACCAGCCGGTACTTCCGTGAACAGGGAGCGCTCGCCTTTCCGCCAGGGATCTCCTTTGGCCGTGGATTTCCGACAGCAGGGTCGACTTCAGGCCTCTGGGCTGGGATCAGCTTTGCAATTGCCGGGTACTCAACAAGATGCTCAGGGAGAGATCAAGACTATCTCTCCCAAGGATGCTCTCCTGGAGTATAACGATGGTCCCGATGATCTGGCTCATGGATTGCCGTCGTTGTTTCCTGCAAACGACATGGCTCTCAGCGGCAGCAACGTGACCTCTCGCCGACAAAGTGCTACTAGCGCCTTCCAGCCTACGTTGCCTTACAACTCCATGGAGACGTTCCCTACACAGTACGCTACTCAGGCTGCCGGCTTGCAGCAACCCATGAACAATTTTATGCAGCCACAATTACCAGCACAAGATCTTCATGCCACCAATGCATTGCTGCAGCAGACGCCAGGCTTCCCTGCGTCGCTGCCCACAATGGAGTCCACAAATAGTGACAGGGTTATGGAAACAACCTCCAAACGACCTAGCGACACGTCCTCGGACTCGGGCACATACACATGCACGTACCACGGCTGTACATTACGGTTCGAGACACCGGCGAAGCTACAAAAACACAAGCGCGAGGCTCACCGGCAGACGATGGCTGGTCAGAATAATGAGGCTGCTTCGTCATTGGCTCTACGCAATTCTCAAGCTGGCCCCCACAAGTGTGAGCGAATCAATCCGTCTACGGGCAAGCCATGCAACTCTATCTTTTCGCGGCCATATGATTTGACACGGCATGAAGACACGATCCACAATGCGCGCAAGCAGAAAGTACGGTGTCACCTGTGCACGGAAGAAAAGACCTTTTCGCGCAACGATGCGCTTACGCGACATATGCGAGTGGTGCATCCGGAAGTGGATTGGCCGGGGAAGCAGCGGCGCAAGGGACAATGATCCCTTGTCTTCTTTCCTGAGTGCTATCAAAGACACCTGAGAGATAAGGCAATCATGACGGAGGGGCTTCTCTCCACTGACGTCATGGACGCTTACCGCATCGAGTAAGGATCCATGGCAGCTTCGGATCGGCAGGCCGATACTTACCTAAGCAATGTCCCAAGACAGCCGTTGACGTCATCAGATAGCGACTCCTTTCCTTTTTGACCTCGTTTGACCTCATTCTTATGATTCTTTTCTCTCTTTTCATTACTTCTTACGTTGTTCATAATTACTAGACCGTCATGTCATGACCCAATTACGTCTTGTTTGGTATCGATTGTTATTTACAGCGTTGTTTTTTTCCTCTTTTCTTCTTGGCTTTTCGCAGCATCGGGCGGTGGATGTGTATGACGACTGGATTGACTTTTATCATGTTGATGTTTATTATGCTCTGTTACGACCATATTGCTGATATGCATTCTTACTTATTGCATTGGATGGTGTGTTATGAATGGGACGGTACATAAGGACAAAAAAAAGGCGGTGCTTTTTTTTTTTTATTTTTGGCTGTTTTGCCTGTACAAAAGATTTGTATTATATGATGATGACCAATAGATAGATACTGTACTATTATTTTCTCATGACATTGCTCCTGTTAGTAGACAGCTCGGGATTAAACAGACTTCCTAGTTTCTCCTGTAACATGCAGTATAGTGGTAGTAGAATCTCCGAACGTCTTGTTGACTTGCATCCATCTTGCACATGTCCTACCACACCATCCACCATGTAATGGAGAGAAGAAGCCGCTGAGAAAAGAGGCTTCACAAGCCACCACTGTACATGTATAACCGGCCCATCTTATTAGACACCCAAACATTCAACGACGACAGCTTCACTGTCGCATTGTTGCACTCGGGGACATATAACTGAGAGCGGGGAAGATCGTCTGTTCCAATTCGCTTTGAAGTAGGTATCAGACTTTGGTGTATATTGTGGCTTATCAGATTGGGCAGGGATGTTTACGTGTCGGGGGTTTCATTCTATTTTTGTCCTGTACGGGGAGGTCTGTGTAGATTGTCTGATTGTATCTCTTATTGACGGAATCATCTGTAAATTGTATCGACTGGGGGTTTCCCTTACATACGTAGTCATTTATGATTCCTGACTCGCTGTCCCAAACCAGTTGTCTCCCTTGAATCCTTGACTCAGTACGCACATAGTACATACGTAGTACATAGTACGTATTGATATGGAAGTACATAACGATAAGGAAAATGTGGACCAGAGGATCGGCGAACGGGAAAACCGTGCGAGGTCGTTGGTCCGACTACCCACTTCTGAGTCCCGCATCTTGGATCCACTCGCGAAAAAAAGTCTCTTGTGTCATTCGAAAGTTCCAAACATGAGAGATCGATCTCGACGTCCTTTACGAACTCACGAGGGAAGTGCAATCGAAGAGCGCGGAACGTTGCGGAACTGTTCAGCAGAGAAGATGCAGAGCGATCCTTCCAGAAGAATTCCTTCAATATCCCTTCGCACGTAGCATCCGTACTCCGTAAGGTAGTTCCGTAACTCCGTTCGTAGACGAACGGAGTGAGCGGGTAAGCGCATGCAGCTAGTTCAAGCCACAATTCAAAATCGACACCTTTGCAGACCGCAGGGCTTACGATACATGAATCGGGACGATGTGATTGGTCGGCATGTTCGTGGAATTGTAGATCGATGCCTTTCTGCCTGATTCTTTCCTCACTGTCCAGTGTCCACACTTTCGTGTCGCGAATGGGACGTTTGTGGGGAGGGGGGGATAATTTAAATACGGACTATACGAAGATGTCGATTCGATCACTCCATGTACCGTGCACTTTGCGGTGGGTAGCTCAATAGTGGAGAGAGGTATACATCCGGCTATCCGCTGTCTTTGCAGTGCGTGCAAGCATGTCCGCTCGGCTTATTCCACATTCTTGAAGGCGGTGGAAACTAAACGGAATCGGCAGGACCGGGATTGTCACTGACTCATTCGTTGTCCTGACCAATTAATTCATTGTCGTGCATCACCGACTATCGAGGGCGAGTGAATGGTCCATAACGCCGAATTCAGGTCGCTAGAATAGGCAGTACGATATGTACGTACACAGGCAATGTGGAGGCCTGAAGAAGACCCGGTGGATCGACACGTGTCGAGGTGTGGCTGTGCCATGACAATCTTTGATATCCCGAAAGACAGGAAGAAGAAGGTTGTTAGGCAGATGGATTTCTTAGTGGGTGGCATGTGATATTCAGGGCCAGAGAGACGTTGCCGCTGGCTGGACTCCATGCAGGTACAGTATACAGTACGATACGTACGTGGTTACGGTAAGAGGAGTGAAATGGAGCTACCAAGTTGATAATGACATCCAAGTATCCAATGATGTGATAAATCTTGCTTTTAATATTCATAACAAAAGGCAGTAAAACACCTAGCTGGTCTCATTCGTGCCGAGAACGGCATTCTATCTCCGCGTTAGTCAATCAGTCACCAATAAGCTAGAAAGAAGAGAGACTCACTCTAGCAACCTCGTAGACAGGGGTGATCCCCGTCCAATACTCAAATTGATACACTCCCTGCCCAACGAGAGCCTCTAGTCCTGGAATGGTAGTCCAGCCAGAGTCGGAAGCCAACTGCATCAACGGAGTCACCGATGGCTTGTACGCCATTTCGAGCAGAACAGCTGCCGAGGCTCCGTCGATGGCTTTTCCGCTGCGCTCGAAAATCTGGCAGAGGACTTCTCGCATGTTCGCCTCAATGGGCTTGTCGCCTGGGATGGTGCCTACGGCAACACGGGGTATATTCTCAATATCATTGGCGTTCTCCAAGACGCGAATGTCGAAGCCTGTCGGGAATGTAGATGCCATGTTTTGAATCTTCTCCGGCGAACGACCGAGGACGTACACGGTCGAAAAGCCCATGTGATGCAGGGCGTAGATTGCGGCGCGGGCAGTGCCTCCGCCACCAATGACCAAAGCGCTAGATTCGCCTTCGTTGCTGTGTGCGCCGGCTTCGCGCAGACATCGAACGATGCCGGACCAGTCGGTGTTGCGGCCAATCAGGCGGGTGCTGCCATCCTTGCTCTCAACGGGGATGATGGTGTTGACTGCGCCAATGATCTCTGCTTCGTTGAGCACCTCGTCGATAAGTGGAATGATATCCAGTTTGAGCGGGATGGTGACTGATGCACCTCCAAAATCAGGAGAGCGAATGAAGTCCTTGACGTCCTGTGCTTGGTCAGTCTCCAACCGGGTGTATACATGCGGTAGGCCATTCTGTGCAAACAGAGTGTTATGCATTGGAGGGGAACGAGAGGCTGAGACGGGTTTTCCGAAAATCGCAAATTTCTTGGCTGGGATCTCGCCCATGATTGACAATCCTTTGCGAATTTCAGCAGCGGACAATTGTCCTGGTGCAGCCTTGAATGGAAGGGCAGGGTGAGACACAGGAGTCAAGAAACCGTTGAGCATGCGGCTAAGTTGTCCCTTGTCACCCATGTTGATGGCAATGACGGGTACATCGGGATGTGCTTGTTCAGCCCAGTCTTTGAATTCTCTGAGCGCTGTGTTATCTTTAAGGGTTTCTGCCACTCCTACCAGTTTGATGATGTCTCCGTACTGTAGAGCCTTGTTGTAGTATTGAATCCAGGAGCCGTTAGCCCAGTTGAGCGTTCCCTGAGGGTCATGGTGAGATGCAATAATTTTAGCATGAGCCTTGGATTCTGTTACTTTTCGTAGCAGGTCTTCGGGGAATGTAATCTCGAGATCAATAAATTCACATCCACTGCGGATAGCGAGCATGATCAGCTCATAGGCAGCATCATGAGCATCGTCGGGAAATTTTCCTCCTTGGCTGACTGTACGGATCGTAAAGACGATAGGAAGGGAGACCCGACTGCGATAGACAGAGATTTGCTCAGCCACATACTCAGCCGAAGGAATAACGCTGTCTGACGATGGATCCTTGAGCAGATCAACGCGCAACTCGACGGCATCAGATCCAGAAGCAACTGTGCGGAGTAAATCACCACTATCTCGCAAATCCGGCAACGTCAAAGACACAAAGAAAGAAAGACGTTTCCTCCGAATGGCAGCCAAATAATCAGTCTTACCAGACACGAACTGAATGAAACGGTCGAAATCGTCCATAGCAAGCGCAAGCTCTGGCGAGCTACTGTGCCTACTGTAGTATTGGACGTTGCTGCATTCTTGGTACCAAGGCTTGCGTCGTAGCCATACACTCATCATGTCTTCGATATAAGCGGGTCTGGTTTTGTCGATGTTCAGAAATTCCATGACTTTTTTGATATCTCTCATGACTAATAAGACGTTACCCTTGTTCTTGTGGTAATCGATGAGAATTTTTCTCGCTTCCGCCATTTCAACAATACCACCACCACAAGCAAAAACATGACCCGTAGATCGCTCAGTCAGCGCGCGTTTGAATAGTGAAAGCTCGGCATCACGGAACCCCTGCCAGCCACGTTCCTTGATGAGATCCGGAATAGTCATGCCCTCGGCTTGCTCCAACTCGATATCAAGATCGACAAACTTTCGATTGAGTACTTTGGCAGTCCAGCGGCCGGTTGTGGTCTTTCCTGCACCACGCATACCAATGATGACGATGGATGCATTTGATCGATCGGCTGGTCCATGCGCGACTTCGCTCTCGGCGAGTTCTTTGCCTCCAAGGCTCACTCCGAATTTTTGTTTGAGGGCGTCCCAGTATGTTGGCCACGTTTTACCGACACACTCCTTTTCAAGAATAAGGGTAGGTGTGGGAGCTACTAAAGACAAGATACTGAAGCTGAATGCGACACGGTGGTCATCGTAGCAGAAAACGCCGCCAGCGGGGTGACGAAGTGTAGATCGGTCGATACCATCAATCTCAAGTCCATCAGGGTGTTCGCGACATACAACGCCAAACTTGGCCAGTTCCACCCTCATAGCTTCAATACGGTTGCATTCTTTGACTCGCTGATTGGCAATACCATAGATTCTGGTGGTATGATTTCCATCCTCGCCTTGTGCAATCGCAGCAAGCACGGAAGCGCCCAAGAAAGCGTCTGTCATCGGTTCCATGTCAACATTTGGCAGGGGGCGTAGCACGCCGTCAGCTGGTCCGGTGACTGTAGTAGAGGTAGCAGTCTGTTCAACCTTGCAACCCATTGGTCGTAATATCTCCACCGCAAAGCGAGCATCACCTTGTAAACTAGCGGATCCAATGTTGGGGACAGTGCATGTAGTGCCAGTGACAGCCGCAATTGCAAGAGGATAGGTTGCAGAACTGGCATCACTTTCAATAACGTATTCTGAAGGGTTAGTGTACGATCCCTGCGGGATGTGGTAGGTCCACTCCTCGGTGGTCGACTTTTGCACGTCAATTCCAAACGAACGCATCATAGCTGTGGTCATTTCAATGTATGATAGTGAAATTGGCCTGCCCCCAACTAACTTCAAAGTAACTGGCTCCTTAGCGTAAGGTGCACACATCAAAAGCGACGAAACATATTGGGAGGAAACTTTGGCGGCGAGATTGATACGACCACCCTTGAATCCACCCGAGGCAGCTATCTTCAATGGCAGACTGCCCGCTTTTTCTAGATACTCAACTTGAGCACCGTTGACAGTAAGCGCATCGACCAAATCGCCAATCGGTCTTTGCTTCATACGGTTGTTTCCAGTAAGGATATTGTAATCAACAGATCCTTTGCCGGAAAGAGTTGCAACTGAAGTCAGAAATCTCGAGGCAGTACCGGCATTACCCAGGTATAACTCAGTAGGGCTTGCCTGCATCTTACCACCATTGCCATTGACGACGAGCACCTCGCCTTCGTCTTCCCAGGCAAAGCTTGCGGCACCGAGGCGTTCTAGAGCGTTGAGCATAACCTCTGTGTCGTCCGAATGCAACAAATTTTTGACACGGACTGTGCCCGATCCAAGAGCTGCAAGAACAAGGGCTCTGTTGGATATACTCTTTGAACCCGGAGGTGCACAAACGACGTCGAGGTCCTTAGGTACGCCAGGAATCACTTCAACGCTGGGCGCCAGGACAGCCCTGATGTCTTCGTTCGAAACAACACTAGCCTTTGGCTCGTAAGTGTGTCCGATGGCTGATAACAATACGACTTTTTTCTTGGGACCGTCGTTCTTCTTGTCCAAGGCCATATTGGCCATCAGCTGCTCCAATGAGCAGTGCTTGCCAGCAGTGTGCTTCCTCACACGTGAATCTTTCAAGGATGTAGGCAGGCCATACTTGGAAAGGCATTTGACCATCCGGGAAACGGCGACAGGCTTGAGAATACCAAGGTACCTGGCGAGTTCCAACTCCTTGACCATACCGATAGCAACGCACTCCCCATGAAGGACTTGAGGTGACAGAATTGCTTCAATCGCATGACCAATCGAATGGCCTAAGTTGAGAAGATTGCGCAAGCCACCCTCACGCTCATCTGCAGTTACCACGAATGCCTTGTGTCGTGCCGAGGCAACAATGCGATCTTTCACGACCTGACGAACTGAGTCGAATCGTCCTTTTCCAGGCTTGCTGCGGGCAGCTTGCAAGATTGCATCGGCATCTTGTTCCAAAGCGGCAAACTCCTTTTCATCGGAGATGGCTGCGGTTTTGATGACTTCTGCCATTCCGTTGATGAATTCTCTTTCGGGAAGGGTATCGATGAAGTCAATGTCAATGTAGATTCGATGAGGTTGCCAGATCGCACCAATCAAGTTCTTGCCCAACGGAGTATCAATAGCAGTCTTTCCTCCGATCGAAGAGTCGACCATCGCCAACAATGTCGTAGGCACCTGGACGAATCTGATACCCCGCATGTAGGTTGCGGCGACGAATCCGAGTAAATCGCCAATCACACCACCGCCCAAAGCAATAATGACTGTATCCCGACCACATGTTTGCTGTAGCATCCAATCCTCGATATCGGCTTTTCCTTGACGGGACTTGGAGTTTTCGCCGGGAGGGATTTCTTTGGTAAGGAGACGAGGAGCCGGCGACAAGGCGGCGGCGGCTTCGTCGAAGACTTTAACGAACTTTTCTCGATATATAGAGCCGAGATTGGTGTCCGTGACGAGGATGTAGGTGGTCGAGACGAGATTAGTGAGCAAGTCTTGGACAATGTAAGTTCCCCAGAGGCCATAGTCCGCGACAATGCTCTCCCGCCCTAGAATCGAGATCTTAGTCGGTTCTGCCATTGTGTTGTAGACGTTTTATAAGAGGACAGGATTTAATGATGGTTTCGAAAGTCTCAATTCATGGCGGAGATCTGTTTTCGACAGTCAATGGTTTGCTTTACCTCCACTATTACCATGAAGTTTTGGTTTTACACCGACCTTGAGAAAGTCGCAATTGCAGGCAGGAGTCGCGCTGAGTTGGCGATTCGTGCTGACTATCCACAAAACGAGACGAATAAAATCGTTGGACTCAGCAGCAGAATTTCCTTAGAACTTCAATGGATAGCTGACTTGGACTGTTCCTTGTATGAGTCACTTGGAAGTTAACTGTGCACCCCAGGAATTTTTGTGTTAGTAACCGAAACGAGCATAGCGCCCTGTCAACGGAGCCCGTGCTTGCATGTGCCCCCACAGGCGAGTGCTTCCCATTGATCCTTCAGACACTGAAGT